>NKCK01000043.1:0-228926 GCA_003946995.1 Fusarium oligoseptatum | reverse complement strand
TTTTTTGGCTTACCGGCAGGTGGGTATTACCGGCAGGTGGGTACTGCATGGTAATGGTTGCCAGGGTGGCGTGTCAATCTACGAAACATTGGGGGCGCAAAGATGAGCGCTAAGGGGCTGATCTTTGACAATGCATAAACACAAATCCCTCTATTAAAGCCATCACTATCTTGTATCACAAACATCAACGAAAAAACTACAATGTAACGCTTGGCAATATTGCTTGTAGTCCACACAAGGTTGTCAAAGAACAAACGTTGCGCGTCCTTACAAGGGCTGGACCCAGTTCTCAGTAGTGCCCCGTCCAATCATATCGGCCACGTGCATACCAAACACAGCAGGCTAATTTCAACCTCGCCAAAACCAGTTAAAGGAGGTCGAGCTGCGAACATCAACTTTCCCCCCGTCTAGAAATGGCGCTCTTCTTTCCCAGATTTCAACCTCGTCGGGTTGCTCTCACGGCCGTCGTTCTAGCTGGAGCCTTTTACTGCATGAGCCAGTACATCAACATGTCGTCTCTACCGAAGAGCGGCCTGCTAGCTGTCCTGACGGCTTCTTCGGGCGTCGTCACTCAGGCGGTCGATCCCAAGTGGTACCCTCCAAGCAGTAACCAAGTAAATAACCTCACCGGTGTTCTTCACAGTGAGGGGGTTTACGGCTTTATCTACAACAGTTCACATACGCCTGATGACAAGTATGGCGTTTATAACTGGTGCAACATGCCGCATGCCAGGAAGAAGGAGTATGTGAAGCCTTCTGATGATTATGAATTAATATACGTCGAGGTGGTAAGTCAAGCTTGAGATTTTCTCAGATGAGTTGTTTGATTCTTAACAGTTGTCTCCAGATTCAACGGCATCACAAGCGCACACCATATGCAGCCAACGCTTTCCCTGTCGAATCATACCGATGGGACTGCAACAACCAAGGTCTATACTACTTTGGCAAACCCTTCGACGAGGGACATAACCCCCCTGCTCAAGGCTACTGGTCAGGCTTCACCTCCGACATCAACCCCTTCACCCCATATGGGTTCGTCGGATCATGCCAGTTTCCTCAAATCAGCGCCGGAGGACTAGACGACTCCTGGGTCCACGGCAAGGACCTGTATGAGGTGTATCATGATCTACTTCACTTTATTCCTGGTCGTGATGAGGACTGGCGCAGCAAGGTCAAGTTCAGAGTCACAAACAACCAAATCACGAGCCAAGTCGCCGGCATGTTTCTCAACGGCATGTGGCAAACAACAGACTCTGTTCCTTTGCTTATCCAGCAAGCAGACATTGACAGTCTAGAGCCCCGATATAGCTGCGCTGTTGGAAAGAAGTTGACCAATGCCATCATGTCACCATCCAACCGTGAGTGGCAGAAGCACTTGACTGAAGGCCAGATTCTTTTCGATGTATTGGACGATATTTCCGGTGTTCCCAAAGATGATCAGGGTTTCCACGTTAGCTTCGATCATTACTACGATAACCTATCTGCCCGACAATGTCACGACAAGCCTCTGCCATGCAAGCTCGTTGATGGCAAGAACTCTTCAACCTGCGTTGATCAAGAGCTCGCAGAAGCCGTCTTCCGCATGGGTCAGTGGGAGTATTCACAAATGTACCGCGACGCCCCTGCATCTCTCGCCGCCTCGTTTACATCATACGGCGTTTGGATCGCCGAGCTAGCGAGCCATCTCCGCGGTGTCATGGCCGGCAACAGAGAAACACTCTACTTGCACAACTTTGCCCACGACGGTCCCATGAGCCGAGTCCTAAGCATCCTCCAAATCGATGTCATGGTCTGGCCCGGCATGGGCAGCGAGATCGTGTTTGAACTATACAAGAAGGGTTCTTCCAAGTCGAGAGATGAGAGCAGCTCAAGTGGCGAGCCTGGGTATTACGTGCGAGTTCTATTTGGTGGCAAGCCGTTAAAGTCATCGAACCCGAGCCTGGGGCTGATGGAGATGGTACCTGTTGAGACTCTCCTCGCCTACTTTGACGGTCTCACTGGCAAGGATGGCAATGAGGTGAAGGGCAAGTGTGACGGTTCCATCCCGACTTGAGAATGAAGAAAACGAGTACTCGGTTTGGGTCGAATTTTGGGATCAATTAACATCATGGGACATAATACAGCGATAATCAGAGAATAATACGAAACGATACCACTCCCATTTTAGAATTGGCGACTCGTCACTGTCCAGTTGGTCGGAATCTTTTAGGGTCAAAGGGGGTTTCCCCGTGTAGAAGGAAGGCGTTGATTTACAACACCAAGTACAGCTGCAGAAGCAAAGCCACCTAGAGGCGAGCAGATATATAAGCGGCTTTGATTCAGTGGAAAAGCAGGGCGGTCGATAGAGCAACAGGCAAGATCCTCTTTCGAATCGCTTCCAGCCTCCGTGACATCAGCCATTATGCTCCCTCCGAACTGAGCTCGTCTACAAAGACACCGATTGGAGAATAAAGATCCTTCTTGGCGAGTGCAGTCCAAGCTTTAGAAACAACCAAGCAATATTCCGTCAGCATTCCATGAGATGAGGCCAGACGCAGGCTTGAGCCGAGCCAAGCTGAGGTGCCGTTCTTGGACACTGATCCGACGGACGGGCCTATGGGTACCAGCATCTTCACCACTTGAGATCAAGCATCCAAGCCATCCAGAGTCACAAGTAAGACAATAGAAACTCCAAGAAGTCCGAGGTTGGGCCATGATCTGATTCCCGGGCAGCAGAAAAGCTGATTGCCTATCTTCGATCCTCCCCCCCAGCCCTCCGTTCTTTGACGAATCTTAACGCCAGAGACAACTGCAAGACAAGTGTTCTTCTTCTTTATTCGTTCTATGGGTTCCGCCATGTTACATAATGTCTCTCCGTAAGCCACCAACTTTCGGCATTGACTGATTCACCATCAGCCCACCATCTACCAGAAGTCCAAGACTACCCAAGACCAGGTTATAGGAGCATGTCTAACTCATGAAATAGCGATAATTTAGAATGTCTCTATCGGAATTTGGCTGGCTGGTTATTCAGCCCTGATGAAGTTTGTCTGGTCATCAGATCAGCCAGCCAACTCCATGTCTTAGTTTTCCTCCCTCCCTTCACCACTCACATCTTTCCCCGTCTGCCCAAGTAATCTCCGCATTATTCTGGACGTTTCAAACTCATCTCTGTCTTATCCTCCAACAAGCCTTACTCACGAAAAGAGGAAATGCCGATGCCGGTTTGAGCAAATCCCCAACAAGACATGGGCCGACTCTGAGTCTAAATTTGGCCTGTCTCAAGCCATCGCCTTAGATACTTCATCTTAAGGAGCACTCGAGCGCAAAGCGCGGTAGTGACCGATATCTGCTTTCCTAAAGAGGCAGGACTTATGCCCAAAGAAAGGAGGCTGGATGATCGTCTCTCAATACGAACCTAGGTAAGTAGGGCTTCCTCCGTGTGGATCAGATTTGTTTCACCGGAAACAAATCAGGCAAGAGCTCTTGTAGTCTAAAGTTGCAGACTCTACGGAAGCCAGAAGGATGTGTTGTATATAAAGGGCAGGCCATCGTGAAAACCAAACACTGCATCACTTCAACTTCACTCCCTCAAGTCCCTTTCAGTTTCAGCTGTCTGTTGTTTTCTTCCGCTACAAGCTGGCCTAATTATTACTCTTCTGAACGCACTACCATGGCTCTCGATCCCGTCCAGCACATCAAGAAGAAGACACAAAAACGACATTGTCGCTCATGCCGGTGCATGGGCCCAAGACCAAGTCGCTCCTCATCCTCCCAGCCCAGTACGTACCCTTTTCTAACAGACTACAATACGATGTTCTAACAGCTAAATCACATTTAGCCTTCTCAAAAGATCTCCCCCTCAGTAAAGAAGGGGAATACCATCGCCACCTCAGCTAAAGGCTCTTAGTGGCCTTGTCTCCATGGTTTTGAGGCAGGCCACGCCTTACCACATATTTTTGGTTTAGAAAAATGGGGCAGGAATGTTTACTTTCTTACTCGTCCAGGGACGGTATCCCCTTGAAAGCCCCTTGTGGTTGAACCAAGGCTTCTTCTAGAAGCGTCACCAAGTGCACAAACGTGGTTGAACCACGACGCATTACTTGGGCGTAGGGGTAAAGAAGCCTCAAGAAGAACGGCCTGGTGCCAGGGTTTCACGGATAGAGAGCCTTTAGGTTTATTTTACAGGTCAACGTTACTATTTGGCGGATCATGGGTTTCCATAGAGGTAAAGCAGTGTCTATTTCCTTTCTCTTTCAAACTTGGTGTGGTATCTACGTGCCTGTGATATGAAACATCAAATCATATTGTCCCTCGTTTAGGATTTCATAACTAGCCGCACAGCTCCTTGATTAATTCACTCATATCATGTCACACTTGGGTGGTTCATCTCAACGGAGTGCCGATTATGAAACTCACGGCAACTTCGCAGGAGGAGTCTTGACTAACTACTAGAACACACAACTTAGAAATTTCCAATCTATCAATATACTCGCACCAAATTTCGTATCTGATTATCTAGCTAATTTCACCAACGTTCCTCTACGATCCGTGTAGAACCACATTAATATCCATACCCTATACCGAGGCGATTGTCTCGCGGGCTTCTCACTTTTCCTGGGATATTGCCTCCAATATTTTCATTGTCTATTCCGAAAATGCTTTCAGTCACTTGTGTAATGCAAATGTTCCAGAACACCACTAGGTGTGATCCAAGTTCCCGGGCGGGCATGGCGGTTGGCCTTTCTAAAAACAAGGCAACCAAGACAAACTACCCACAATCACCAAACTGCCGCCGCGAGATACATGCAACTACAGCTACTACTTATTCATAGACTCCACTTTAAAGACAAGAAAGAGTGTCATGTCGTCATTGTCCTGACCAACGCACGCCTCACGGTACTGTAGTGTGGCCCAAACCACCACGAGGATACCTTCCACCTCTCCGATCGAGCTGACACTTGCCTCGTCTAGGCATCAAGGTGCCATTAAGTGCTAGAGACAAGAACCGGCAAATCAGAGAGCCAACTCGGGCGCTACATGGGTGACAGATGGTGACGAGTTCAGCATGCGGTTTACCTACTTGGCCAATGATGGAAACGAAACTAGTCTGGGGAAATTGGGACTGCGGGATATTAGCCGGTGATTACAAAGATGCGAACTTATCAGTGTCTCCGAAGGTGGGAGGTCTGGATGGCCATATTTTGTCCAATATCGCCTGGGTAAAAGTGACTCGGCTGACTGGGCGACATGGGCCTCCCGATGGCAGCACTGTACTGGTACCTTTCTTGAGGGGATGCAGTAGAGTGGATCAGATGCACTCCAAATCCCGACATTTGTGTTTTCGAGTCGGGGGAGTTGTAACGAACCTCGTTTTGCTAAACACGGGTGCAAAGACCTCCGACAGGCCTAGACAGCTCGGGCCCGCCGCTCTGGCATCACTTCAACAAGACCATTTCAAGGGACCAAGTCGTCAATCTCAAAGAGCGACCGACCGAAGAAACGGAGGCTACGTGGAATGGGTGGACCCTCGGTCGGTCCATCCATCCGGGTCCGCCCATTGATACCCCTGTCACCCCGAATGGTAGCTGAGGATCGTGTCAGCAGTGGGAGCAGATGCAGCTGGGAGAAGAAAGGAACCTACTGAGGTGAGAACTTGCACATGGCTGTGAGTTGGAGGTCGTCTATGATCTTGGTCCTAGGTGATGGCCATGAGAACGCCGAAAATGTGATGGGGATCTTATACGGACAGCCTGAAGGTGAGGTCGCGATGTGGGTAATGGGAGGTTACGCTAGCTTGAATGCTGTAACAAGATCATCTCACAGAACAAGTCTTCGTAAAATGTCTCGTCGCCGAGTTACAAGTTATCGTGGCTGGCTGAGGTATCGACTGCGTACAAAATCGATGTAGATGGAGTAGCCGGTCATCGGGAAAAAGTCGGGGTGCCTCCCGTCCCGTTGATACTTGACACCGCCCGGGCGCAATGTACTCAGCGAAAGCCACGGGGGTGTATCAAAGTTGACATTGATCATGACGGATTTTAAACGAACTGCGCTTTGCATCGAGAACACGGATGAGAAAGAGTGTCATATTTCTCGACTTGTTCCTCACATCGCCAGGGATCATTGAGGATCGACCCATGCGGGCAGCTGCTGTAGCTGGAGGGTGGAGGTTACCTGTGTATGGTCTTCAGGTATTCATGAAAGTGCCAGATAACGGCCCGAACACGATCCTCCATGGTTGATAAGATGGAGAGAGAAAACACGGACACTGTTGCCAATTCCAGCTCCCGGCATGGTATGAGGTAGCTGGCGTTCCGCATGTGAGTTGGCCGTCCCGGAACATCTGAACGGAGTGCCGACGAAGTGATGCTATGCGCTGTCCATTTTGCAGCTGCAAGCTTCATGTCGCAGGGACCGCGGTCGTCTTGCGAGCCCAGGCCAGGCAACATGACAAGCGCAGAATGGCTATGTAGCAGGCAGGTGACATGATTGATCGCGGTTACTGGACCCTTGTTGCAAGTTCGAGGCTTGGTATCCCAGGCCATGCATGCCATTTAACGCGCTGGGTCTATCAGGCATATCATGATGAACAGCGCTTTCGGAGTTCCATACGATGTGATACGGCGTCGAGGTCCTGGTCTGGGGTTCAAGAGACACCAGGCACGAGTCAGCATCAAGCCCGGGCGTGTTAGCCGATACCAGGAGGAAGGCGGTGCGGAACAGTTAGACACCGAGGCGGACATTCGCGGGATTGATCTCTTGACCGGACATCAAATGCGACTAAGGGTGAGAAGGACATGAGAGAACAGGAATTGTAGGCGAAGGAATCGCGAAGCGCATCACGGGCGCACAGTGCCTTGTTTCATGAATGTGACGAACCTGAAGGCTGCAGCAATCAGCTGCATGGCTGCATGGCGACGAAGCACCCACTGGTCAACGACACGATGGTCGGCTCACGGTGATAGAAACCGCGAATTCAACGAGAACAAGCCGGCATACAAGACCGTCCCCGCTTAAAACCCCCAGGTCCAGCACAATTAAACCCGTGGCGTTGGGAAAAGGGGGATGCCGCTAGGACACGAGAGTCGTCAATGTAATTTGGTCCCCACATCATCCAGATGATGGCCCATTGTTAAAGTTGAAAGGACAACAAAACCGACGAGTTGAAAAGAGAGGAAAGAAGATGAGGCGCCGAAGAGTGGGAATATGACGTCTCATAACAGTGGACGGTGTAACGACTCAGTATTAACAAATTATTCCGGTGCAATATGCCGTCAGGTGTCCCGGTTGGTAGCTGAACAATGCAGCGGCTGCAGACAGTAGTTGGCAAGGCTGTCTGTGGTGGCAACGGCAGGTTGCATGATGCTATCGAGTGGGATTCTCAAGGTTGATCATCAATAATGAGGATTGCTGATGTCTTTTGGTGATCGATTCAAGATGCACGTCTGTTGGGTCGCGGTCGAAAGACAATTGGGCTGCATGGAACGGTTTGCGATGCCTGAACCGTGCAGCGGGAAGCCAGACTCAAGGATGGAGGCATTAGAGAGTGTCCTAAGCTTTGCGAGGACTGGGACTGAGTCTCGTGCGAGCATGGAGCAGTAAGAGGTCCAGGGCATCCCAGGATTCGTTGAGCGTTGCAAGCGTTGCAGGGTCGTGAATGGCGCGAGCTACTTCGGCCGAGGCCCAGATGCAGGATAGGACACTGAAGAAGAAAAACCGTCAAGGGAGTCTGCATGTCATGAATTAGTCAATCAAGAAGGAGTGGAAGATCACCATTGATGAAGTGACGTGCGTGGTCGTCCAAGACCTCGGGCTGATGATATCCCCATCGCCTAATGGTTTCGCATTCACACCCAACGGATACAATGTATTCGCACAGTGTTCTCATTCCCCGGCTGCACTGGCAACCCACCCGCCGTCAACTGGCATCGTGGAGCATGGAGCGCAGAGAGCGTTGCGTTGCTGGCAAATGGGCCAAGAAGAGGCACCCCCCACACGTCGTCATTTCAGTGTCCGTCATTAGCCCGGTTATCAAATCAAAAACGGATTGGGGCGGGCGTCTGGGCGTTCAACGGACAACGGGCGGGCAGGGCCGGGGGGGCGGACGAAGTCGCAGAGACATCCAAGCTGCAGATGGTTGCGCAAGATGAAGAAGATCGGTTGTGTTCTAGAAAAGAGCAGGGCATGGGGAGACGAGGCACAAGGCGAGGAGAAATTCAACATGGGGAGGAGGTAGATCCAGTTCTTGGTAAAGGGGAAGGCGCAGCCTGGATGCATGTCTCGAGTTCTCCTTCCCCGAGGTCTCAGTGTCCGCATCTTGAGGAAGGGCCCAGCAGCTGTACCCAGTACAAGCACCCTTTCTTGCCTCCTGCCTCTCCCTGTTCTGAGAAACGAGGTACGAGTGGAGTAGGTACCTCTATCCCCTTGGTGGGTGAGCCATCACCCAGAGAGGCAACTTTTAGGTGTCTTGCGGTAAATCGCACCCACTGTTTGCGCCTGGGACATGCCCTGTAAAGGTCACTTTAGGGCACTCGACCGACTTGCCATCCTGAGAAGGAGCGTTGGACCAGCAAGGCAGGATACAATCACACCAAGTACCTGCAGCCCTCGACAGCGCCTTGCACCTGGCACCTGCCAACTGCGCGCCCCAAGCGTTGCCGACCTGTGCCCACTCCCCACGACGTGACTTCCTGATTTGATTGATGACTTTTGGGCCTGGCTCCTTCTCCTTTCCCACCAGACCAGACCAGCCCAGCCCAGCACCAGGCCCTGGGTTTTTCCTCCCCCCATCACGCCTTGTCCGTTGACAACTTGTTCACCACCATCTTCGGCCTCTTCTTTCTTTTTCCCTCTTCCTCCTCTCCGTCTCCGTCTCCCTCTTTTTCTCTATTAGACTTTCCGTCTGCTCTGCAGCGGTTTTTCGCCTCGAGTCTTCCTGGTCCGTCGTCTTGTCACCAGTTTCTGCGACCAAGCTTCGTGCCTTTTCCGCCTCCCCGAAATCTTTCGTGGTTTATTCCCGACTCGCGCGGCCCGTGGCCATTCACCCCTGCGCTCTCTTCCCGCGAACGAAGCTGCACCACTCGACGACGAAATATCCTGCCGCATAGGGTGAGTCGATGATTTGACGCACAGTACCGCGGGTGGTTTGTCAACGTGTTGCGACGAGGGGGTCCTGAGGGCTTGGTGGTTCTCGATGGAGCCTGTCTCAGATGGCTGATGCATCGCATCCTGACGTCGGCCACGGCGGCAATTTTCCACCACCACCGTCCCTCATTGTCTTGTGTCCCTGCGCCCTCGTTGCTTCGCGCCGCACCTGGTCATCGCAATCTGTCGTCTACCGATTTGTCGATTTCATCGGGCTAACCCGTCATTGTCGTCGCTAGACCCTTTCGTTGCGAGATTTGAGAATTCTTCGAACCGACACCGTCCCGGTTTTTCCCACTCGAATCCGAAATTCTACAACATGTCCTACTACGACAACCCGCAGTGGTCTGCTTCGGCCCAGAACAACTGGGAGCACCAAGGCTCAACCACTCCCGTTCGTGCAGGTACGGATGGAATGCGAACGCCTTCCGATCCCAGGATGCCCATTAACTCGCTCATCCGCTCAGGCGCCAGTGGACCTCAGCCCCAGGACGACTATGCCTTTTCGTATCAGTTCGACGGTATGTTCTCCATCAACAACGTCGGTCTTGTTCCCTCCGGTTTCTGCTGGCCTCTTCGTGGGGACCGCTTTGTCGTCGGGTGGTCCGACCCGAACCAGAAATTGGAGAGAACCCGGACTTGACAGTTGAACGTCTCGCGCAGGAACTAATTCCCCTCCTAGAGGTCGATCGAGCTTATGAAAACTTGCAAAAGTCTGGCAAGGGTTATGGAATGGGCGGCCGACGTGAGTTTTCTGATCTACACCGTTTTAGCCCTGCCAGTATCTTCCCAAGACCTGGGTGAGTAGGCTGGGACTGGCAGGGCGCCGTGAGCGCCCCAACTGACCATCCTCCGATACAGACTCGCGCGCCTCCCACCACTCCTCTGGCTCTCGCCCTCATTCGGTTAACAACTTTGACGATGCCCGAGGTTCTCAGGGACCCAACCTCCAGAACTTTTACGCCAACCAGCGTCACCAGCCCTCGCGAGGCTCAAACGAGGCAGAGCAGGTCATGCAGGCAAAGAGAAGGATGGCAGCTCAGCGGGAACGAGAGCTTCGAAACCTGCACACTGAGCAGCAATACCAGCGAAGTAGGCCACCCTCTACTGTATAGCACATTCCTACTATCGCAAAACCAAAAGAAGATGCCAAATAGAAAAAATTGTGGTCATGGGCGGCCGATGATTGTTGATGGCCGGACGCCGCTCATGTTTTTCTTTCTTCTTCACTCGCTTCTCCCGAACACATACATGTAATCCGCGTCGAGTTTGTTGAGCTTGGGCTAACAGCTTTTCTACGTAGCCGTCCTTTCCGAGTTGACCCTCCCGGGCAACAAGCACATGTCTGAGGAGGAGACTCGGGACTTGATCGCCCGTCAGCGCAGTGCCTTGTATGGCGAGGGACCGTTCGCTGAAAAGGCAGGATATGTTGACGAGACTGGCAACGTCCGCCCTGGCGCCCCTGGCGCTAGCGGACCCTCCAGCATCCGCGGGCACTCGCCCCTAGCCTTTGACAACATCGGCCGCGCCCCTCCTGCTGATGTCGGTACCCCAGGCTCTACTGGCGACGCCCACGGCCCTCCTGCCGAGCCGGCCTCTCGCCCCCAGAGCACAGCCAGCCCCCAGACCTCTGGACCCACGAACCGGGTCTTTGACAACGCGGTTGGACCCCAGAGCCGAACCAGCACATCCAGCCCAACCGGCGGATCCCCCTCGCGTGATCTCGCCCCTGGATCTAAGCCCAGCCAGTCTGGAGCCTCTGTTGCTCCCATCGGCACCCGTCCCTCGGGCACACCCGCGACCACAGCTTCCTCCAAGAGGTCAACCACCCCCCTCGCTTCCCCTGGCGGTTGGGGCCGTGGCAACGGTGTCTGGGGTCAGTCTTCTGGCCTCGGTGCCCCGGCTAGTGTCTGGGGTTAGGATCCAAGGGATGGTTTCGGGCGTGTTGGTAGGCATGGGCGTTGACAGTTGCATAGGGAATGGCGCTTGAGGTAAAAGATGCATCGAGGTTGGTACATTTGAGTTGTGACAGGGACGGCGTCCCTGCAGCTCTTTTACGGCTCCTGATTTTCATGTTGGGGGCACTCTGGCAATGAATGGGGAACGGCAAACACGCAAGACTACTCGGATCTGGCTAGAGCTGGGTGGTTCCATTGAGGTCACAGGTGTTGAAGGAACGGCATCGACAGAGGAGTTGTCATTTGTTTCTTTTTTCGGCTGAAGGGCTTGGACTGGTGAAATGGGAGTTGCATTTGATCATCACAATGGGGCGTCCGTTGTTTAGGGATGTCGACTTTGAGTTCAACAGCGGATGGGCAAGGAAAAGAGGTGTGTGTCTAGTATGGATGGATCGGGCAGGAAGGCACACTTTCGAAAACATGTTTGGACGAAGTTCTTTGGGAAGGCTATGGCCTGGGGCGCTCATCATGATTGTGGCGGGACGACTCAGCGTCCCGACGGCAACGACGGATACCCAAGGGAGCGGAGCTTGAGGCGTTTACGCTGTTTATCGACCAACGACAAGTCTGCGAATCGTCTACGGCGAGTGCAAGCAAGCAAGCATAGCTGGAGTGACGGTCTCGGAGTTTCCTTGACGATGGGAGGTATTTGATTTGTCGGCGCCAACACACACAAAGGTTCTGGGACGAAAGGGATTTATACGGATCACCAATCCTTTACTCGGCAAGCGAAAAACGCAGGTGTTTGTTTATATACGACAAAAAACACAACTCCCAAAAACGACACAAAAAAAGGAGATAAAAACAAGGGCATTTCTTGGGGTTCAGGGTGGATATAGGGTCAGGACTGTTTCGGTGTTCATTTTCCTTCGCGTCTCTCGTTTGCGTGCTTTTGGGCAGGTTCATTCGGTGCAGGGTTGGGGTATACGGAGATCGGTTCTACAAGGGTTGGTTGCTTGGCCAGGGAATGGAGAAATTGTTTGCTGGTTTTGCGACGACATTTTTGGAAAGGGAGACAAACATTTGGGGAGACAGTAATTGTTAGGGGCATACATTTATCTATGGGAATGGTTCGGGAGTTAATAAGACTTGTTGCGAACGTGACTGATATGGATGATATGATATGATCTGACAGTACAGTTATGGATATGCTCAAGGGCCCTTTCTATTCCAAGACAAGTAACCACCAAGAGACAATTCAAGGGTAGATTGTCTTTGTCTAACTCAAGTCACACACCCATGACGCCAAACTTGGACGACTCGGGCATGTGCGCGTCATCGGATGCTCCCGTCTGTCGTCTCCCGTCTCCCTTCTCCCCCCTTCGGCGCCCACAAACCCCCACCCGATGCCGTGCCCGCCCGCCGGGGAGAAAGCCGCTCTCCGGAATGGGGATTCCGTGTGTGGAGAAGGGGGGAGTCGAGGGAGAGAAGGATATAAAAAGGACGGGGATGAATGAATGAATGACGGGTACACTGAGTGACGCGATCTGTTTCTTGTGTTACTACAAGGATAAAAGGGCTATTCGAAACGTCACAAAACATTCGCTCTGCAACGATTGATCCTTTCACAAAAGAAACCATGCCTCAGTTTGACGAGTCCAAGGCGTATGTTGAGCAGGAAGAGGCCGTCTTTTTTGACGATGGTCGAGAGATTGAGCTTCTACACTATGTTTATGGTCGAGACGACATTGATGAGCTGCGTGGTTCACCGAAGCGCATTCTGCAGGCTGTTGATGAGTTTGCTCGCACAAAGAAGTATCTCATGAACGTTGGTGAGGACAAGGGCAAGATTGTTACGGACCTGATTGCTGAGGTGAAGCCCAAGGTCATGGTAAGCTGAGACATGGCAGATCTTATCAGGAGGCATCTAAACATGCATCTACAGATTGAACTTGGTGGCTACGTGGGTTACTCGACTCTCCTCTTTGCCGATGCCGTGCGTTCCTCAGGTGGTTCACATTACTATTCTCTTGAGCGCAACCCTGAGTTTGCAGCCGTCATCACTTCACTCATCGACCTCGCGGGCCTCCGCTCCGTTGCGAGCGTAATCGTCGGTCCTAGCGACAAGTCCCTCTCACGTCTACACGCAGACGGAACCCTCACCAAAATCGACCTCATGTTTCTTGACCACTACAAGCCCGCGTACCTCAGCGACCTCAAACTCTGCGAGCGTCTCCGTCTCGTAGGGCCGGGTACCATCCTTGCGGCTGATAATGTCATCAAGCCTGGTAACCCGCCGTATTTGGCCTACGTGAGGAGTAGCGTGGAGGAGAAGAGGGCTGGAGCGAAGAGTGAAGGTGGTTTTTCGGATAAGATTGCTAAGCAGTATGAGAAGAGGGAGGGGGAGGAGAAGCTGGATGAGGCAGAGGGAGATCCGAATTTGGTGTATGAGAGTCGGTTGATCAACAGCTTTGAGCCGACAGGTGTCCCGGTGAGCATCCAACCCAGCTGTCAAAACCCAATCACTAACAAATACAGGACGGAGTTGAAATCACAAGATGCACAGGTCGAGAGAACTAGATACTCATGAATGCATAGCCCAAATATCTCTCAACACCAACGAGTCCATGACTGCCCCCCTCACAAGACGATCGTGAGACCCTCAGCTCTCACCAATAAGGCGTCCCGCCCGGTTAGCTCAATCGGTAGAGCGTGAGACTCTTACGAGTACACACATCTCAAGGTTGCGGGTTCGACCCCCGCATCGGGCTATTCCTATAAAAATGATTGAGATTTCTTTTTTGCCGTCGGTTCATTTTTTTGCTGGCTATTGTGATTTTTGACCTGTACTACATAACTACCCGACATACTCTTTTTGCACCTCGAACATAGTAAGAGAGGGTCCTCTAGCACACCAGACACAGAGAAATTGCTTCCGGACTCACTCATCCTTTGTTTGAGCAGTTGCTGGTGATCTGTAAGTAAGCCTTGAGTGATGGTCAGTTGCAACTTAACCTTGGTAGACCAACCGGGCCTTCAACCGAACAGCCACTCTCTGTCATTATACCGAGCCGCGTCCTTTAGTTGGTATCCTGAAAGGCCGAACCCGTCTGGCCCGTGTGAGTACCCGGTTGGCCGCTTTGTACACCACTTGGAAATGAGATCAACCAGGTTCTCCGTCGTCTTGTGTGTGTCATTGCTGAAGCCATCCAGGTACCTGCGTCATGCCGAAGACTCGAGACTTGACTTGTGTGACACTGAATAGAACCTCTTTGGACTCTTCAGTGCTCTTTTTAGGTTGGCCTCGCCCTCTAAAATCCTAATGTTGGCCATCCCTACCCACTCTCTGGTCGTCGCGTTGACTGCAGTTTCGACATTAAACACGGCAAAGCAATGACTGCTGGTACTAGCGGCGAACCGGCCTCTTGGTGTAAAGCTCTCTGCCGCCTACACCCAGTTGACATAGCCGACAAGTACCTCAACGCGATAAGTGAGACGTCTGCTGAAGAAGCCATATTAGCCCCGAGCTGGGATTTGGACAATCCTTGGGGTTCTTCCATTTCTTAAGACTTGGCACGTAAAGTTGGACTTAGGTTGCTCCCATGGGATATGCTGTTTCTTTGAGGCGTTACCATCCAGCTCAATGGGATTCGTGGGTTCAACTTACATATACCTGCCTAGATCCTACCCGGTAGCTTCAACTGTCCCAAGTCTCTTCAACGTCCTGCGCCCTAACAAGCCTGATCTATGTGTGGGAGTGTTCTCTAGCTTGAGACTGTTCTCAGAAGACTTTCTACCGGCTGTTATTATGAACGAATGCATGCCTACCTCTAGCAGAGTGAGACTCGTGCTCGTCCACTCGAACAGTCACTCGTATCAGGTCAGATGGACAAGGCCAAGGCGTCGTATTCAGGTCATCTCTTGGGAGAGCATATGGCTGGGACTTCCATTCGCTTGGGTAGCGTGGTTTCGAAGTCGGCGTACGTCAATGTTCAAGCGTCATCGAGGTCCTCTCAAGCAAGTAGAGGTCTCTCATGGATGGCGGATGTTTGCGGTATATGAGCGCTAGCTGTTGTCTGACGAGAGTGGGATCGAATGGTCCGACGAGTGAAATGCTCAACTAGGGGAAATTCTGAGCAGGTGAACTAGACAAGGTCAGTTTATTGTTGTCGTTGCTGGGCCCTTATACGATGGCATCTTTCGCCTAGGTAGAGGTAGTAGTATTGTGTTAGATCATGGCATACCAAGAACCTCGAGACTTGGCGACATGGCCACTTTTTGCATGCGCCCTGGCTACCTTGCTCAAACCAACTTTATTCCATTCCAGCATTTCATCTTCTTAAATAGCTTTCCCCTCCATTGCTCGTAAAAACTTTCCTCTTCATATTAAACCATCAACTACAAGACCATGCCCAGGCTCGTGCGCAAGCCCCCATTCCACACTAGCGGCCCCCCAGAAGTTTCACAACAGAACAGCCTC
This sequence comes from Fusarium oligoseptatum, assembly GCA_003946995.1. Classification (NCBI taxonomy): domain Eukaryota; kingdom Fungi; phylum Ascomycota; class Sordariomycetes; order Hypocreales; family Nectriaceae; genus Fusarium; species Fusarium oligoseptatum. Next base: position 213,422 of record NKCK01000043.1, on the reverse strand, counting down.
AACTCCACGTCTTCAACACCAGGGCCATAATGTGATCTGATTATAATCTCTCTCTTGTCTTTCTTTTCCTCTTCATCAATTGCCGCTTTTCTTCTGACCCTTGTCATCCTCGGCCCGAGCCGCAACTGCAAGCTGACTTGTTCAACAACCCCTCCCCTTGTATCTCTTACCCCCTGTCCTTGTATCACTCTGTCCTTTTCTTTACTCTCTCAGCCCGACCCAATGCTTTCCAGCTTCACAACAAAGCTGGCCCTCAAAAAGGCCGGCATCCCCAAGGACATCCTTGACTTTCAACAGCAGCAGCCAGAAAAGAAGTCCAAGTCAAACCAGGATGATGAGCCCCCTCAGAGCTGGGGATCCTGGATGTCGATCCGTTCTCTGCCGCTCACTGTACAGCCCTGGCTGAACCCTCCGCCCCCGTCCGTCGCCGTAGGTCGTGTGCCGGGAATCGGGGACAAGGCGCCTGTTGACAGGGAGAGGAGGATAGTGCTGGGCGGCAGGAGGAGGACGTTGCTCGTCTTTCTGCGCTGCGTTGGCTGCGCGTGTATGTTTGTCAAATCTCCCTGTTCCCCACGTCGATGCTGCACCTTTACTTTTTCTGTCTCTGCACGACATTCTTTTCATTTAACTCACTTAGCCCATATAACTCATCAGCTGATATGTAAAAAAAGTCGCACAAAAGACATTCATCAACTTGCGTACTCTGTCGAACCGCTACGGTGACGCCCTCACCTGCATCGCAGTCTCGCATGCCTCAGAGCAGGCCACCCAGAAGTGGGTATCCCTCCTCGGCGGCGCCTGGGGCGTCCGCGTCGTCATCGACGAGGACAGAGCCCTGTACGCAGCCTGGGGACTGGGAACCGGCGGCATGTGGTATCTCTTCAACCCTACCACCCAGGTCCAGGGCTGGAAGGAGACGGGGTGGCTAGGAGAAAAGGTGGCCGGGGCCATACAGAGGAAGGGTGTCGAGGAGAAGAAGGTCCCGAAGAAGGTTGCCGCATTGGATGACGACGACGAAGACGAGGATGGGCCCTTGACGGTTATGGGTAATAAATGGCAAGAGGCTGGCGCTTTTGCTATTGACGGGACTGGGACTGTTATTTGGGGTGGCAAGGCCATGAGGGCAGATGATGTGATGGAGCTCGAGGATGGGGCTAGGATTTTATTGGCATAGCATGCGTTTTCCTTGATATTTACATTGTATGATAGTGTACGTGACCATAACAGTTGAGCTACATAGAAGCTGTATATGAATGGCATGGTGTATCGGATGGTCAGGCTGCAATCAACGACAATTGCTAAATGACCAACTCTTCCGATTCTCCACTCCACAAAGAATCAAGTCCAGTACCGAGTTCATCTGGTCCCGCCATCTCCTACCTGGCATCGCTTGTCGAGGACATAAGCGACTCGAGATGACCTAGCCGATCCGATCCGATCCTCCCCCCACAGATTCTCGGATACCTACACCTAGGAAACCTGGACCGGCATTCACAGACCCAAGCGCCCATGATCTGAAGGTTTTCATCGTACTGCATGTTGTTGTAGTTGCGGGGGATCCTGGACTTTTTGATCGATAGCCTGTCCTTGGATGGGTGGACCGTTTCTTGTCATCCCCACTGTCAAATATGACAGAGTCCGCACAACTACGCCGAACACCGTAGTTGAAGCGGTCGACTCCGGGTTGTGGGCAATCATTGGAGCGTTTGTAATGATAAAATAGCCAATGAACTAGCAAAGGTTCTGAATCCGACGTGAGATGGAGAGTCTCCGTTTGCTTGCGGAGAAGTGGTAGCTCAACTCGAGCCTATTATGCCTAGGGATACCGGGACTTCAACACACCAAAAGGGTCAGACAGGCCGGGTGTCGCTCTCTCGCTGCCATGAAAGGCATCTCAAGACGCACGTCAAGCCCAAGTTCAATTCCAACACCGAAAGAGACAATGGACTGGACTGAGTACTGCGGTCATGGCGCCTTGTGCATGGTGGTTTGCGGTCTGCTCTCTTTCAGGGGCTTGACGTACAAGCAAGAAACCAACTTCGGTACCCTGGTTGAGCCGTAACTGTCATTCGCCTTCTGTAAAGGAGATTACGGAGCAACTTGCATCCAGTATATCCACTCAGTGACGACCTGCGCGTATTTCCTTGTTGGGTGTTGACAGCCTACTTCAAGAGTCTGCTTCATGGAGTGAACTTGGCAGATGTTTTGATGGTCCTTGACCAAACACAACGTGTTAGCGGACTGCATGTGTTGTTCAAAGATTGAAGCATCATCGCAGACGCTTAATCGTTTGGCAAATACCGCATGCTTCGAAACGCAACTCAATGGACCCAGGTTGAACTTGACATATCAAGAGGGACAAGGAAATTAGTTGTGCTTGATGGCGGTTTGAAGTCGTCCTTGGTTTGTGACGTGGCATGCGGATGGCTGCTGAGCGAGCTTGCTCAGGGCGATACATTTGCCACGCTGGCAAAGGTGGCTTGAAGTTGTCTCAACTGTATAGAGGAATGTCGCCATCAGGGCCGAATATTCACGTTTAAGATGTCCATTTCAGGTCGTGATCCTCGCCTTCAGGATCTGGGTAGGTTAACAAACAAGTGGAAATGAGGAGCCTTGTCAGTCATATGTAAAACTCGGCATGCCTCTGAATGAATTAGACGTCTCGGAAGCTGACAGTGAAAGAGGCCAAGACTGCACCATGGGTTAATATCGCTCCTCTAACAAATCTAAGTCGAGGCGTACAAGAGGGCAGTAGCCGGGTATAATTTGTTTCCCTGCCTGTTTCTCATGTCGTACAAAGCGGCCAGCCGAAAGGGAGACAGACTGATGTTTGATCCGACCAAATAGAAAAAAAGACAAGCATCTCGTTTGTCCAGCAAGGATCATGCCCATGAAGGCTGGCCGGTCAGGCTACCCGCGTCAGGCTGGACCCAATACCACGAGATATATATTTCGCCATCATCAGCCCCGGCAGGTGGTGAAACCGACAGACCACCTACTGGACCAGTCAGCTCCAGACGCGTCGGAGAGAAAAAGGCAAGCCACGTGAACTGTCAAGTGCCGGCAAACAGACTATCGACAGTAAGGCGACCAGGGGTGGTTATTGAGGCCTGCGTTATCGAGGCCAACTAGGCGATTTTCGCCAAGGTGAAAAGCCGCTTGCTTTCAATCCCAACGGGGCGTCTGGAACGATTTTCAGCTGAGAGCTGAAAGTGTAAAATGACCACTTGGTCGCCAAGATAAACTTGAGATTGGTATTTGCAAGCCTCAATTGCACGTGGAGGCGAAACAAAAAGGCTAGGCGAAATGCCTTGCCTCACTGTATCGAAAATGCGCTGAGCCTTGCTTTGCACGCTTCGAGATTGTGAATCATGGGACATGTCAACAAACAAGGCAAGGCATCAGTTGAGAAGGTAACATTGAAAGACGAAAAGAGAAGAAGAGATCGAACCCAAGATGGTCCGGGGCTTGGAGTTCAGCCAGCCGCCTGCATCAGCATCAGGTAAGTCGCCTGCAATTGAGTTTTCGCTCGCACCTTTTGCGCTGCTCATGCAAGACCATCAGCCACGTATCGTCAGCCTGAAGTCAGCTTCAGTTGGGACAACAAAAGTCAAGAGCAAGAAACAGGGCCTGGGCGCTGCTGAGTGACCCCGCACACTGTGCTTCAGGAACGGTCCAGCAGACGCAAATCAATAGCAAGATGTGTGGTTGTACCCGACCTGAGATGGCGGCCGCGAGGCGTTTACAAGTGCGCCATCGGGAAATCCGAAGCCTGGCTGGTAAGCGGGATAGAGGGGGGAAAAGAGACACCAGCCAACGAATAGTCTAGTAGGACTATAAACGGCCCAGGATCTCGAGCTCTAGCATTGGGAGCCTCGTGACCTGACTTGAACGTGGCTGACCCTCCCCCGAGATCCGATATTCTTCGCTGAGTGAGCAGGTCAGCTCGAACGCCAGGAATAGATACGGAACGGTACGCAGGTGCTGTATCCGTGGGTAAAGATAGAATACGAAACCTATGGCGGGAAGGGAATACGACCAGCGTAAAAGGTAGCCTCGCGTGTCGGGGGCCCTTTTGCGCGTTGCCGTCATCTCGCAGGGCGGCGCACGCATATCCACGGGATGTGCAAGGGACGAGCTTGTTTTCTTCCAATTCGATCGAAGTGAGAGAAACCTACGGTCCGCTGCAGAAAAAGGGATGGCCCAGAAAAACAAGCCTGGCGGTGGCCAGGAAAGGGAGAATGACCACACGAGTCTGATCAGATCCGCTCAGAGGTATGACGATGGGGCCCCAGGTCCTGGGATGCAAATATCAAAGTGTAAGAGGCGGGCATCGATGAGACATGGTCAGTCTCCTCTCCTGCTGAACTGAACTGGACTGGACTGCTAACAATACGAGGTGTACCTTTTGGATAGACGCTGTAGATCCTCTACTACTTCTCTCTCTCTCCCTTGGACAACTGATAGCCTGTGCTACACACGCAGCAGCCGCACCAACACCAACACCAACAGACCCTAGTCCATTTCCCCGTACCACCGACCGGTCCCCGGAGCAGTGGGAAATGGGCAAAGAGGGGGGTGTGTGTGTGTGTGTCTTCCTCGGCGCGTCAATTAGTTAGGACAAGCCGCTAGACTTCCAGAGTAGCGGAACGAGAAAAAAAGTCAAATCGATAACTTGGCCTCTGGAACCCTGAGAATTCGATAGTTTGGTGGAGAATGAAGATATTCAGCCAGCCCGTGACGACAGAGTTAAAGAACGGATTTATTGTGGTCGTCATATGCTTTCAGGGGAAAAAGAATAATAATAAAAAACAACCTTTGTCGGTTGCTGAAGGTTTAGCATCCTCGCCGTCAACGATGCAGCCAGCCCGCCTCCGCTTCGCAACTTCGCGACAACAGCCTACCCCCCCTGCTTGGGCTTTCTGAGCCTTGACCTGACGCGCCCCGGGCGTGACAGATGACGGATGGACGCTCGCTCTGAGATGGGCCATCCGTGTGCTGGCAGGACCGCAATAGGGAGGACAAGGAACAGGAGGTAGGAGTAGGAGTAGGTAGGTACACGGGCCGCAGGTGGGCTCGCTCATCAATCAATTCCATTCAAATCTTCTGGCTGTCTTGTCTATTTTCGCCTCCGTCATTTATACGAGTTGTCCCTTAAGAAAGGAAAAGGGAATCGGCCGGATGCGAAGCGAGTATTCAGATCCAAAATCTGATTCAGTTTGACAATCGGAGGGCGGGCACATCTTGTGTGGTCTCAGTAGAACATGATATGATTAAGAACCTAGAAAGAAAGACCACCAACAAAACCACATACCTGCAGAGTAAAGAATATGATTCCAACGTCGCCCTTTGAATCCCAAAAGGGGACACGCGAGGTGTCTCGCCTCCGCACACACGCACATGCCGACCGGACCACAAGCGACAATTGGGAGCTGTAGCTGTAGCTGCAGCATCTCTCCGCAATTATCATGCGCTGTCGGGGGGGAGCTCTCTTTCATTTGAGGCTGCATCTCAATAATTACCCGCCACGGACATTTACGGCACGCAGCAGAGTACCTTGCTTAATTGCTAATTCTGGGCCTTTTCTTTTCGGTCGCACCGGGTTTGCCTATACCTGATTCTGCCGGGTCCCCAATTGTCTCCTTAGACAAGAGATCAAGCAAGCAAATCCATCTTCCTTCCCGTAAGAAAACAAAGGAGAGTCCTGAGTTTGAGGGGAATTGGAGGACCGACCCCTCGGAATCCAGAACCCGCCCTCACCCCAAATGGAACCAAAACCTAGGCAGGAGGAGAGCCTCCTTGATGGCTGGTTACCGGTCGGAGGGGTACCGGCCGAGACTGTTCTTTGGATCAAAGTCTCCTCTCCAGGGACGGGTCGTGACTTGGCGACGCCGTAGCAGCACAACAGTGTGTGCAAGGGCCCCAAGGGCATGGATCATGGACGGCCAGGAGTCATCCATGGGAGAGAGAGAGACGCGGGTGGGACACACATGGGGCGCATCAGGGGGGTAGGGGAAGACAAGCAAGAATCAGGGTCCCCGTTCGGCAGCGCATCGGCCAAGAGCCCCCTGTAGAGACTGACACAGCGCTAGCCAGGAAGTGCAAGTTCTAAATTGACAAGAAGGATGGCCCTGTTTGGAGGAGGAAATAATTACAGTATTCTTGGGCTTGATGGGATGGGGTTGGAGGACGGGCAGGTGAGAGAAAGAAGGAGAGAGGGCAATCTTGGGTGCATCTGCAAGCCCGCTTTCCCGTCATCTCGGCCAACGCTCCAATGGCACTGTCGTAACCTCTCCTAACGAACCGCACACAGTGCATCTCTCGTCTCTCTTTTTTGATCCCGTCCCATCCCTGACCCTTTGTCCGCGGTCCATCCATAGGATCCCAGTGGCCCTATTGCTGGGCTTGCTTCGCTAACTATTGCGGAGGCTGCTGCCACGCGCTGGACGGTAGGTACAGGCGAGTGGATCTCGCTATTATGGATTCCAGCATGTCCCCCCTCTCCCCAGCACACGCCGGAAGCTGAGCCTGGCTCAAGATGGCCCTGTTGATGGCCCCGTTTTGCGCCCTGTTACTGCTGGAGGAACCTACTGATTCCCTTTCTCCCCCCTTTGCTGTCAATTACCATCTCATATTGCCTATCCCATCCCATGAATTGCCCCTCGGGTCTCCCGCAACGGGGGGTCCCTTTTTTTCCATCTGCTGGAAGGGCCCTGTTGAGGCTGTCGCTTGGCAGTGGGGACCCCTCCGCTCGCTACCGGCACAGGCGCCCATTGGACCTATTTTCGCCCGCCCGCGCGTGGACGGATGAGATGGTGGCCCTGCCCGTGTCGGGTCATTGGAAAACACTGTACCGGCACTGTGATTGCCCAGCTAAACGGCAGAGGGGGGAAGAAAGGCTTTCCACTTTCTGACGAGAGGCGTTTGGTAGCAGAAATGTACCGAGTTTGTGTCATGAATTAAGGGCAAAAAACGGGACAAACTGAGCAAAAAACAAGAATGCCTATTCCCAACCTCCACCCCCCGCTGAGGTGAGAGCGAACATCGAAATGAGTGAGCTTATCCCGGGGCTCCGAGGGAACGCGCTGCGACTGCGGTTGCACATGATGATAATAATACCGGACAATTCATGCAAGTACAGTGTGCAAACTGATCTCTTCGCACCTCAGTCCATCCATGGATCGCTGGGCACTCACTCGACTCGCTCAGTGGATGAGGAGGCCCGCCCACCATCTGCTGGAACTTGCGAGGTACCAACTGTACTAATCCCCCCCGTCCCTCTCACGCACAGCTCACACACAAGCACCACCTGCATCCGCCATACTACATTGGAACCCCAATCCCAATCCCAGATCCAGCCAGAAAGCACCAAAAGGAACGGCACTTGGAGGACGGGCTCGGTCTCTCTTGCTCTTGTGTGTGTGTGCCTGTCTCTCTCTCTCACTCACTCTCACTCAGCCTGTCCTGTCCTGTCCCGCTTGGCTTGACTCTCTACTCCATTCGCATTTTGCTTGGCTTTGTTTCTTCTCTTCTCAATCATTCATCATTCTCTCTCCCATATTCTCTCACTCTCGGTACTACTTGCTCCTCTCTCCTTCTTCTTCGCATCATCTCAGAAAACCAAACCCATTCGCCCTCTCTCTCTCTCCCCCACGAGGTGAACCGGCGTCCCTCGCACCGAGCGACCCCTTTTGGCAAGGACCCCCCCCCACAAGCAAGCGTCTCAGTCCCCATACACAGTCCACGTCCAATCCGTTCACCATCCTCGAATCCTCCATTTCCATCATTATCCCGCGCCCCGGGGCTTCGCCGTTATACCAAAAAAGCTGCCTCGTCCCCTCGCACAACCAAAACCAAAGCCAATCAACCAACACGCCTCTTTCGACTTTGAAAAAAAAAAGGGCGCTGTTCTCGTTTTCTTGCCTCCTTTTTTTTTTTCACGACGGTTCTTTTTTATTTTCGCCAGTAGCCTTGCTTCAAACTGCTTTGTCTTCGACGATCCATCCTCGCTATTTCCGCCGTACGCCTTGGCTTTTCCCCGAACAGCGCCTCGTGGTCATCTTCGCCCCCTGCTCTGTTGACTGTGCATTGGTTCGGATACAGAGGCCTCGACTCTCCCTCCGATCTTCAATACCTTCGCCGTCGCTTCTTTTTGCTCTCAATTTCTGTCATCTCTTGTCGGCATCAAGAAAGAAGAATACCCCCAAAAGACACACTCTATAGACAAGACCAGCCTCGTCGACGCCTGTTGTCGCCTCCCCGCACTCCTTTGAAACTGTCCCGGGGCTCGCTCGCTGCTCCATATGGACACCCAGACCACAACGGCCGAACCTCAGCATCCCTATCCCCCAAGTCCTTGGAACACGGTCTCGACGATAACATCGAGCACGACGAGTTCGACGACGGCCTCGAGACGAGCAGCCACAGCGCTCCCGCCGCCGACGGCTCCTTCTTCCCCGACCCGGCCGCCACCCAGTTTCACTCTCATCTCGACTTCCTCCCCTTTCTCCTCCCCCAGCAGTCCAACATCTACCACGCTCAGCTCCTCCACTACAACAAGCTCATCTCGCCCGCTCGCGGAGGCGGCCTGCAGACGCCGCCGCTCCCTCCCGTCGTCTCCGCTCCCCATATACAGGCCGCGCCCAGGTCGCGATCTTCTAGCAAGGTGTCGCTCAAGGACGCATCCGCCGGTAAGGGGAACACAGGAGGAGGCCATGGGAGCAGGTCACATCAGAACTCAGACAAGAGTCGCTCGGTTGTAACCTCCAAGGAGGTTCCGTCCAAGATGCCTTCCAAACAGTCGGCCGACTCATCGAGGCCTCTGCCCCGTCGATCCGCGCCCTCGGCTCAGTCCCATTCCAGCTCTGTGCCCTCGACGCCTCATCAGCACGCTCGTCAGTTTTCCTTTGAGGACCGCGAGCCGTCCCCCACCGGCACAAACAATCACTCCCCCCGATCCGCCTACTCCGAGACAAATAGCACCCTGCCGTCGCTGCGACCCTTGCCACCGCGATTAGGGGGCTGCAAGTATGAGACGGCCCAGATCAACTCCAGAAGGAGGATACCTTATTCGGTCGGCAACGACCGTCTTGAGAAGCTGGACTTGCAGACGGTAAAAAGCAAGCTGACCGAGGATGAGGAGCGAAAGTTGGCGACCGACATGCGAGAGGTTTATGATCGACTACTGCCTACTGCTGATGTCGAGGAGAACCGCAAGAAGCTGGTGCTGAAGCTTGAAAAGATCTTCAACGACGAGTGGCCTGGACATGACATTCGTGTTCATCTCTTTGGTTCTTCTGGAAATCTCCTTTGTTCGGATGACTCTGATGGTTTGTTGACTCCGCATTTCACGTAAGCCACATCTAACCGGACCTAGTGGATATCTGCATCACCACCTCGTGGCGCGAATTGGAGGGTGTTTGCATGATCGCCGACCTCCTGGCGCGACGTATGTGCCTCACTCGCCCACCCAACTGTAACCCGCTGACAATGCATAGGGGGGATGGAAAAGGTTGTGTGCATTTCTGCAGCCAAGGTGCCAATTGTCAAGATCTGGGATCCTGAATTGGGCCTTGCCTGTGACATGAATGTCAACAACACCCTTGCTCTCGAGAACACCCGAATGGTTCGAACATATATAGACACCGACCCTCGAGTTCGTGAGCTTGCCATGATTGTCAAGTACTGGACCCGGAGGAGGATAGTCAATGATGCGGGTACGTTTCACATTTCATCTGCCTGCAGACCTGGCTGACCGTTTTATAGCGTTTGGCGGTACATTGAGTTCTTACACTTGGATCTGCTTGATCATTGCGTTCCTGCAGCTCCGAAGCCCTCCCGTCCTCCCCGCGCTGCATCAGCTGTCACACAAGCTTCCCAGACCGGATGGTACAATGCCCGACTTTGCCGACGATCTCAAGAAGTTGTCTGGTTTTGGAAACAAGAACAAGTCATCGGTCGCCGAGCTTTTGTTCCAGTTCTTTCGCTTCTACGCGCACGAGTTTGACTACGATAAGCACGTTCTCTCGGTCCGTCTTGGAAAGCTAGTTACGAAGCATGAGAAGAAGTGGCACTATGCTATTAACAACCAGCTCTGCGTCGAAGAGCCGTTCAACACCTCCCGTAACCTCGGGAACACGGCCGACGAGTACTCGTTCCGGGGATTGCATATGGAACTTCGACGAGCGTTCGACTTGATTTCAGTGGGGAACTTGGAAGAGGCGTGCGAGACGTACGTGTTTCCCAAAGAGGAGGAGAGAGTATGGTCCCGACCACCACCACAATCTCGGCCTGTCCTGCTGCGCAGCTCGTCGCAGACACACTCTGGACGTGGCGGCCGTGGAAACCACCGCGGTGGACGACACAACAATAACTTTCACCGAGGCGGCAACTCGAACCGACGAGCATCGTCAGGCGTTCCCCAATATGATGCCAACAATAACAACAACAATAACATGTTTATCCCGCAGGTCAACATGCAGCAGGACTTGCAATGGTATCAGAATCCGCAGTTCCAGCAGTTCCAGTATACACAGCAGGATCTCATGACTCAGATGGCATATCACCAGGAGAACATGCGGCTTTTGTATGCTTCTCAGTCACCAGTATTTATGCAGCACCAGGCACAGGCACAAGCTCAGGCCATGAGCCAGCAGCAGCAGAGGATGTCAACCAGCACAGGCTCCAACCAGCAGCAGCAGCAACAACAGACTACGGACCGGTCGAGGACGAATTCATTCGACAACCCGCCGCTCAGTGCACCCCTGCGACCTGATTTGTACGCCCTGTATGGAATGACCTTGGGAGGACCTTTCTTCCCTCAGGCTGGTGGTTATGGAACGTACCCTTCGTCTCCAGCTAGTACCAATGGCGCGACCCAGGACTTTCGTCGTTCTATGCAGCGATCCGGAGCGAACAATGATGCAACGAACGGTACGCTGCGATCACACTCTCAGCCTGCATCCCGGTCTCCGTCAGCGCAGGCAGCTGGCAATTACTTTGGTAACCAGCAAGTCAATGGCTCTGCCAACCCTCGTAGCATGAATGGTGTTCCCATCCCGAGTTTCATGTCTGACGACACAGATTTCGACGAGACACCCAAGGCGGCTCATACCGACTCTCCACAGTCGGAGGAGGGCAAGTATGCCGCATTCTACTTGACAGAGAGCCCCAGCCCGGGTAAACAATCTCAAAAGTCGCAGGGTGGTTCCAACGGTATTGCCTTTGGAGATCTCAGCCAAAACTCTAGCCCAGGACGTCGACGGTTGTCAACAGATCAACTCCCACAGACGATTCTCGACCGGAGGATGAGAAGGACATCCCGATCGCCTTCGCCACTGGGACACTCGCGAGCTTTCTCTGCGAGCACCGCGCCACTTGCACAGGGCCCATTCCCTGGAAGCCAGAACAAGAACTTGTCTCGGCCCTTGGTTGTCAATGGGTCATGTCTGAAGACTAGTGTCATCCAGAGCCCACGTCAACCATCGGGCTCAGAGAGCAATGCTTCAGAGGACTCGTCCAACTTTGAGAACCCTCTCCAGATCAATGTTGGAAACGGCGTGCCAAGTTACCCCGTTGACGGTCCAATTGTCTCGTCAAATGCACCAGAAGAGGCAACAGCCAAGCAGGGAGTTTCTAACCAAGTTCCCGTTGTAGCAAACGGAACCACTCCTCATATGGCCCCGTCAACAGCTGATGACCCATCATTCCGAGAGCGCATCTTGATGATGAACACGTACTACATGGCTGCCTCTAATCTCACGCAAGAACCTGTGGCGGGAACTTCACGCCTGTCGCCCTCGACTCGACAGCGTTTGATGTCTCGTCAACAAAACGGAATTGCGCCGCTGGATCTCGCCATCGCTGAGCACCGGATTGATCGCCCAGTTGGTCAAGATTTTGCTCATCTTTCTCCAGTGTACGAGAACCGTACCCCTTCTCCCACAGTGGTTCGAAAGCCCGATGGACCTTTGAAATCAGACAAGCAGACCGCACACAACAGTCCCAAGGCATCACGGGGAGAGGGTCCCAAGGCAGGCCAGAAGCCTGACGAGCGAGTGCAGGATTCCCAGGATGGATCGAAGCCTCAAAAAGGGCCAGAAACAGTCTGCGCAGTCTCAAAAGGTCAACGGAGTCCGAGAGAACGGCCACGTACGCGGGGCTAAGAGCGAGAGCGACGGAGGCTGGCAGAAGGCGGGCAAGGGAAAGAAGAAGGGTGCCAACAATGCCTCAAACCAAGGGAACGGCGAGCAGCTTCCCAAGCATGAATCCGAGCGAAAGGGAGGCTGAAATGTGATGCCTCACCGGGAACTACCGATGGAATATCTCGTGTAGTGACACGCAACCCAAGGTGGCAAGGACACTACGGGGTTTCGCCCGGGACGACGACGATCGCTTGATTTATCAACTGGCATATCGCCTTTTTGGATAGGACGGACTGAAGTCTCGGCGCCGCTCCTAGCCACCGACGCCATGTCAGGGATGCTTCGTGGGACGAGAATGGGACAGGACACGTTGGACACGATTCTGGATGGGATCCAGATGGGTGAAAGATGTTGACATGTGTAGCAAGTGTGTACGATTGATGTCAAGGGGAGGCCATCATCACAGCAACTTTTACCACATCGGGTAGTGGTGTTCAGTTAAAGATTGGCATGGGAAGGCGGGCAGGGAGGGGAGGGGATGGATGGATGGAAGAATGACTGAATGGCCGGCTGGATGGATGAATGGATGGATGCAAGCAAAGCAAGGATGGAAAGGAGAGGCGTTGGCGTCTTTCTACACATGGCCGGTTGGGAGGCGTTTTTATATACAGTTGCAATTGCATCGAGACAAGCCCATCTGGAAGGGGGGAGGGAGGGAGGGAGGGAAGCCAGTTTATATCTACAGGCTACACAAGGCAGAGGAGGGACCAGCGTTTTTAGATGGTTGTCAGAAAAAGCATGACAGATGTAACGGAGCACAAAAATGACATACCTGAAAGTTTTAATGAATGAATGTTTTTATATTAGTGAGCGTCTTCCTCGGTGATGAACAGCTTTTCTTGATCTCAGCCCTATCTTCTCGCTTGGGTCACACTAATAATAATTCAGCCCCTCCGAATGTCTCACGATGCTGTTCTTCGAGAACCCTTGAGGTTTCTTTGAGCGGGGCAATTTGGTGTGCTCCATGTGTGAGTTGAAAGCTGCATGATGCCGAACTTCCGTCAAGATGACTCTTGTTTGCTATCCCCTCACTGCAACTACCCATGTCGCAAGCTACAAACAGTCACAATCCGATAATCATCAATATCCTTGAATACGCGAGCTGCAAGGTTGCGTTTGCATGTCTTTACAAAGCTCTGTAGTAAGAGCTTATCAAAGGTATGGCTTCATTAGTAAGGCTTAGTGTGAGGGTGGGCTAGGCAAAAGCTGGCAGCGGCTGAAGTGTGGTGCCTGGGTGGGACGGATATTGCGGCGTGTGCGGGAGAGAGGGGGAGGGGAGAATTGGGTTTGGAGGTGACGTTTGATGGGATGAGGGGATGGGTATAAAGAGATGGGCTTGTCTCGTTTGTTTTTTACTTTGCTTGTTACAGTCATTTTTAACTTGAGTACTTGTACGAAATACATCTTCAAAATGAGTATGCTTTCTGCTGAAGTCGCTGAATGGGGCGCTACACCAAAGCCCATGAGAATCCTCCCCCCTCCAGCCCCAATCCACGAAGAAGGAGTCGAAATCCGAGTCCTAGCAACAGGCCTTCACCAACTCGTCCGCACCCGAGCAGCGGGCAAGCACTACACCTCAACCTCCCTCCCCCATGTCCCGGGAGTAGACGGCGTCGGCATCAACGTCTCCACGGGGAAGAAATCCTACTTTACCACACTCACCACTGGTGAAGGTACTTTTGCTGAAATCGTTAATGTTCCCGTTGAGGATGTCACTGAGTTGCCTGATGGCGTTGATCCTGTTGTTGCGGCTGCGCTTATGAATCCTGTTATGAGTAGTTGGATGGGACTTAAGAAGAGGGTGGATTTCCTAAAGGATAGGAAGGGAAAAGAAGGAAAGCCTTGGAAGGTTCTCATCATGGGAGCTACGAGTGCAAGTGGGAAAATCGCCATCAAAGTTGCCCGTACCCTCGGAGCAACACAAGTCGTCGGCGCGGCACGCAACAAGGACGCCCTCGCTGCACTTCCCCTCGACTCAACCATCATCCTCCAAGATCCGCCTACATCCACCGACTTTTCCGCAGCAGCGGACGCTGACGTTGTGCTTGATTACCTCTACGGCCCATGGCCAGCAGCATACCTAACAAGCGCCACAACAGCGACAGCAAAGAACGCCTTAACATGGGTAGGAATCGGCGCCATGGCAGGTGACGGAGCCGAGATTCCCGCAGCAGGTCTCCGAAGACGAGACGTGAGCGTTCGGGGTGCTGGACCGGGAGCTTGGAAGCTGGAGGAGTATGCGACTGAGGTTCCGGGGATGTTGAATGTGCTTGTTGGGGAGGGGGATGAGGGGATTCGGAAGGTTAAGATGGAGGATGTTGAGGAGGGGTGGATGAGTAGGGAGAAGGGGAGGGTCGTGTTTGTGTTTGGGGATGAGATTGTTTGAAGGTTTGGGGGTGGGATTTTTATGGACGGTATGAATCAGAATGAGAATTATGACATGATTTAGTATATTCGTGTTCCCTGGCTACTTGTTGTAGTTTATTGTGTCGCCATCTTTGCCATTTGGTGATGTGTGATTGAGCTGTAATTGGGATGATAGGAAAGGTTTCCAACACAGGATCTGAATGGAAGGAAAGTCTAATCTAATAATTAATTTGTCTGTCTGTCGTAAGTGTCACTTCCAATTACTTTCGTTGCCTAATCTGTCAGCTTTAACCCGTACATATTCACCCTATATCTCGTGATGTTCCTCAATCAAGGCATCCATATAGTAGCGAGGATCCTCGAGGTAAGACTCAGCTCTACCCATAAGATGCCGTGTTGATCTTTTAATCCATGCTCCTCCGTACCAATGGAAGCTGTCAGCACCATAATCACATTTCCATTCCGAGGCATATCACAATGGTGCCTGGCTTCACCCATGATCTGGCCCCCAAATATAACCTGGCCCGCCCACCTGTCAGCCCCACGAAAGACCCGGTAGACAGACCGGCACTATTTTTGGAGTGCCGTCCAACCCCAGACAGAAGAGAGGGCCTCGCAAAAGTCTGGAGAAGGAGACAGGGCGGACGGAGGAATCAGCATCGTTTTTATGTCGGAGCCTAAAAGTGGGCGTTAGCAGGGGTTGCGAGAGGGCCTTGGGAGATCTGGTTGAGATGGAGGGGTTAGATATGAGACATTGTGTTTCAGCGAGGCAGTTTTTAGTCTTGCTACTTGTGAAGGGCTGAATTTAGGGCTGTGACGGTTGTGTGGATGGTGATGAGGCCAGCAGGTGATTGTGATGTTATTTCGACGAGGTGCATATATAGCTGCCTTGGATACGACAAGGCATCTTTCAAGTTGAGTGAATACGAACTACGAGAATACCTTTAGTGAATACTTGATACATCTATTTCTGCAACCCTGTTTGAGGCTCCTCCATTGACACGAGGCTCTTGCGGGTACCTTGACTATGAGCTGGCATGGTCCAGTCCACGATCCGTCTTGGTGGAGCTTTCACGAGCCATGACGGCAAGCCGAGGAGCACATGTTAGAGTGGACAATGATGTATACAGCAGAGTAAAGAGACAACAGATGAGATATTCGAAATATGGCTCTGCATTAGTTAAATGACACTTGTCATTGAGAGTTGCAGATATAGATCAAGGCAGTCTCGTGACCTAGGACTTGAACGTTTCTCCTCCCCCGCAATTGTCTTGGCTCTTTTCGTAGGTAGCAGAGCAGCAAAGAGCCGGCAGCCTGTATGTACTCCACAGAATAAACGGCTGGCCCCCCTTTCAACGAAACCCTACGGACCATCTATTAAAGGGCACCTAGAAAGAATATCAAGTTCTAGAGTCCTTCTCATGGTTGTAACATGTCCTTGGCTTCATGGTCCTACAAAGTCATCCGGGACGGTCCGTACTGTGTTGATTGAGTTCAGCACTGTGCTCGCACCCCCGGCTTTCAGGCAATACGTCACAATCCATACAGTACGAGAGCCAAGAAGCGCATCCAGCCGCACTCACCCATTCATCTCATCTCAGCTCCGATCCTCTCCTCTTTCACTCACTCACGTCTCATCACACCCGCAGCCCGCGCGTGCCTACAAACGCGTGCCCTTGCCTTTGTAAATGCGCATCTTTGACTTATCGTCGTCGCACAGCCCGCTAACAGAGTCTAGACAGTCGATAAGTCCTACTCCAGTTAATCGGCCCCGGTTTTCAACCCCCCCAGTCTTCACCAAAGCCCGCTAGTTAGCGAACCTTCCATTGGCACCTGTTCTCTCCGCCTTCCCTCAGCCCAGGCCCTGTCCTTTGGGAAACGACGACAATAGCCGAATCCCGACCTGACCTTTCTGGCTCTGCCATACTTTCTCCTCGACAAGCGAGTTTCTGGCTTGTTGGGAATATTCTGCCCAGTCTTTCAATAGACCCTGTTAGCCTTTGCCCGCTTGCCCTCATCGCGACCCATATCCCCGGAGACTGTGGGGTTACAGCGAAACCGCCGATAGCTAGCGATTATCAGTTCCCCGTCCCTCCTGCGCCCACGATCCGACGACCCCGGCCTCTGACTGCGTCACCACCGAACAACGCCGACAACCAAAGACACAAGAGTTCAGCGGTGTTCCGGCCCCTCTCGTCCCGGAGAGGCCTCGCTTCCTCACGGTGGCTATGATGCAGTGGTCTCGCGCCGGCACTGAAGCTGTGCAAGTCCTCGAGGCCTGATGCGATCCCACCGGGGCTCCGTTCCTTCCGGCGACAAACACTCCAACATATCTATGAGGGTCGACATGGTCTCGAGGACTTCAAGCGATGGCCCTCCCCCTGGCGTTGGGCGGAAATGGAACTCTCTGATCAACAAGATCCCAAGGAGAGGGGTACGTCGAAGCGATGCTTGGCTTGGAGACTCAGCTAATGTGTGCCGTGCGACAGATCAAGATAATAAGTCAACATGCACCCGACACGAGTACTTCAGACCTCGGTCTCAATCCCAAATCCCCCGAGTCCCATTCCGCCAATCCCCTCGAAGCCCAAGAATCCAACATCCGCCAGCTCCAGAGCCTGGTCGGGCGCATGCCGCGCAACCTCCCCTCCTCACCCGACCACGTCGACGCCGCCTACAACGACCTCAGAAAAGTCAAAGAACAATGCGCTACCCTATGTCGACAAATCCTCACAGACGAGCTCCGCCGCGCCCGTGGCGAAGTTCTGACCCGTCGCGATTCATCCGTCGAGTCTCCCCGCAGTCCCGGTCACATATACGATACAAGGAGTTCTTTCAGTGGGAGGAGTCTGGCTGAGGTTGTCTCTGGGAGTGTTGTTAAGAGCATTCATCAGAATGATAACTGGCTTACGGCTGTTCGCGATTGGAAGAACTACCTTGAGTCCCTTGCCGAAGCATGTCGAACGAGTCTCATCGAGACGTACAAGAATAATGAGCGCGAGGCGACACCGGAGATGGTGGAGGCCTTGTTCACAAACAAGCCCTTCCGCAAAGAGGCTGTTGCGCGCATGCGCAATGCCAGTGTGACTCGGGTCTTGTCGCCAGATCCTCAATTCGTGAGTTTGCTCGGTCGCTCAACCTGGCGGACCTTCTCTGACCTCTTTTAGTTCCCTAAATACGAAATGCGCTTCTACAATTACGAAAGAATAAAGCAAGAGTTGACCGAAATCCGACAAATGCTTCAGTCAGGCGAATCGGGCATCTCTCCCGACCGCACTATCAACGAGTATGTCATCTCTCAACGAGGTGATGCTGTTCTCGAATTCGCAAACATAGCTCCCGAATGTGGTATCAATGACCCGGCGCTTCGATTTCGAGTATCATCTTATATGCTAGCTGAGACTTCACCCATCTTTGCTCGCATGTTTTCGGGGCAATCTAGTAGTCTACACCCTAATGACGACGACGATCTCTCGACACTATTACCATCGCCCCCAACCAAGTACTTTTGCAAGGACGGATCAGAAGTCAAGTTATATCGTATGCCACAAGTTGAGCTCAACCGTTTGAGTTCTCTCGAGATCCTATTACACGCAGCACATATGCACAATGAGAGGGTGCCCAAGGAAATCAGTTTTGAGCAATTCGTTGCTATCGCCGAGTGTTGCATGAGATACAAGAGCACATCACCTCTGGAGCTTGTCGTGGAACACCTGTGGATGCCTCAATGGATGCACAAGGGTGCTGACGACATGCCTGATGGACTTTTGGTGATCAGCTATGCCTTTGGGTTACGACAACTCTTTTCACGAATGTCCAAGACTACTATCCTCAACCTGGTTGACGAAAAGGAGCTGCAGGCTAAGCCTTGGCCGCAGAAGATCAAGGACAAGATTTGGGCTGTTCGATGTGCCAAGGTCGCTCAAGTTCATGACTGCTGTGTCAACGCCATTCAAGAATACCTCAGGGCTCCAACGCACACCTCGGTTGAACCAGGGGCTTCACCAACGGAGCCAAACAGCTTGTCATCCGATATTGTGACCCCCATGATGCTTACGAGTACACCTAGATGTCCCAAGGGCAGCCATTGGTGTGATGCAACAAATCTAGGGTGGTTGATGCTGGTTTACAATGAGATGGGCCTGTTGCCGCACATCATGCGACCGAGTGTGTTGAACCACCTCCCCGAGTCGCAACCACAGCCTAGAAGTTTGGCTCAGATGGTTGATGCGTTGAGGAGGATACCAGCGCCGCCAACCCCTGTACACCGTGGTGTATGTGATCTAGGCCCGGCTTTTCGGTCATCTATCAACGACATCTACAACAGCGTGTTGGGCTTGACGTTGTTTGACATCAGTGGCAGGAGCCATGGTTGGGCCCTCTCGAAACATCGTGAACGGGAACCTCAGACGCAGCTCAACAAGGGATTGAGTGGCATGGCTTCAAATGATCCTGGATACAGTGTTGCGACCGAGTTTCCCGAGATCATTCGGCTCCGCATCATGTGCGAACTCGGGGAACTGGAGGATCTTCATTCGGCTGCCATGATCAACCGGGCGTATTACGAGACGTTCAAGAAGCATGAGCTCTTCTTGATGAGGAACATTTTGCGTATGGACCGGAAACGAGCAGGGACAAGACAACACATTCCGATCACTATCAACACTAATGAAGAAAAGGTGCTAAAGGAGGAATCGGATATTCTCAAGACAACGGCAGGCGATACAGCGGACGCCATGACTATTTTGACTGAAGGAGATGATGACGATGTGGAATACACGGACTCTGATGGCGATAGCCTGTATTCATCACAAGCACCATCCGTACAGCGGTCGGTGCCCAGGAGTTCGTTCTCTAGAGGACCTGATCGCCGGGGATCTACAGAGCCGTCCGTGGTGAGCGCGGGCAGCCCCGTGCGGACACCACGGCCACGACCTGAAACACCGACATCAAGATCTACGAGGAGCGGAACTCCGACTACGCCACGACAGGCACGGGTGGATATGCCACCTCCGGCTGCGACCTCTCCTGCAAAACCGACGGTTGACCATAACGAGGAGATTGATGAGCCGCCGCTCACCGTGGAAGAAGCACGTCGAATTCTCTGGCCTGATGAAGTCATCGAAGCTGTAGCACCACCTCCGCCTCCGGGTGTTGAGGGAATACGAGAAAAGTTTCGAGCAGGTGACCCGGCGTTTGAAGAGAGACTGGAAGAGAAGACTCTTGTCCCGACGGGAGACAAGCAATTGCGAAGTGAGCACGATCGTAGAGTCGGGCTGTTGAAAGGTGATCCATGTGATGGGGATGGACCACGACGAGGAGGTAAATAAGTGAAAGAGATGGAACTATATCACGGCATTTTGAATAGGCATTGGACAAGCGAGATTTGGTGAAGCATCTCGATATATACTATTATGTCTAGGAGCCTTTTTATGACGGGCGCTGGCTGGCTCTAGCGTGGGGCGCTGATACCCTTGGCGCGAGGAGTTGGGATAACTTTGATCATGCATGGGATATAGCGGAGTTGGATGTTTAGCTGAATTATTAATGAATGAATGCATGAGAAGATAAAGGCATACTGAGGGTGTTGAGTTATGGAGGACCTGACGAGGCATAAACTCTGATGAAGTACTGGCAAGCCATGTCACTTAAAAGCCTGTCAATTCCCAACTTGCCTTTGACATTGCTCTCCCTCCAAGGTTTTTCTTGGCTATGGACTTGGAGCAGAAACCGCATACTGGAATTCTCCGCGAGGAGAATATCGCTCTTCGACAAATCCTAGGGTATCGCCCAGAGACCATTCAAACATCCCCATACAATCCACCTCAGATTGGACAATACCTACCCGGCACTTTCATCAAGGACGCTTTACTTGTATCTGTTGATATCGACACAGGAGGAGGTTACGAAGTCATATCCCCCGGCCAGAGTTTCCACATTGGTGTATCAATCTTTGACACCCGGTGCCTCGTACAGAAACTTGATCCTCACGATGCCATCACATCTTATCAATTCATCAACACTGATTCGCGACCATGCAAATGGGCCGCCAAGAGCTTCCTCTTTGGAGAAACAGAGTTAATAACGCTCCCCGACTTTGCATCACGAATTGATTCACTCACCAAAAACCGTGACTACGTCTTGGTCGCACATGGGGCTAAGGAAGATGTTAAAGTTCTCAACAACATCGACCCCAACATTGTGAACCGAGCCGCTTACATCCTCGATACAGTCAAGGCCGCGCAGTTTCCTCTACAGCTATCATATCGGTATAGCATTGAGAAACTTCTCGACGAGTTTGGAATTGCTTATGCGAAACTCCATGCGGCCGGCAATGACGCTCATTTTGCCCTCAAGGCTTTGCTGATGATTGCTGTCCGCGATGGCCAGATGGCTGCTACGCCTGGCGACGAAGAATTATTTCATTACCTTGACGCTATTGCGCATGCCCCGTGTGATTTGCCAGTTTGGACTGATGACCCGCCGACAGTCACTTCCACACCGAAGACAAGGCTAGGGGTAAGAGCAAAGCGCCGATTACGTGCGGAAAGAAAGGCTGCTAGACGAGCGCTTGAGGATGAGTCGACGACTCAGTAGATTGAGGATGAGCAGCATGAGATACCCATCTCATAACCTTGTTACAGGGTCAGCCTCCTGGGAGGAAGTTGGATGCGACGATGAGAAGGTGCTTTGCGCTTCCAGCAAGAGGGTTACATCGCTACGGGAACCTTGTGTTATTGCTGTTAACTTGGCGATATCTGGAAGATTACCCGAGGTGGCTATGTCGGTTTGCAATGTATGAAGTGTACAGATGGCTCATTTCACTAGTTGATGCTGGCTAATCAACACGGCGCTGGGGTATTTGGGATAATTTGGATCATCGTGGGATATGACGGAGTCAGGTCTTTGGTTGACTTATTATTGATGAATGAATGAATGTATAAGAAGCCAAAAATGCGTCGAACTGTTGAGGACGTGATGAGGGAACCAAGGGCCATGTCCAGCTATCTGCTGCGTTTACAATGGATGTGCACGTCTAACATGTGCGTTGACATGACATCCAATAGAACCAGCTCGGATAGAAGAGTACTTTCTTCTGCGCTCAAGTACCAAAGTCTATTATAATCCTGTTGACAACGAAACGCGGGGTCAGATGACCATCATTGAACGAAGGAGGAGGGGTCGTGGCTGAGGATTGAAGAGAGGGAGGGGCATGGTTACTGGACTTTGTTCCTTGGATATCTCGACACGTTATCACTCACTTTGCGGCCCCATCGGAGCTGTTTCTGCTGCCTGTCTTTGATCATTCAAGTCTACTTTATTATTGGACATAGGTGCTCTCATCATGTCGCCTCCAGAACGAGGTTCGGGGCGCAGACGGCGCAGATCTCACAGAAAGAACAGGCGGCATGCTCATCGAGAGGCGGCGGCGCATCCTCAAGGCACTCACGCGGGACCTTGTTGTGGAAACGGCCATCAGAGACGTCAGCAAAGGCGACCGCAACCGCAACCGCAACCACAGCTTGAGCAACTTCCCGAGATGTCTCCTGTGTGTCCTACTTGGGTCTTCAATCCGACTAGCACTGCTCAGTATGTCCTAACCCTTCACACTCTATCAAGAGCCCTACTGAACCTTTTTATAGCGTTGCTTGTGACCGTCATTGGTTCGGCGATGACTATACCCCATTCAAGACTTGGCTCACCGACTCACGGGGTGTAAAGTTGGAAGCCATTGGGGTTGGAAACATTATGCTTCCTGTCGACCTATCGAACGGAAAGCGTGGAGAGATATTCCTTAAGAATGTGCTACACTTCCCAGATGCTGTTTGCAACAGCATAGGGAGTCCGATCTATATCGATTACAATATCGATGGCGGGGATGGTATGAACTTCGCCAATGATGTTCAGACCCTGAGAGACGATCGAGGCCGACCCAGCGCCTACTTCGAGCGGGGATCCAAGGTCTTTTTACATTCTCAAGCTAGGAGGACCACCAAGCGGTGCTAGGCTAGGCCCCTGTCCACTGGATGAGGGAAAAGGTTACATGATCAGTCTGTACTGGCCCGAGAGCGAACGAATGCGCTTTGAAGCCTCCAAAGCGCAAGCTGAAGCTTTTCTAAGCGATTCCGAGAGGGCGTGGCTCAAGGAACACTGGGGAAACGAGTTCAAGTTTCTGGCAGCGTACGAATTAAGTATCTACAAAGATGAGGATCGCGAAGAAGGAAGAGCGATCATGAGGACGATGATGGCCAAGGAGAAGGAGTCCAGAGAGAACGCTCACGATGATTCTCATCTTGTTGACCATTACTTCTCCGATGACGAGCTCGAGGATATTGAGCTTCAATTCGGGAACTCGAAGATATTCTTGGAGGAGGAACTTGGATTCAGCATCTATAATGACGAACACTGTAGGGCGGCGAAGAGGAATATTCGGGAGTTCCTGGGGAAAACTGGATGAGAGTAGGGGGTATGGGATTTAATCAAGGCAACGAGAAATCGGTGCGAATGGTGCTGAGAAAAGTAGACTCTGGAAGATTGTGTGAGCCGACTTTGTTATCTCGGGGAGAACATGGCTTATTCACCATATTACTTCTGCAGCTATCAACGTGAGGTCATCTGACCATCATGGAAGGGATTGCGGTTGAGACACGAGGAGAGGGGTATCGACTTTTCCACCTGGATATTCGGACACTTTTAGCTTCATCCACGAGTTCATCAGCCTGGCTTTCTGCCATCGGTTGCTCTCTCAAACCAATTCTTATTACCATTTACAGGCGCCATGTCGCCCCCAGAAAGAGGTTCGCGTTGGTCGGGGCGGAGACGGCGAAGATCTCACCGAGAAGTAAAGAGACATCAACAGCCAGCGGCAAATCCTCACCGCGCCCACGCGGGATCATTTCGCGGAAACTGTCGTCGTCCGCGCCGGCAAATGATGCGGCGACCACATGAGCAACCGCCCAAGTCGCCTCTTGTCTGCCCAACCTGGGTGTTCATCCCATTTGCCAATGTCCAGTAACTATACCCTCGTCCCTAGCTCTCTTTCCCTAGGCGTCCCGCTGATTTCCTCTCGGTGTAGCTCGTGATCGTGCTTGGTTCAAGGATGACTACGTTCCTTATCGAACGCAGTATACCAATTCCTAGGGCGAAGAGCTTGAAGCCGTTGGCATCAGAACTGTTACCATCACCATCGAGTGGCCACTCGATGGTGATCGTACAGAAGTCATCCTGAGGAATGTTTTGCACTCCCCAGACGCTGCCTGCAACATCATCGGGTACTCGATCACCGAGGACTACTTCATTGATCCCATTGAAATCCCCTGGGATATCTGGAGACTGAGCCAATACAGAGATAGTCCCCCCATCGCACGTTTCGGGCAGGAGGGAAACGGAGCCAGGCTCAATTTCAGAATTGCCTCGAGGCACTACATTTGGTCCTGATGGGCTACTATCAGACAAGGTTCCGGCGGTGTATTGGCCCGAGATTGAGAGAGATCGGTTCCTAGAGTCCCGCAGTGACTTTGTCGATGATTTACGTGCTTCCGAGAGGGCATGGCTGAAGGAGCATTGGGGTGACGAGTTCCGATTTCTAATGGAGCATCAATTGAACATGTACGACGAGAGAACGTCGCGAGGGGAGAGTAATAATGAGGATGGCCATGGCCGAGGAGTCTATCCGGCGTCGAGAGCGTCAAGAAGGAGGCTATGAGAATTGCACTACCGGATTTCAACAACACATCCCCGAAGAGCTTAGGGATCGTCGCAATTCCCTCCTCGCCAACCGGCACTTTTCGGATGCCGAGCGTGAATGGATCAATGTTCGCTATGGGGATCTGAAGACCTTTCTCGATTGGTTCAGATATAAGTTGTATGAGCTTGATGAGATTAAGGAAACGAAGAAACATCTGCAATGGCTCATGTGGATGGAGGGAAAGTTGAAAGAGGGACTTGAATTTCTTGGGATACGATGATTGACTTTGGGAGATGGATGCGACTACTGCTGAGCAGGTGGTCATCGGAAGATTGTGCGAGTCGGCTGTGTTGTGTTGCAACGTAGGTATGAAGAAGAGACAAGTCCGCCCATTCACTTTACTGGTTGATACTAGCGGATTAATGCGGTGTCTAGGCCTTGCTGTGCATCTTACAACTAAATCAACATCTGGATAAGTCTTGAACAATATCTAGAACCCCAGTCATTCTCCTTGAAAACACGGAGATGGCTTCGAACGACGACGAATCTACCAAGCACCGGGCGCCAGAGCTGAAACCCGCAGGCTGAGGCGTTCTCCACGACATCTCACCGGCTTCTCCTCTGCATCTAAGCTTTCGAATCAAACAGTATCGGGACGGACAGCCCGTGTCTCGTGATGGGCGCCCGCAGGAATATGCATCCAATCGTGGGGGCTTGTGGGTTGTACCATTTGGCCTCTCATCCTCAGCTTCTTGGCAGCCTGGTTTTGAGAAATGGCAGTCAATCGAGTGCCAGAAGTAGATAAATGGTTCAGAAGTTTCTCGTTGTTTGGAAGACGCTTTCCTCTCTTCATATCCTCTTCCCTGACTCAATTTGACTGCCAATTACCTCTTTACCCTACCCAAGCTCAGCAAAATGGAGAAAGACAAGGCAGGGCAAACTGAACCCGGCCGACTGGAGGGCCCTTGGTCTTGCGACAGGCTTCTTGGAAGCCTCCTCGATCTCACTCTTGCCACTGCTGCTCTCCTCTTCATTCTATTCGGCGGCATGATCTTTATGAAACATGAGACTTCCGCCGCTCAGGGTTCGACGGGCAGACTTTTGCTGGACATGTCCAAATATGTACGTTTCCTTGATGAAGGGGGAATTGCGGTGACTTACAGTGATAGGGCCCGACCGTGTTCCCCGTCCTTTTCGCTGCAATCGTCGGCGCCGCCTTGAAGACTTTTGCAACTTGGCGACTTCAGAACGGCACTCGTATCGGGTTGATTGAGCAACTCGTCGGCAGCCATACAGTAGCTGAAGCATTCTTCACGCAATACCGACTGAGGGCGGTCAACATCCTCGCGATCGCCATTCTGCTTCTGTGGTGCCTCTCACCTCTGGGTAGTCAGGCCGCGTTGAGGGCGATAAGCACCACCCAGGCGTTCCGAAACTCTACAAGCAACCTGACGGTGCTGGAAACTTTTAGCCGTTTTACAATCCTGGCAACCGAGAATAATTTGTCTTATGCTAGGAGAATGTTGATCCCACCCGCCGTCGCCTCCATGCTGTCTGCACGACTGCTGCAAGACAGAAACCAGGATATCTGGGGAAACATCCGCGTTCCCCTGATTGAGAGGCTCACAGACGATATTTCGGACACCAGTTGGATCAATGTCTCGAACATCACAGAGCTTGACTACTCTTCGCTTGTTGGGGTCCCTGTGGCAGGGATCCCTAACCAGGGAAACCACACATTCACCTTTTCGGCTTCATACGTCAATCCCAAATGTACTACCCTCAAAGTGAATCCCCAGTATAACTTTACTACGACCCTACCGGACTTCAACTCTAGCGACAGAAGCAATTGTAATTGGACCACCTTTAAGCCAGAATACACCTTGAGGGTCAGCCTCTCCCAAGTATGCTGGGATGACATCGGGAAGTTCTATGACAAGTATCACGAAGGCAAGGATCGTACAGCCCGCGTTTTTGATATGGGAGTCTTACACCTTTGGGGAAAAGAAACACTCTTACGCAGAATGCCACCTTTTCACGACGTATGTCGATGTTAGGATGCACTGTCAAGGCACCTTGTGCTCCCCAACCTCGGTACGTCGGTCGCCAAAACCACCACGGCATGGAAATTGGACAGTGCTCGACATGGGATACAACTTTCATGAGCCGGAGGGCTTCATAAACATATTTGCCAACATGTTTCCGGGGTCAAACGTCAGTGGTGGTCAGACACCGACCATCGTGTACTTCGTCGAGCCCTTCAACGTTCTCTCAACAGAGAACAAGACTGAGCCTGCCGCGCTCCCGCGCGCGACGTTTGAGACTCGCCTAGCGCACCTGATCAACTCGGAACTCTTGTTGGCTATCCAGCCAGGAGACGTAGCGGGTGGCTTAACCCAGGAAAATGCAAACAATGTGTCCGTCAGCGTCGTCGAGATGGACACTTACATCCGGGAGGAGATTGTTCAGTACAATAAATTGTGGCTGACCATGTTGCTGGCGTCATCCATGATCCTCTTTGGCGTAGCCATGGCTGCCATTGTCGTTCGCTTCAGGATACTGGTCCCTGAGGTTCTGGGCTCGCTTGCGCTGGGAATGTTGGACAATCGATGTGACGACATCAAACACTCGTCGTTCATGAGTGGCGAAGACAAGATGGCCAAGATGAAAGAGGTCAGGGTGATGCTAGGAGATGTTGAGCCTCATGCAGAGATTGGTCGGATTGCGTTGGCGGCGCCGATGGAGGATGTGGTGGTTGGCAAGGTACAGAAGGGCAAGTTTTACCTGTAGATGGACAATTCTGTCTTTGACCCAATTGAAACATGGGTTGATGGGCAGAGGAAACGTTGGCTTGACTCTGAAGACTTGGCCATGATGCCTTCCTTCTCTTGATGGAATGCACGTGACTAAGACTGATGGGCTAGAACCTGTTGATCATTCTTGTACGCAGCTATTCTCTACTCTAGCAACAAACCCACGCTTATCTCATCGCTTCCTGTGTACCCTTCCCTTTTGTGAGTTTGTCAAACAGACCAACCTCGGGTGACACTATGACACAACAAGACCAGCTTTGCCATAAATGTAAAGAGCTATTCACACAGCCTGACTTAGAACCCAGCGATTGTAACTGCTGGCAAGACCCTTCCCTTGCGGGATGGAAGCGCCAGGGAAAAGACGTCCTTGAAGCCGCCGACTCAGGCTGTCCCCTTTGTCGGATAGTATGGAATGAAGTCTCTTCTAAACTTGGCAGCAGGATCAACGTCGAAGAGGCTGTCATCGGTCCTAGGATCTGCTGGGACGACGATACGGGTGCCTTCTGCGCGTTGGTCTATAAGCTCCAAACGACAAGCCATGTTCACCCCGAGCTCCTCTCGGTTGACATGTATCTCAAGACAGGCAAGTTATTCCATTAGATACCCGGATCAAAAGGCCTAACAAGGGATACAGCCATCGGGGATACGCTGCCCGATTGTCCAAGACCACCGAACAGCGCCGATGCCTGCCAGTCAATGGCAACCCGGTGGCTTTTTGAGTGCGCCACGCAGCACGAAAAGTGTCGCATCCGGAACGAGCCATCATGGCTCCCGACTCGCCTGATTGACGTCGGACCTGCTTGGTCGACCCAAGATCCGAAGTTGGTGATGGCTTCATCTCTCTCCTGCTCTCCACCGCCACTATACATATCCTTGAGTCATCGCTGGACGGCCGAAAACATGCCAAAACTGAAGAAGGCAAATATTGACGACTTTATGCAGCGTATTCGACCTGCGGATTTGCCGTTTATCTTTCATGATGCTATCCGGTTGTGTCGAAACTTAGGCATTCGATACATCTGGATAGACTCCCTCTGCATTATCCAAGACTCAAAGAGGGACTGGCTAAAAGAGTCCTCCAATATGGGAAAGGTATACGAATACTCCTTCTGCAACATTGCTGCAACCTCGGCCTCGAGTGGGCAAGGCGGATTGTACAGTTGGCGAGATTCTCACTTGATCACACCGCATACCGCGCACGTTAACTGGAAAGGACATGAGGGAGAATATATCTTCTTCTTGGATAGTCATTGGTTCAAGTCCATTTCTCGAGCACCTTTGAACGGCCGAGGCTGGGTCTTCCAGGAGCGATTGCTGAGTCCCCGTACCTTGCACTTTTCCTCTCAGCTATTCTGGGAGTGTCGGACACTTAAAGCCTGCGAGACTTATCCTTGTGGCTTACCTTCTGAACCATCGATACTTGGCGATGATGTAGATCAGACCTTTCCGGGAAGCACCAAGGATTGGAGAGATGGTCTTGGAAGAGACGGTGTCGGGTATTGGGAACTGCTGGTACAGATGTTCTGCAGGTGCTACCTCACTAAAGAATCGGATCGCCTTGCTGCTATTGCGGGTATTGCAAGTCAAGCACAACTTCTACTCAACGACGAGTATTTGGCGGGTTTGTGGAAGAGTCAACTTCCTCATGGGTTGCTCTGGAAGTTGCAGAACATGGTTGGACAAGAGGACTTGATCGTCACTAGACCAACGAAGTATCGAGGTGAGTAAGGCTTGATGGGAAGTTACGTTTTCTAACATGTAATAGGTCCTTCGTGGAGTTGGGCGTCTCTCGACTTTGAAGCAGCAAATATCAACATCTTGGACTGCGAGGGCATCGACAGGCATTTGGTTGAAATCACCGATGTGAAAGTCGAGAGTAGCACGGATCAGATTTACACCAACGTAACCGGAGGTTATATCCGCGTTCTTGGAAAGCTAGGCCAGGTCAACCTCCCTGATCATGACGACGCAGAATGGAGGGGCGATAGGGGCGGACACTATACTTTTGAGTTCTCTCTCGACGTAGACGATGAGATCGACATTGAAGAGGAAACGCCCTATTGTCTACCGATATTGACACACGACAGAGCCAACAGGGATCCTTTCAACAGTCTGGAGGTGCATTGTCTCTTGCTTCAGAAGGTTGAGACAAGCTCTATTGGATTTAGAAGGGTCGGTAGCCTTCAGGTACTTCTAGATTGGGAGGCTGAGACGATAGATGAGTTTCGGTGGATTGCAGACTTTGCTAGAGATGGAAGTCCCTTAGCACAGAGCTTAGATACATTGGAGATATACTAGGTGCTAATTCTGCTTTAGACCTATAGTTTATTTATTCTCCTGGTAGATCAGGATATAACGAGAGAGTAGAAGGTAGGTTAACAGAGAACAGTACACAGCGGGAAAGCACAAAAGGGCCAGTTCGAGCATGGCCAATTATAGGAGGTAATGTAGAAATAGAGTAGCAAGGAGAAATTTAGGCGAGAGGGCTCCCCAACTAATACCTTTCCTGCGCTTGATGGATCATTGTCCGTATTTCACTGTCTCTCACATATCCAGAAGCATATTCAGAAGTCCTCCTGCCACCACTGCCAAGGAACACAGTAGGGTTTGCTCCCCGGAGAAGAAGTAATGCCACCATGTCACGCCGCCCCTCAGTGACAGCCAGTTGCAGCGGTGTTTCACCTTTCGAGGTGCGTGTCTCCAAGGAGGCTCCCCCATCCAACAACAGGCGAACAATAGCCTCGTCCCCATCAAAGGCAGCCCTGGCCAACGCGGTAAGGGTGCGATCCTCCAAATAGTCTTCCGGGGATTGGACTTCCAGATCCGCCCCTTTTTCTATTAGTAGCTTCACGACATCTTCATGCCCTTCGGCGGCAGCCGCAGTCAGCGCACGGCGCCAAAGGCCTTCAGCGTCTATGTCAGCCCCGTTCTCAAGCAGGAGTTGTACAATTTCCACATGCCCATTTTCAGCAGCGGCTACCAGTGCAGGTCCATCATCCAGATGTTTGACCCAGGCATCAACTTTCGCGCCTCGTTGGAGTAGAAGTTGTACTATGGCTATCCTTCCATCCCCAGCAGCGTTCGATAGGCCACAGTCCGAGGGTATCCGCTCGCATGTCTCTAGCAACAGTCGTATAATAGCTTCGTCTGCACCGTGAATAGCTAGACTTAGTGCATTATTGTCACTGTCGTAGATCTTGGCACCCTTGGAGATGAGAAGCTGAATGATTCCCAGATGGCCCCCCTCGACGGCGTACGCCAACGCTGGCCTCGAAGTATCTCGCGAATGGTCATGAGGGCCGGTGTTGATCTTTGCTCCATGGCTCAGGAGTAGTTCTACCATGGCTTGATCCCCATTTATGGTCGCCTCTATCAGTGCTGTGCTGCCATACCTGATCTCGGCATCTACGTCGGCGCCGTGATCGAGCAGAAGCTTGACGCATTGCAGATGTCCGCCCTCGACAGCGAGCATGAGGGCTTGCCGGCCTTCTTTGTCGCGAGCTGATACAATGGTCGGCCACTTGGTCCAACTCCAGAATCGTGTTGTGTAAGGAGACACGTGTTTGAGAAGCGATTCCACGACAGGGACATGCCCTTCAGCACACGCCCACGACAAGGCAGATCGGTGCACGAGTGCGTCTTTGGCATTGAGGTCGAAATCTTGTGACTGCAAGATGTGATCAACCAATAACGAGAGACCAAAGAATGATGCTATCATCAGGGGAGGCATCTGCGACGGCACAAGGTCTTGTAGGTACTCTTGTTCCACGCATGACTGAAGCCAGGAGCCACGATCAGGAGGATCCGTCAGCAGCGCCAGTCCTCTCTTCACTTGTTCCTCACTGACATCTTTGCCGGCTTCTAGAAAATGGTTTGACCAGAACCTGGCGGCGTACCGTTGGAAGCCAGAGGGATCGTGCTGCGAACTGGGAGCGAGGTATGTAGCATGCAGAACCAGAATACATGCATTCGCGAGAACGTAATTCGACTTCTTGAGGCAAAGTGACCCTGACCATGCGCATATTCCGTTGGTTGGATCCGTTGCTGTTGTTCTCTGTATCAAGAAATCTCGCGCGGTTTCGTGAACGAGATGGACTTCCGAATCGTGAAAAACAACAAAGAGCCCACACTGCTCTGTGATGGTCTCTCGAAGCTGACTATCGGGCGGTAGGTTTGGAAGAAGCTTGGAAAAAGAATTATCGGTGTCTTTGATGGATAGAGCCACCGCCATCTCTGGGAGGGACAACGGCCTTCTTGCCACGAGAATAATCTGCAAAAGTTTCTTGGTAGTTGCAATGTCGGAACTCTTGTCAAGGATCATCTCGTACGCCTCATTGAGGGATCTGGGGATGCTGTTGATAGTGGCTTCGAGATTGTTTCTCTCCAGTCGGAGACTTTTCTCCATGGCATCAAAGGCGAGATGAGCCCAGAGGTATGTGCGATTCTTGACAAGAGTCACCTTGTTTCGAATCAGCTGGGTTTCTTCATCTCCCAAGCCAAGCTTCTCCTGAAGGTGATTCACTCTTGCTTTGATAGCAATATCGGTCTCCTTGGAAACTTGGGCGTTGACACCCTCGTCTTCATCTCCGCTCAGGTTGATTGGGATGTGCCTAGCCGTCAGCCCTTCGTGGTCCTGTGGAATCTGCATATAAGCCCGACTTGTAATGAGGAATTTGAGCTTGTCAGAGCCCATTCGAGGGTAGTAGTTGAGCTCATCTATAGCCTTTAATAGGACGGACCTAGCCTTCTCAGGGCACTTATCAAAGGCATCAAGGACAACAACTATGTGACCAGAGTCCAGTTGTCGGGAGGCATCCACCAGCGCCCACCAAAGATGCAGGAAGCAGGTAAAGAAGGACTCCCTACTGTCTTGGAACACCTCCAGGGTTTCCTTGGAGAGTAGATGCTCGTGCCGATCGAAGATCTGGTGCAGGATACAGCACAGTGCATTTTCCAGGCAAAGTTGGTCTTCCAGGTCTTCGGTGAAGAAAAAGTAGCAGTTGATGTCAGACCTTGATTGATTTGATTGAAAACCCCCGTCGATCAAATATTTCGCCAGGACCGATTTGCCGCATCCGGGATCTCCAAAGACCCAAAGAAAAAGCTGTGCCGTCTGACTCTCGCCATGCTCGAAAGGACTCCTGGCTGGTGAACCACTCGCAAGTTCCTGGTACCCGTTCTCGGACCAGATTCTTTTGCTTTTTGTACTCTAGCTTATAGAGACTCTGGATGAGTTCCAGCTTCTGTTTTTCTTCCTGTTCCGCTTTGCTGTTTAGGTCGGCTTCTCTTTTTCAAGCTTGCTTGCGATTCACTGTCTGCCTAACTCTTAACACTGATCCAACTGACGAACGAGAAACGTGTTTGAGTCAAAACATACCATGAGAATGAAAGGTCTGGTATATATTGCTAACCAAGACAGTTTTATCAGTACTCTTGACTACTGGCGGCCGCATTTATCGTGAACTCACCAGTTTTCGGCCTGCGCGACTCCCACGATGCGGCCCATGGCCAATGGCGTTATTCACGATCTGAAAAGCACAGAGGTTCTCTTCCAGCAAGACTGAACAGAGGATCCTGGCAGTTGTGCAAGCGACAGGTTCCATGCGGACGAACGACATTAATGGCGTGAGGTGCCCCTGCAACACACCAGACTCATGTGACCAAGATGATGCAGTAAGCTCTATTCAGCTGAAAATACTGTCGGTTATCCAGATATCTAATTGGTTTGTAAAATATGCGGAGGGGTTGAAAAATAAATCAGGCTGTGGCCATAACATCTTGATTGGGCGAGGTGTAGTCTCTCGCAAGCCTCAACTTGGTGCATGCATGACGAGGCTTTCTCCTCACAAAGCCGTGCTGACTGCAGGATTTCTCTGTCTTTGGGCAGAAACTTTCACATCTAAGCACCCATCACCTTTGCTTGCTCTTTCGTTGTCAACCCGCTACCATGGAACCTGCCGGCTTAGCTGTTGGACTTATCAGTCTAGCAACGACATTTGACAGCGTTCTCAACTGCTTCGAGTATGTCCACCTTGGAAAAAACTTTGGTACAGATTTTGAGGATTGCCTACTGAAGCTCGACAACGCACGACTGAGGCTCTCACGATGGGGCGAAGCAGTTGGCCTCAGCGAGGTGGAGGAAGACACGACTTCCCTCAAAGGCACCAAGATATCCGAGGCCGACATTCCGCAAGCACAAAAGCTGTTGGGGGGAGTTTTGACACAGCTAAAGCGCGTCAAGACACTCGAGGCCGAGTTTAAGAGAGGGAAGGCGCCTAACGATGCCAGCCTTGCTGAAGTTAGTATGAAGACTGATGTAGGCTCAGTGGCCTTGTCTCTTCACGAGAAGATGCGCAAGATGGCAAAGAGGAGACAGAACAACCTGTCGACACGGAAGAAGGCAAAGTGGGCATTGTACGACCGGCGTCACTTCAACGACATGATTGACAGCATCGCAAACAAAACAAAGGAACTCCAGGAACTATTCCCGGCAGCTGTGCCTACCGAGAGGACTCTCGTGGACAAAGAGACCCTTGAGCTTAGCGAGAGCCTCGTGCTGCTTCAGAACGTCATCAAAGAACAGGATCAGGCCCTAGCTTCTGCACTTAACGCCATTCTCAAGCCAGTTGTGAGTGTTGTTGTGAAAGGAGAATATCAAAAATTCAAGCTAACACCTGTCCAGGCAGAAAAGGTCAATAATACTGTTCATGGTGGGAACGTCGGGGTCATGTCTGCTCATCGCAGTGACATTAGGCAATCCTTTGGTTCTTCGTGATGGTCAAACTTAGGGAAGAAGGAGAGGTTTGGCAGGATGAGACCTCTTACGAGCTGGACATATTCGGCATTCACTACTCTAGTCATGTAATCTTTTGCTTGTTCTCCACTCAGAGGAGTCAGCGGTTGACCTTAGCCGTTGCCTGAATGTTTATTCCTCTCCAGTCGCAAACTCTCCCTCCCGAAGCTTCCTGCTCAACTCCTCGTTAGGAATAACATACTTTCTCAAATCAGGCCTCTTCTCGAGCAGCAAATCAGCAACCAGACGGCCAAAGACAATCTCTCCAGCAGGGTTAAGATGGGTCCTGTCACCCTCGCTGAGGTTGTAGTAATCCGCGTTCTCCTTGCCAATGGCGTTGATGTAGTTGGTGCTCGCAGTGTTTAGGTCGAGATATTGGACTTTGAGATCCTTGGCGACTGCGATGGCGGCGTCTCGCCATTCGGCAAGGTTCTCGATGACGGCGCCGCCGCTAAAGGTACGGCGGGTCAGAGATGTGATGACGATCTACTTTGTTAGTATATACACGCAACTTCACATATAGAATACTCACGGGTGTTCCGCCAGCCGCCTTGACCTCGTTAACAATCCCAGCCAAGTTATTAGAGTACTGCTCAAGAGTATACGTCTTCTGATCATTATGTCCAAACTGAATAGTAACAATAGACTCATAATCTCCCTTATGGCTCTTGATAGCCTCAATAGCAGTATTCCAACGACCCTCGGCTCGGAAAGAAGGGATAGTGGCACCACTCTTGCCACTGTTGACACCAGAGGCAGGACTCTTCAGGTCGGCCAGGAAGCCATCGCCCCAACCTCCGTTGACAGCGACGGTCGAGTCGCCTGTGAGGATGAAGTAGGGTGGTTTCTGGGCTTGAGCTACGCCGAGGGAGCTCAGCATGTACAGGAAAGCCGAAGAAAACTTCATTTTGAACAAGATACAGTAGTCCTTAGAGTTAGGGAGAAGAGATCAGTGGGGAGAGGAGGTGAGTTTTCAAAAATCCCCTCAAAAAGAAAAACCATACCAGCTATATAACAAGATATATTCCAAAAGCATTCGACTATGCTGTCCTTTCGCCAAGCTCGCATTGCATCACGTTTATCCTTTCCCCCACACGGGAAGAACAATGCGTTATTCCGCCAATGACGATCATGAAACATGGCATCAGAAAGTCTATATGTGCAATTTATATGCCGAGGTATAGAAGCGCATAAACCCCCAATTTCCTCATTCTATAGGTTGCAGGCTCGTATTGGGGGCGCATGTCGGGGTAGAATTATGCCGAAGTATTTTAAATGTGTCGATCATGGAGCCATTTGGCATCGTGGGAGGGGACACAGTTGCCTATATAGGCCGAGGGTCCGATGACGACCTTCCGAAGTGTTATAGCGACTTGAAATACGCGAGAGAATTACACCGAAGCTTTGAATTTAGGCTTAATTGTTAGCAATTATGGTCTCAAGATGTTTAACTCATTGGCCCGCCGTTGCCGAACACAGAATGGCGGCGTCGGCTCTAACAGTCTACAGTTGCCAAAATCAAATATATAATGATGAGAAACGATTCCAAAACCATTCGAGAGGCTATTAAAAACATCCATTAAAGCTGGAGTTGGTAGTTCAGAGACCTTGTTGTTAGGGTTTCAAAGACGGTGTTTGATGTGAGTATTGTGACTAGCATGATGCTAGTGGAATACTGATGATAAATTCTATAAATACCGCATTGAGAACTGGCAAGTGAAAGAGCATAGATCTGGTGAAAGAATTAAAAATGTATTCAGATAACTTATGCTAAGTAGTAACTTTGATAGTAGAGGCAACGCTCGGCACTCCCGCAGAATTCATAACAAACAACATCCAATACCCAGGCAGAGCAATACCCGAATCACCAGGAACTTTGAACGTGTACTTATTCTTCCCCGCCCCTGTCAACGTCAAAGGTATACGACGCTGATCAGTGTTGACAGTATGGGTAGCCGTCCCATATCGAATCAACGAAGCAGTATTTACAACGCCTCCCGTGGTAACGGTGATGGAACCCCCGACTTTGATTGTCGTAGCTGAGACTGAGACGATCTTTGGTCGAATTGCTGGTTTGCCGTCTTTGGTCAAGAGATAACTTGGTGTGAAGATCTGAGCATCAAAGTGATTTGTTGAGCAGTCGCCACAAAGCCCACCGCCGCCGTTAAAGACTCTTGCGTCTGGTAGTAGAATCGACATGCTGTGATAGGTTCGTACGATAGAGTTGGGTTGTTGCTTGATAAAGGTGTCGCTATCAGGAACATACAGTTCCGGTGTAAGCTGAGGAGTCGAGTCTTCGAAGGGAATGGCGTATTCTTGACCTCCAGTGATGAATACCGTGCCGTCTGGTAACAGGACAGAAGTGTGAAAGACGCGAGGGTAGTACATCCCATTGCTCGCAAATGCCACACTAGCTTGTGTCCCTGGTGTTCCAATGGTGATGATGTGAGCATTCGTCGTAGCGTAAGAATCCTGATAGTTGGGCGTTCCACCAAACGTGACAATCTTTCCCTTGACAGCATCAAACATGACAGCATTTCCACACATAGAATCAGGATCAACTCCCCGACTCGACTGTCTCTTACCCGCAGGCTTGACAGTTCCCTTGCCCTGAGTATAATACCAGTTCATAGCAGAACTAGGACCAGCTTGAAAGATTGTCTCGCCCTTCCAGCCAAATAACCAAGCGTGATTATCAGACCGGAAGATACCCTGGGCATCAGCCGTGAGCATGGGTTCGACTTTTGCATTCTGTAGAAGCGTCCACTTTCTCGAGCTCGGGTCAAAGATTTCTCCTGGCTTGAAAGTTCTATCGCCACCCCAAGAACCTCCAATCGTGAAAACTTTGCCGTTTGATGTTGTGGCTGATGATTGGTAGCCTCGAGGGATCTTCATGTCAGGTGCTGATACCCATTGGTTCTTGACTGGGTCCCAGGTGCTAGTCCTCGCAGCGTTGTTCCCACCAGTAACAACGATCTGTCCTGTTCCGTCCATGGAGATACCAGGGCAGAACATGTCGTGATTGGTTTCAAAGACTTCTCTCTGTGTGATGATGCCCGTTTCTGGATCCCACAAAGACGTCAACGTCATACCACCAGGAGACCCATTCATGGTATCGTGATAATACGAAGACCAAACCAAAACCTTTCCAGTCCCTGGATCAACAGCTCCAGCAACAGGGACTATTGGAAAGTCGAGTGTAGGTCCCCACATTCCAATTCCAGTTTTCGGGGCAGTGTAAGTGGCAGCCTTGTAGACGTTGAACTCAGCAATGCTCGTCCAGGGACCGTCGTATGCCTCTGTGACGGCTACTATGCGAACGTATCGAGCACGTTTTGTCTCAAAGTTTGAAAAACTTCTCTGTGCCATCTGCGTACCATGTTCCTGTCGCAACAGGAGATCCCCAAGTTTTCCCATCCGTGCTGAGGAAGATATCGTGGCGAGCGATCCATCCGTGGGTAGTACCATCTTGTCGAGGAAGAGCAGAGATGCCATTGACGTTTTGGACGGTCTTCATATCAACCGTGAGTGTGTGAGGAAGCCCCGGGTCCTTGCTTGTGTCCTCAAACCAGGCCGTGTGCCAAAAGCTGTTTACATCGCCGTCGATAGCTTTTTGGCACGCGTTGTCTGAGTCTGGGTTGTCGCTATCGCAGGTGACTTTCCAGTTATTTCGATTAATGGCCGTTCCGAGGGGTCCAGTAGCCCTAAGACTGAGGTGTTCCATCTGTACCTTGACCTTGGTTGAGTTCTGAGCTGGGATGACGATGGCCATGGCCTCGTCCCAGAACAGACCTGCAAGGCATAGAGTCAGGATGGGGGACCACATTTTGCAAAAATTAAAGAATCAAAGAATATGAGGTTTGTTCAAACGCCTTTACGCCAAGAGAGGATCCCAGTGTTCTATAAGAAGACTTCTCAATCTCGGACAAGACAGTAACCGAACGGACCCGGATCTCTGGCTTACACCTCAGCAATTGTGTAGCCAATTGCGGCATCAAAGTTCCTACACAAGACCTAGACCTATCCCCATTCCTAAAGCACGTGGCTTGACCATGGCGGGTGGGCGCATCAAGCTTGGTGCCTCGTCTAGCCAGAATCTAGAATCGGCCGAGAAGCACCACGCTCCCGGAGCATTCTAATCCGAATTTTCAAGGTTTCAGCCTCAAAGCCGGATGAAATAAGTTGATTTAAGCGCCAAGGTAAGGCATCGATAGCTCCGGGGTTAACTAGTTTGCGTTCCACGCTCTGATGGTTTTGAGGGTTGGAATGGGCTGGATTCCGGCTGATTGTGGTGTTTTTCTCGATCAACACAAAGCTCTTTGTGTGTTTGAAATCGAATTTTTATTTGATTTGGATAAACTAAAGTGCTTGGTGGTTCTGGAAGATATGTTAGTATGTCTCCTTCATCTCATCCCTGAGACTGTTGATCCAGTCTTTTCAAGTGCATGTTTGCATTGTCAATGTTTTCATCCCAAGTTCTTCCTATGACCTCATAATTAAGTCAGACTATTATACATAGCTTAGAAATACCATGAATTTTTCAAAAAAAAAAAAACTTCTTGCAAACAAGGGTCCTTCTTCGCTAGGTGTTAGGTAGTTTGCTGGCCGCATGATGCAGGTTGGTAGCGCACAGCGCAGGTTGTCAAACTTTGCACCCTAGATTCCAAGATGAAACATGAATCCCGTCTCCAAACATGAATGCCGATTCAGATCAAATCCCCTATTTCTCCTTTATATAGATAAGTACATAGAAACCTTCAAACTCTGACCCCTATTCGTTTATTGGCCAGCTCAGCTTCAGTGATCCCCGCAGGATGCACAACACTCAAGAAATTCACCACGGAGAATTTACCCTCAACGTCACCGCAACCTACATTCAACATGGCTACTAGGATAAAGAACAACCGACAAGTTCTTTAATCTAGGCGTGCTTGCGATGCTTGTAAACGTCGGAAGATCAAGGTACGTAGCTGTAGCCTGTTCGCCGATCTCCATCGGAGTCAGGGGCGGGATCCTCGGAACTGACTTCTTAGTGTGACGGGGCATTAATTTCATGTGCATTCTGTCGTATATCTGCTCTTCAATGTACTTTTGATATAACACCTAAGAAGAGAGGTCGGAAGCCTACGAATGCATCTACAAGTTCCCCGGCTTCTCAGCTTGAGTCTCCTGATTCAACGGCCACTCCCCTCAACACCGCCCAGGCATCAGACAAGCTTCGGGTATCTTACCTGCTCGAACCTGGAGTTGAAGGTCCTATCTCGGCCTCTGATTTATTGTCGCCTCGAGCCTTTCAACGTGCAAGAGAGATCAAGTCGTCTCTTCAAGTCAAGCTACAAGCCTTGGTCCCGTCTGTCACTCCCATAGCAGTAGTGGACAAGTGCATCCGTCTCTACACTCAGTACTAACTCCCTGCAATTCCAATTGTCATGAGCCATCTCTATGGCAGAGTGAAAGTGAGTTCTTCAAAAACCCGGAACTAGAAGCAGCCGCTGGACAGGATACTCTCATATCCTTACGGTCGTATACACTCCTCTCAGCGCTTTGCGCATGCATCGCCAGTACCCATCCATCTTATCTATCGGTTATCCCGACTTCAACTATAATAAAGAACACATTTAAAACACATCATAGCATCATATCCCAATGCTAACACAGTGGTCTGCCAGTACCCATCGAGATGGTGTCATTGGACCTCAAACCATGGCTGTAGCATCTGCATTCTACACGGCCTCTAGAGAGACATTTAAACTCTATGGGGACACAGACCTCGAATACCCAGACTCGTCTTCCCTATCGATTAGCACGTTCCACTCGAGCGCTATAACAACTAACTAGAAAGGCCCAACTCGCACACCGCGTCGCTGGCCAGGCGAGATTGTTAGTATTGGACCTACGTCTCTACGATGAGACAACCTTTGCAAACTATCCTCTATTGGAAGCACAGCTTCTTCGGATTAACTTCTGGCATCTACTTACTTCAGACCATACAACTACTACACTAGAAACTCGGCCATATCTGCTACACAAAGCCCTCTTAAATCCCGAACTCACTATGAATTCTTCTCTAGAAGAACCAGCGCCGATGTTGGATTACGGGCGGTTCGAAAATTCACCACATCTAGAGAAATAAGTGCTTGATGGCTTCTGCATGGGCTGTCGGATGAGGCACACTGCAGCAAAGTCAATGTGGGCGTTGAGATCACACAGTCGAGAGCCACGAGACGATCGTTATGAAGACGGTGGCTCTGGTGTTGCATCAGTCAGCGATCTACCCGATATGTGGCATGGACTTTTACACATCTTGGATAAATGCAAGCCAATACTGCCACCGGAAGATTGCAGCGATCCCGACTCATCACAGCATGAATTCATCAGAAAGTACCAAAACGAGAACTTGATCGCGCAGACGACTCAACTCAGGATCGCCATGCATGCCTTGAGGATGGCTATACTATGACACTGTATTGCGTACAAAGTAGCCGGGCTTCTGGGGCCAGACTGGGCTGATGAGTCGCTGCTCATTAGTAGAGTCGTCGAAGGAGGCCGTGACTTTGTGAACACGTTGATAGAGCTACCGATTCATCATTTACAGATCATGGGAGAACCTTGGGTAAGTTGAGTGATGCCGTATTTCTAGTTCAAGAATACTAAAACGCGACAGATCGAGCAGATACGGCAGGCAGGGAGTGTGTTGCTGGAGCTGTCGCAGAACCAAGACGGTGCCATCAAGGAAGAAGCAAGCATCCAACTGACACGTCTCTTCGATGTTTTGTCTAGACTGGACTCTAAGGCAACCGACGAGCTTGTTTTCAAGAGTGTGGAAGACGGCTGATCACCTACGTACACATTATTGTGCGCTCATCCCGATTTCTCACAAAAGCTTTGTAGGCCGCAATCATTTAGTCCAGATACACTCTCACAAAGAGTCAGACAATCGCTTGACCTGATTCAAGCCATAGATAGTGGATGCGCCCATACGAAGGAAGCACTTGAAGCCTTTGTTGTAGGTCTTCACACGCCATCAACCAAAGAGCGGCCAACTACGTCAACAAGCATACATAGTTTGTTCGTGCTTTGTTGCAAATAATTGCAAATCGACCAGTTTTGCGGTTTGCTGCATAGTTTCTAGCCCAACAAGGAGCCTTGCAGGCAATCACGGAATGCTGCAGCAACAGGCAAGCTGCTTGACAAAGCGGAAGCGGCTCGGGAATCAGGGCAATCAGCATTACAAGCAACATCTTCTTTGTCTATATAGATTCCCTCACCGCTACATTACATCGTTCTCAAACCTGATCTGGTAAGCAAATTTTGTCCTGACAACTATAAAGGGGAGTCCTGCCCCCAGTCTCCTCACCCCGATCAAATCCCGTTCATCGACAACTTCACAGTCTCAATATATACCTTTCATTTCTTTCTTGTTATATACGACCTTCAGAAGAGAATCTCAGCCTTCAAATCTGGAGACGTACCGTCGCCACAACCTTGGCTCATCTGCTGGGTGATCTCACTTGTTCCCCTCCATTATATATACCACAAATTAGAGGCCGACGACATCGCAGCTGAGCCCGGACTTTCTCCACCGCTATTCAAGAGTTCCATATATTATATTTGTTGTCTCATTTATTTCTGGGCCTTCTCCCCCTCACTTTCAGTATATATCGGTCAATCGTGGCCACCCCAGCAGAACTCGGAACTACTCTTGTCAACATTGAGGCGATGAGACAGCCCCATCTAGGTTCTCCCACTTGAGTGGATCCGAGCCAGTTTCTGCTCGGCTTTTGTGTCCTAGGAGGACAAGGCACTATCGTAGTGCGCGGAAAACATTGATGCCATCGCCTCGTCGTTGGAGATGACGCCCAGCAAATACCAGGATGCCACTTCTTGGATGGGGTTCAAGGCTGGATGCATTCAGTACTGAATCAAGATCCAAGGCTCAGACCAAAGCGAACTGCCAGATACACCACTGCGCCTTCCCTCGTCGAGTTCATTCTCAATGCCCTGTATATACCGGTACATCACACAAATGATCGTCCAGATGTACCATGTCGGTACCATGATGGACACCCGAGACTCCCTTCCGGTTCTGGCTCCCAGTCGCTTAGTTCTCGGTAATATCAAGGTTGTGGATTCATCATCAGACGCTATACAGTTCCCATCCAGATCTTTACTAAAAGTCCTTGCGGGACTCTCCTTGTCTTCACCCAAGAAGCGAAACACTTCCATCCCCTATTAAAGTCTACCCCCAACAAACCCAAAGGCAGGGCTATCAGAGACTTTTGCTATAGTTGTTACACACAGGACTTTCTCAGAATTCTCACAAAGGTCGCTTTGATCAGCAATTCACCTTGAAACGCGACACAGAATTTCCAGCCAGCCTTTGGTCCCCAACGAGAGACCAGTCTGCCTGGAAGACACCGCTGACATCCCTACCACTCAACAAGTCCGTCGCCATTCTCGAGTATATACTGCTATTCTATATATCCAACGGCCTAGATGCTCGCTGGAGATATGGCGGGCGTCTAACGCCCTTGCAAGCATTCACATTTTGGCCGCCCGGTTCCCACGTTTACTCCATCACGAACCTAGTCGATCATCTAAGGGGACGTGTCCATCATACTGTGCAAACCACCTGAACCACAGACCCGGGAGCGGCAATGCTTCCTTCACCGCTCTTAAACATTGGGGGAAATGATACTCAACACAAGAACAAGACACCAGGAACCAGGCCGACGACGAAAAATCGGTCCGTTCACGAGGTCTCCACCCTTCTTGGTCGTCACTTTCCTTGTCATTTTATCTCAACATGATCCTATATACTACCCCTTCATTCATTGATCTAGAGCTATTCCTGTACTCAATCTGGGGGAACACTAGGGGCTGGTCTCCGGTGAGGGGAACCATCCTGGCTAAGATTTGCTACCATCATCATCAGTACGCCTCTTCTCAGAACGGAACCACCATGCGTGTCGATCCTTGACACACGCCGGGTGCAAGGTTGCACTGCCTCCCCAGACAACATGAGTGTCGTTCCTGGGACTCAGATACATACAAGGCCATGAGATATTGGCATCTAATAAAGACTCGGCCAACTATGGCTGGGGCCGTTTCCATGGAATCATCCCCAATACCAGGGATACAAGCTCATCACCCCTTGAGCTTAAGGGGATCGACCTTCTACGAGATACTGTCGATACAATTGTCGTTGAGAGACTCAGTATCACAGGACTTTAATGCCGGATCAACCTAGATTGGCCTGTCCAAATGGTGTGATCGCCAATTTGCCAAAGTCGACGAACATTCTCGTCCCACCTAGTTCTCCGCGTCTCCATTTTGATCGAACTGAGCACCTTGCCCATGGTTCTATATACACAACACACACAACTCATGATGCTCACATTATATATACAGCCATCATCGCATCAATATCTTGCAGCTCTGACTTCTTCACCTGCACAAAATGCCACAACATCCTGAGCCCAGCCGCCACCCGCTCATGGCATCCAACAGCGAGGAAAACAAATACCTACGAAACGTTGTATTGCCTAGAGAAGTTCCAATGAGGAAGAAAGCGCTGTGTCTCTGCCAGCCGGAACTCTAGGCTGCTAAGTCTTGAGGCTGGCATCGCTTGTCACCCGGAGGCGTCAAGACAAGCAACATGGCCGGAACAAGTGTGAACCAAGGCAATGGTTCTGACATCCGCAGACTTGAACAAAGACATAATGGCTTCGATGCTGAAGTACTGGACTTGTACAGGGTCCTCGGTATGAGGAGGATCCCAGGCATCAAAAATGGAGCGACATAACGTATAACCTAGCTCCTACAATCTCTCTATATACACTCAGGATCAGGGTTGGCATGTCGCGGTTCAGTTCCTGCTCAGGACGCGTGAAATGACGAGTCTCAGCAACGAAGGATACAGCCTCGCTATGAAGCCCGCTACATGCATGTGCCAGCTTTCCTCCGCGTCCCCCCATTCAAGAGTTTGTACAGGTAGCATGAACTCTTCGGCCAAGAAAGCATGCAACAGTAGTGTTTCCGTTTCGTCGCTCTCAACCAGATCGGGTATCCTTGAGGGAAATATCCCGACAAATTTGGAAGGAAACTCGGCCGATCTCACTAAGGTCATATCTAAGAGAACCATGACGAAAGATCCTGAGAATTCACGCCTTATTCCTCCAATAACTACCCTGGAAAGAAGACCATGGACGTTTCTCCTGGGATGCGCGACGCATTATACGATCAGAGGTCTCCCCTGGTCGCCGTTGTCTATATATAAGCTTGCATTCTATATCCACCAAGCACATTCGAAATCGATCCCCAATCTCTCGCCGTGGAACTCCGATCAAGGCGAAAGTCAGAGTCCAGTCGCAGATTTACTGCCAGGAATCTCGGGCAGAGACGAGATGCTGATCTTTTCAGAGACTCAACCTCACGCTCCCTTTGGCATCGCGACGATAGCATAGTTGCCCTCAACAACGTGACGGTGCGTCATATTAGAGACGTTTCCCCCCCTACGAATCATGACTTATATACTCCCCGGTATTGCTCCCTGCAGATAGCTATGGACTTCTCGGGTAGAGCATTGTATAAACTCATGTGATTAGATGAGCCCTGGCCCGTTGCGATACCTCGGCGATTATCTCGATATCAAGATGCTTTTTAATTCGATCGCCCCAACGTTATCTACTCAAATATCACCATCAACCATCATTTATATAGACCAACAGGCTTTGGGCCGAAGCAATCATGGGTCAAGGCCCTTCTCCCAAACTCAGCCATAGAAAATCGCAACCTAAGCCCTTAATGAATTGGAATGGATGAACATCTCATGGTAGTATATATATCATACATACTCTCGTTATCGACTTTCGTGAAGCGTCGATTGGGAGGATGGC
This sequence comes from Fusarium oligoseptatum, assembly GCA_003946995.1. Taxonomy (NCBI): domain Eukaryota; kingdom Fungi; phylum Ascomycota; class Sordariomycetes; order Hypocreales; family Nectriaceae; genus Fusarium; species Fusarium oligoseptatum. The sequence goes on along the minus strand of NKCK01000043.1, from coordinate 168,660 downwards.
TGATCACCAGAAGGCAACGTCCCCCACACGACACGTCAACTCGACCATATCTGAGTCTCCAGGTCAAGGTTTTTTTCATATCACAAAGACCGACTACGAGCTGAACAGGGAGGAGGAATGTAATGGCGGCTGGATCAATTACATGATTCTATATATACGACTTGGCACCATCAGGATCAAACCAAAGGCGGTTTGCTCTGTTTCCTGGGAATGCAGCAAAGACATTCAAGTATACCTCATCCTGACCAACAGAACATTTGACGATATGCCCCTTTCTCAAAGATCTCAAATCTCCCGGCAGCAGAAGAAATTTGCATCTCCTGCGATCCCCGTCTACTATGGTGAAGAGCAAGCGGTCATTATGGAAGAGAGACTAAATCCTTCTAGAACGCACCAATTGCAGAATCCAGTCGGCTTGTCAAGTTTACCTCTCGCACAACCCGATGTGCCCTTCAAGTCGGGAGAACTGAACGAGTAGGAGAGGAGTAGCTAGGGCTCACAACAGTTGTCCCCCCCAAAGCGACCTCGATCCCGACTGGTATAACAACTATATAGAACCATTTCAGCCATGCCCGGTACCGCGTTCCAGATGAAGAGGAGCTGCATCTTCAACCTCAACCTAGAGCAGCCCTGTTTTGCAGTGGAACAGCCCGACGAACACCGTCACCCAGAAGAGGCGCTCCAGATGGATCGGAGACTTCATCTTGTCATTCGCCGGCTCTTGGAGATATATATAAGCAGCCTGTTCAATTGGTGGGACCCCTTACAAGATGATCAAATGGCGCTGTGTCAACATCAATAAAAGCCCAACTGTTTAGTGCCAGTCCGATACTCTAGGAGACTGGAACGGCGTCTGTCGTCTTTTTCTCCTTTCCCTTAATGCCTGGGTCGGAAGAAGGTCAAGAAATCGATCCTCACCACCTCCATCATGCGACCATTACGCCCCGCCAACAGATGAGGTTCGATTCGTCGTCATTGCCAACGTCGGCTTTGTTCTATATATATCAAGTCTACACTTGACCTGGTGGGACTTCAGTTAATGGTCGACGTCTGGGACGCGAAGATCGACTAGCTCTTTTTCACCATCGGGATTCCCCAAGTTGATTCTCCTATGGTTCCGATCCTCTCTTCCAAAGTAGCACGCCCTATAGTAGAAAGTTCACGGTGCGACGAAGAAGGCAACGCCGTGGACCGCATCCTGCGTGGGTCGGAGACCACGCCGGGATTGTCGTGAGTTGTGCCAAAACCGCAGAACGGAGTCGCTGGTACTAATCTTTGGTATTAGAATTACCAACCAACCGACATCAATCAGGTTTATTATACTTAGGGGAATAAGCAGAAGGAGGAGCAAGTGGAGTAGCATGGATGTCGACGGAGGAAGCGCCCTGAGGCAGACATGTCGCGGCTCCCAGGCAGTCCTTCGACGAGAGACAAGATATTGGCAGGCAGCTGAACCGTATAATCTTCAATCTGATCGGCCATGGGTCGCCCCTCAACAGGCCGATTTGTCCAGAGACCTATTCGTTCTGTCAAGAAATTCTGGCAGCGCCTTTCGGTCGAAAAACGACGAAAAAACTACCCACGTCGTCTCCATCGTTGGTCCTCTAGAATACAAGGCCGAGAGGGTCATCAATCACTTTCTTCAGCAACAGAACTTGGGAGACCAATACCCGAAGGAACAGACGGAAGATCGCCTCCACGCTCAAAAGAAGGATCGACAGGAGAGATGAACGAATGGATCGCAGATGACTGTGCAAATGTACAGTCTTAGCTCACTGTCCTAGCCCGTCATGCTCATATAAACTGAGAAAAGCGACAAAAAGCTTTTCGTGTCGCCGCTGCACTAATCCACGCCTCCTACGTGGAAAGACGTGTACGAACTGCCCTTTGACGACATCTGATCTTGGATTCAACACCGCATCCTGACCAGAACTTGAAGAATATCCTTGTGCCGCGCGCAGGTTCTCTCAACGTTTTAAGAAGAGATGTGTTATATATACAACAGATACAGAAACGCCCGATTCGCTGGGCACTCAAGCCGCGGTCATAAGTTGTTCTTCAGAAATGCCATACATGAACGGTTTACTTAATGGTTGACCCGTCACACCTAAGAGAATATACGACCGGCAAGACGGAATGTTACTTGAATTATATATATATATCTCCCAAGGGAAAGCATGCGCGATTATGTTCGCGAGCTCCCCTTTCGTGGAAGGAAAGGATACACAATCATCGGTAGTCATCGTCGACGACACGACACCAAGCCTGTCGAAACAAGGCGACAACGAGTCAGCTTTGGTTAGTCAACCTGACTTCATATTCCAAACGAGATCAACTAGACTGGGTGCCCCTCATCTTCTCAACAAGCACAAAGGTGTACGCTTAGCGAAGCTCAGGCAACGTGACAACCGACACGTTCCATGAGGAGTGTGGACTGGGTGAGAAAACATCACCACTGCTGTGGTGGATGACTTCTGGAATAGATATACGGAGCAGGTTCCAGTCGATGAACGCCAATCAGGCAACACAAAGAGCCCAGAAGCGTACCTGGAGTTTTCATGTCAGGAAATGGAGGCGGGAAAAAGTCACATACCTATATATATTACACTAAGAGCAGTTGGTTGCTTTCTCTGTGTCCAACGCGATATACGCCGAGGTTGCCGACAGCACCTTGCTTCCGAATGGAAAGCAGGAGGAAAGAACGAAAAGCCTTTCCGAAGTTCCGAAAACTACCCGCAGAAATCCAAGATATGACTTGGCGACAAGTCCCCGAGGTCATGACGAGTAAATGGCAGAGAGAGACCTCAGTTACCTCACCATCCTCCCGTCACCCCTTTCTTTTATATCAACTTCCCTGAGCAAGGCAGAAACGACGAATGATGCATTTTGTTTCATGCGTACATCCTCGCACGCAAAGGGCGTCGCGATCTCGCCCTTGCTGGACAAACAGCTCTCATGCTGCGCAGGGACCAGACCACTATCACAGTGGTGTTTTAAGCAATTAGAGCTGTCCTGAAGTCTTCCCAACCTCATAGCCCGATGATGTCTTACCTAAAGACTAGCCACCAGCCGGGACCGGGTGCGAACAATAATCCCACTTTCGCCAGCAGGAAGCCCATCTAGCCACGACGGAAATCACCTTGTGTGGTCATTGACCAACAGCAACGCCCAGTGCAAGATCTAGTCATATAATATCCTCGACTATCTTTGGCGAGTCAAAACTCTACTACATATATAGGTTGTGGCGGATTGACTACTCAATCATTCGCGAGATACTAGAGAAGGGGGCAAACGCTCTCTATTTCGCAGTCTTGACTTGTGGTATACAGATGGCCAAGTTGCTGATTGCAGCCAGTTCCTCTTTCACGATACCTGTCTTGCCAGATAGCCACACCCTCCATCTATATATTACAACCTATTTCCTGACACACTAATTGCTCTGGGAGGCTCTGGTGTTAATCAATGTATCCCTAAAGAAATGCCACTATATATAACGCACCATATCCACCCCTGAGATATCGCAGAGAGTGGTAATGTTTCCCATCCTCCCGATGAGGACGACAGCAAGTCGTGCCGTCTGGCCACGCAGATTCTTCGGACTTGCAAGCAAGCGTAAGTGTGTCGTTATATAACTATTCATCAGGCTAACCTAACCCAGGTTTGAAGAAGGGATCCATCTGTTGTACACGTCCAACCTTCGATATTTGTATCACGAAGGAAGAAAACGAGCAGTAAATATTAATGTATTAATATGCATGCTATCTCACACTATTCCCAAGCATCTCGACCATAAACAAGTCCAACAGTCCATCAGCCAAGGTCTATCCAAGACAGCAAGCAACCATCCACTCTCAACAATTCCATCTCTTCCTCGCCATACCCAACCAGCCTGTACCATTCATTTACTCGTCAACATCACTCAAACCAGATCAGGACTCGTTACCACCAGACTCGGCCTCAATCTGAGCCTTTCAGGCAGCGTTAAGAGCCTTGAGCTTGGCAGTTCCAAAGCCAAGGACACCATCCTCCTGGTTATCTCCAAGCCAGGGCTTCTTGGAATCGCTAAGGATGCTACCAGTTACAAAGTAGATGAGTTGACCGATGATGATGAGCACGAAAGCAATTGGGTACAGGAAGTGAATCTTGTAGCCAAAGACGCGGGTACCGATAATGACACCCCAGAAGTTGGCAGTCAGAAGCGAAATGTTGAGGAAAGCCGCACTGCCCATTCGCAGCATGACAGGAACCAGCGCATAAAACAGGTTCAAGCACAGCGTGAAACCGATGATCCAACCGATAACGTCGCCGTTCCAGGTAGCGTTATCGAAAGACTTTCGGTCAAAGATGGCAGCCTGGACAGCGTTGATGCACATACCAAAGAGACCAAGGAAGGACAGGACATGGTACAGATGCGCCCTGGACACGAGCCACTCCTCAAAGACATTGGTAGTACCGTAGAGCGTGGCGCCGAGCAGAGCGAAAAGATCACCCTTGACCATATCAAGACCCTTGCCGCCGTTGGAGCCCGTGATATGATCACTGCCAATCAGGATACCCATGCCACCGCAGCAGATGAGAATACCCACGATCTGGAAGATCTTGTACCGGACCTTGAGCAGGAAGAAGGAGATGACGACGACGCAGACAATAGCCCAGAAGTTGATGAGCTGGGCAGAGAGGACGTTGGTGTAACGGTAGGCCAGGACGGTAAAGTAGTTGCCCTGAACATCGAGGAACGCCATGATGAAGTACTTCCAGCCGTCAGTCCAAGCGACTCGAACCCACTCGCGAGGACCATCCTTGAACAAGAAGATGGGGGTGTAGATGAGGAACATGAGGATATAGTTGAAGACGGTCTGGAAGGCGGGAATGTTTGTACCCTCCTCGGCGAGGAAACTGGTAAAAGTGTTGGTCGACGTGATGCACAGGGCGAGGATCTGGCCGAGAGCGAGGACGATCCAGAAGTCGATGGTGGTGAGGTAGCTGTACCAATGAACGGACTTAACCTCGAGGGTGTGAATGCCCTGGCTGACGGCGGCGTCCTGGCTTTGGCCGGGGGCATTGGCGACACCGATAACGGGATCAGCAGAAGGGGAGCCGAAGCCCTTGGTGTCGCCGACAGAGGAACTGTTTGTAGCCATGGTGACAGTAATCGTGGTGTCTGGGCGGGATGTTGTGTATCGTAGGATAGGGATTGCGAAACGAAGCTCGATGGAGTCTAAGATCTACTCTATGAGGATCACTCGGTGTACAAGACGTCGTCTGGAGATTCCCGTTAGCTCGTGCCCCCCCATCAGAGTCCATGACGCTGATCGCGATGCGCCAACGTCGTACGTACCTCGAATAGTCCTATTCTAGAAGCGCGGTTCGATATCTTGATTGTAGTAAAAGTATAAAAAGCCAGATCTACCAATCGCAAAGAGATGCTAGTAGTCTGCTGTGTTGGATGAAGTCTTTCTTAACGTCCCCTAGGTTTTGCAGCAAGCGCAAAGACTCAAAGTCGCTCGCTGGTGTTTTATAAGCCGAAGCGGCACATGTAGCGATGTGCCAGCGCGTGGTAGTCAAAGGTGAGGGCCGAATTGACGGTTGTCGACATGGGCTGGAGGATAAGAGTAAAAAAGGAGGAGGTCAAGTCCAAAGGAGGACTGTGATCAGATGAGAGGTGGGGGGTTGCTTTTTGAATGCGCCCACCTTCTGCGCGAGAGATCAGTCTGTAGAGTAGTTGGAGGTGATTGATCGGCGACGCACTACACGGAGACACCGTTGAAAGCGACGATCCCTTCTGACAGTGATAGAGAAGAAGAGGAGGAAAAAGAAGAGACGGGACAGGCTGAGCGCAACATCTTGTACCGCGACCATGGTCAACCGACAGGTTGTCTCCATCATCTGCTGGTCCATCAATTTTTTTTTCCTCTTCCATCAGCCTCGGCCATGCCTAAACAGGCCAAGTCTAAAGATGCACCTGATGATGAGGCTTCTGATTGGCTTTGAGGCGAACAAAGATCCACGGGACGCGGGAGCCAAGAACCAACACTAAACTAAATCAAGGCAAACGTCCTGGCTTGGTGGGCTGCCCAGCCGAACTAGCGGTTCTGCTGTGGCCGTGGCGTTCTTCACGGCGGGGTCGCAGCGGGGCCGGGGGGGCCAAAGCTCCCTGGAAGAACTGCTGCAGCAGTCAAGTTACAGTGCTTACAGTGGCATCTGCGCGAGCGACTTTAGTTCTCCATAACGATGAGACTCTGGCTGCCACATGTGCAGATGAATGAGACAAACCACAAAGAAGCAAAATCCCATGAGATCATACAGCGAATAAAGTCGCTACTAGTAGAGTCAATCGAGATTGGTCCCGCACCCATCTTCAGCTCGAGTTGGTGGCGTCTTGGGCTGAAGTCCCGCGGGCGGCTACGGCGTAACAACCCGGTCGAGAAAGGTCTGGGCATTGGGAGCTGATTTGGGGCATGAGGTGATGATGGTGGGTAGCCACGTGGGGGATCGTGGCAATTGGCTGAAATACAATCGAGGATTTGACTTGACATCGAATCATGGGTGATCTCTTGGTCATCGGATTGTACATAATATTGAGCTGGGTGATTGCGATATACGAGTTTCTTAGACGACTCCATATCCGCTTTTCCATCCTCCATCTTCCTCCTCAAGCCGCTCCGTGGCATTGATCCCCAAACGCCATATGAAATACAAAGGTATTATCGAGACACCTGCTCGACCCTTGTCCGTGCCAATATGGTATGCTATTTTTGTGGTGCGACATCTGCGACGTCGAAGTCCAACCGCAAGTGTTTTCGCACAGGTCCGCCTTCACCAAGAAGACAGCCTCGAAAGAGACGGTGATGTCTTCACGCTTCATTGCCCCATCCGGCATTCGGTATATGCTAGGCTGACGTCTTAGCCAACTGTCGGGGCGAATTTCAGAAGCTTAGTGGCTTCTGATATGTTGAATCGTCAAATGTCATGATCCGGAGAGAACATTTGACATGGCGATCCGTACGGTACGGCCTATCCAGACATTGTTTCTCGTTACGCTATCTGTCTGCGCAGAATCTCTCCCTGAGTTGGGTTAGCCATGCTGCAGCCATGCAGTTTCTCTTTGAGGGGAGCATACGAGGCATTATAGGCATTTGCCTATCCGTCGGAGACGTCGTGTTACTGGTAACTGGCTCCCGTTCAGGCAACGCCGAAACCCCACGAAGGAAAAGGTCGCTGCATTCTTGTTCCGAAGTAACGGTATACGTTTTGGAATCACTTGCTGTTCCTAAAAAACTTTGTCAGTGATCAATCCTCTTGGACTCCACTTTCGCCGGGATTCGATACAGTTGTCCGAGATACCGGCGGGCTAGGTTCTCACCAGGCTTCGTCGGAGGTAGAGATTTCGGAAGAGAGCCTTCGGGCATGTCGTTGTTTCTTCAAAGGGGAATCCCCGAGGAATATGATGTTGGTAGACCAAAATTCGGTCTTTAGGGGGTTTCCGTGGGAGAGTGTCGACATCCGACAGGTCGGACAAAGGAACGGTAGAGATAGATGCTCCGAAACCCGATTTGCTGACAGTTGATGTTTCTTTGCGGTGTGTCACTCGTTAAAGAGACAACTTCTCCAAGATTGACGCCAAAAATACAAGCACAAAGGATAAAGTTAAAGAAGACAAGAAGCAGCAACTCCTTTATAAGTCGAAAAGACACCAAATCACAAACACCCGGACATCTAAGCCGCAAACAACAACCCGGCCATCGGGAGGCACAGCGGCCGAGAAGTGGATCCTCCGCCGCATCTCGTATTTCGTACCGGCGACTCGAGGGTCCACAATCTAGCGATCTATCCAATCAGCAATCCGCTTCTCGGTGATTGCCAGCAAGGGAGCCACCTGGCTTCGCTCCATCATCCCCGAATGGGGTAAGCAGCTCTGGTGCTCAGGATGGGGATAGGGCTGTCCTATGGTATGGCAGTGCGAGATACGGTTGAGGACGGATTTGGTAAAATGAGTGCAAGAGGCTGTCGTATGCCTCGGTTCAGCCGGAGATGTCAAAGGGTTTGTTTGTCAGCCCTATTTCGTTTTTGTTTCAAGGGGAGGTTGTCGTCATTCATCTCTGGACTCAGTGGCTTAGGTTCCTTGCATTGCGTGGACGTTGTTGCATTCTGGCTTCGCTGCCTGGCAATCCATGGTGTTTAGCAGAGGATATATTGATCAAGTTAAATAACAGAATGAGATGACAGGTGCCGATATCCGTAGTAAAGACTATTCCCAACGACACGCAGTATTCCCTTCACCATCAATACCTGCCAGCATTCATAGCTAAGACAAGACAGTACTCCCTCTCTCATACTCCTAATACCATTGATACCCCCTACACGTAGTTGAGCAGATCGCTCTGGTAAACATACTTTCAACATTATCCTCGACGAATAATGGCCCAGCCCGGGCTGTTGTTGGCTGTTAAAAGACAAGACTTCAATCTGTGTTCCCAGCCAACCATTCCATCCACCATCTCGGAACATCGAAATAGGGCACAGACGCCATCTTCTTCCCCCAATAGTGATCACACTGCAAAGTCACATGGATCTCCATCACTTGGGCCTTGTCTCACCTCAAGAAACGGAGTCGGGTCCCGTGCTCCAGGCACCGGGTCCACTGATATGTACCCACTGAACACCAGCTGCGCCGTTGCGGGGAGAATCCGACAACCCCATTGGCCAAAAATGATAACGTAAGGAAAGTCAGCCAACCATCTCTTCCTCTCTCGGCCATCAGGGTCTCGGTCCCTCAAACGTCATTGCTAGCGGCAGGTACCTTATCGCTCCAGGCCCTCCACTCAAGCCGAGCTACTCCTTCTTTCATCTTCATCATCAACAAGACAGGACTGAGTCATCTTTCCCGTCTCGTTGAACCACGTTTGTATCGTATTAGCATTCATTCCATCTTTGACTTGCAGAATGGTCTTACGGAGTAGAGCTTTGGCTGCTAGCTCAGCGCTTGTCGCTGTTGCTCACGCCTCTCAGCCGGGAGCTCTTCAGCCTGTGCCAGGTCCCATGAGAGACCTCACCTGGGGTCAGATCAACTTTATCCACACAACTGATACCCATGGCTGGCTTGGGGGTCATCTCCAAGAGTATGTACCTCGGTGGCTGGCGTCTAGGTGTCTTGCGATTATAGCTAACCTTATCTAGAGCTCAGTACTCGGCCGATTGGGGAGACTACATCTCCTTCACCGAACACATGCGCAAGCAAGCCGACGACAAGGGAGCCGATGTAATAGTCGTCGACACTGGCGATCGAGTCGAAGGAAACGGTCTCTATGATGCTTCAACGCCCAAAGGCCTCTACCAATACGACATCTACGCCGAAGCCGACGTCGACATCATCTCTACCGGCAACCACGAGCTCTACAAGCATTACTCGGCCGACAAAGAACACAATACTACAGTCCCCAACTTCAAGGGGAAATACCTCGCCTCCAATCTCGATTACATTGACTTTGAGACTGGCGATCGCGTCCCTCAAGCTCAGCGCTACCGCAAGTTCAAGACAAAGAACCAGGGCCTCGACGTGGTGGCTTTTGGCTTCATCTTTGACTTTACCGGCAACGCCAATAACACCGTCGTCCAACCTGTGGCGGAGACGATCAAGGAGGAATGGTTCCAGAAGGCAATCCGCGAGAAGACTGATCTCTTTGTTGTTATTGGTCATGTTGGTCTCCGCATGGAGGAATTCAAGACCATCTTTACCGCGATTCGCAAGCAGAATTGGCACATTCCTATTGCCTTTTTCGGCGGTCACGCTCATGTTCGGGATGCTGTCAAGTATGACTCCAAGGCATTTGCCATTGCCAGTGGTCGGTATCTTGAGACAATTGGATGGATGTCGATTGATGGTATCAAGAAGCAAGACAACAAGGAGGTCGAGACGACAGCTTCTCCCACCTTTACTCGCCGATACATTGACAGCAATCTCTACGGACTTCACTACCACACCGGTCTGAACGAATCGACGTTCCCTACTAAGCAAGGCCAGAAAGTCACAAGCATGATTACCAGTGCCCGCAAGGCGCTCAACCTCGACCACAAGTTTGGATGCGCGCCAAAGACCTTGTGGATGGACCGAGCTAAGTACCCAGGCGAGGACAACATCTACAGCTGGATCACCGATCAAGTCCTCCCGGATATCATCACACGCGAAGATCGCAAAGACAAGCCAAGAATTGCCATTACCAACACGGGTGGCGTCAGGTTCGACATCTTCAAGGGTGCCTTTACCAGAGACAGCACTTTCGCCATCAGCCCCTTCACCAGCGGCTTCCGATACATCCCGGATGTGCCATACAAGATTGCTTCCGAAGTGATTGATGTGCTCAACAGCCTCGAGAGAATCTTGTCAGAGCAGGGTGCTGACACCAAGTTCCTGGGTCTTCCTCAGCAAATGTTCCCTATCCCTGCTACTGTCTCCCAGGCTCACAAGGATGAGGAGGATAAGGAAGGTCGTCTGGAACTCCGCAGTTTTGATGACAAGCCAAATCTTACTGCTGGTTACACCACAGAGGATGACATTGGTGCTGACGGCGATGATACGATTCATGAGCCTGTCAAGTCGTACCACCTTCCCAACTGTGTGCAGGCCGAGATTGCTTTCCCCGAGAGCGGCAAGCCTGAGACGGTGGATCTTGTTTTCCTCGACTTTATCCAGCCATGGCTTCTTGATGCGCTCAAGTTCCTGGGTGGTGAGTACAACAAGGATAGTGTTGAGGAGTATATCGATGGGACTTGGACATATCATATGACGGAGTGGATTAGCAAGAACTGGAAGGGTAACTGTTAGATTACATGGGCAGATTATGACAGGATATATGAGTGGCATACATTTGACCGAGTGTCAGGGGCGTTTGGATAGGGACAGCATTGAACGGTATTGACTTCACAGTCAGTCAAGATATAAATTGAACTAGATTATTCACTTTTTTTCTGGTCTCTCAATCCTTTTTCTTATGTCAAGCTTGCAATGCAATATTCCTATCATTTGATCCATGTTGTACGAGTGTCAATGCTGACCCAAGTACGAGTTAACCAATGTCATCTCCCCTTCACTGCAGAGTCAAAGTAATGGGGTACTGTGGTAGATTTGCGGACGCTATGCTACCTATCTAATAAAGACTTGAAGGCCCCAGTCTCATGTATGTGTATGTTTCCGTATAAAGAATTAATCACATAAAAAGGATCGTAACTCATGCAAGCATGAAGCAAAAAGGAGTAAAATCATGTACCAGAACCCAAACTCATACCCAAACGATTCATATCCATCTTTGACGCATCAGGATAAGTGGGGGGAAGACAATTTAAAGGAGACTGCAGCTCCTAATGGCTATCCTCGTCGTATGAGAGTAGGCATCTAGTTCTTGGGGAACTTGAAGCCTGGGGGGACGCAGTAGGGGCTGTTGCTAGGCTTGTAGAAGACGCAGCCAGTCTTGGGAGGGCAGACACCAGCGAACTAGAGAAGATGTCAGTCAGTCTGTTGTTAATATTTTATGGTAGGAGAAAGTGAAACTTACGACCCAGGCGCGGTTGACATCGCAGACCTGCCAGCCCTTGAGGTCGCTAGTACAAGCGTAGGTTCCAGGAGTGCAGCCCTTTGCAGGGGAAGCGGCGCCGAGGGTGGCGAGGGCGGCAACGAAGACGGCGGTGACCTTCATGATGATGGTTTGTGTTTTTGTGTGTAAAAAGGTGGTTTATGTGGAAGCGAGTGTTGTTTGTGAGCGAGAGGTTGCTTTGCTTTGCTTGAGTTGTTGATGAGGATGAGAAAGTGTTGGATCTAGAGGAAGGATAGGGGGGTTTATATACTTTTTAAAGATACATATGTTACTATTCTTACTCTCTAGATCTTCAATACCCGAAAGTGAAAAGGAACACGAGCTGACAAGGCTTTCTTTCCCCCTCAAGATGGTGTGGAGGCGAAGCAGCTCTCTTCCCCTCCTCCTCCGCTCCAGCTCTGAGGTTATTCCCTCTCCCCTCACCCCATGAAAAGAGCGGCTCTAATGCCGAGAGACATGTAAGCCACTACGGGGGACGGGTGATCAGCAGATCTGGGCATCGGAATACGAATGTCTCGTCTTGTGGTTGTCTCTCGGCTCACAGCACGGTGACCAGAAGGAATATCATGATTTGCCCTCTTGGCTGATCACCCCGTATTCGCCAATGCAGTATACATACAAGCTACTGTACAGCTAATCCTATACTGGTCATATGAAGCTCTTCTACAGCAGCTTTCGAGCGTTTTAGTGCAAGGTACAAGGATCCATATGAGAAGCAGCCTTACGCTTCTGTTACAGAGGGGACATTAAACGGGGGATCAACAAGTCCTACCGGAGGATTTGCTTACTGTGATACGCATATTCCTTGCTTGCAGTCTGTGATACAGAGAACAGTCGATCAAGCATGAAATGTGTTGAAGGTATCTCACGCATGTCCTCAATGTAACATTATTCCTCACTCATCCCAAAAAGATCCTCTCTATTCAGCGCTCCCTCTCTTCAACACACAATACTCACTCTAGCTAAAAATAACACACAAGTAGACGATACTAGTCTATCGTCAAAGTGCCGTCTTATACCCCGCAAGACAACATCAATCACCACACCCTCAACCTACCTCATCGCTTATTCGTCCAAGCTGCAAGCCCCCGCGCTCGTGTTTTACAACGCCCCCCCCCGAGGGTCCGAGTTTTTCCAGAAAGGCGCAAGTTGAATCGGAGTAATTTTTCAGGCTGCTTGTGCCGACGGGCTTTTTACTCCTGCCTATTGGGCTTTCTTACTACAGCTTCATTGGAAGATGATCAAGTTTAACGTTTTGTGGGTCAGTGTGTTTTGTTGGTTTATTTGGCCCTTGTTGGGCTACGTTCATCTCGTGATAGTTCAAATTCCCCAATTCAGGCCTCAGACACGAGCTGAAAAGACAAGCGAGCTAAAACAAGACAAAGAATACGGGAACATCTTCAAGCCCTTCACGGGTCATCGCCCGACTGGAAGTAGCCCATACCTGCACGATGGCATCATCTTATTCGCAGCGCTGAAAAAGCCTCGGCTAGGCTAGGCTATTATAGGGTGTGCAGAGAAAACACGGGGTGCGTTAATGTTATGTGCCTGCTGACAGGCCCGAGAACCTATCGTCTTCCATAAAACCAATGCCTCGTCTGATCGGTGCATGTTAGTCATTCTCCGATCAAAACCTACGGGAAGGCTTGCAGTGTGTGCTGCAGAGCAACACGAGGTAGCAGTCCGGTCTATGCTGTGATACCCAAAGCCAGTTGTCAGCCATTTGATCCTCAGCAAGTAATAGTAACATGATCCATCTACCTTTGCCTGCATACCTAGGTAGGCAGAAACAGTACAGCCTCCCTCTCCCGTGCTACACGGCCTTTGCAGACCCACACCGCCGTGTCGCCAAGCCCGTCTTTTGCTCCGTTCATCGGCGGAGGATACTAGCCCCCCCTCATTACCCGCTTTGCCCGAGATGCCGCCTTTCTGGATATGTAGCTATGTGGCGGCTCACGGGAGGAAGCCCTCCAGGGTCCTCAACACCCATTCCTCATTGTAACCGTAGCATCGTGAGGCTGACTCCAAAAAAGCCCAAACACGGGAATATCACGAATGAAACCATCCAATAACCTCGGGGCATGCCGTTGAATCAGTTTGAACCTAAAAGCAAAAAACTCGTTTCCATTTACATCCCACAGGCCAATATGTCACCCTCATTGGTTCCGCATCAGCCGAGTCTAGTGATTAACTCCCGCTTCTGTCTGACATCCATCCCATCCCATCCCATCCATCCATCTCCTTTCTTTCTCTACAGTACTACAGTCCCTCCCATCTCCGGTTGATTTGCTTTCTCCGTACCTGCAGAAATCTAGTGTCAGCCAGCCGTCTTTTACACAAAGCGGATGTCACGGCAAGTCAAAAAGAGTAGATGTCAACTTACCATTGGTGACAAGAACAAAACGCCGCCTAGTAGCGCCACCACGGTTGTCACCAGTGTCGCCTTGTTGAAGCCGTTTCCAAGAATATCAAACACCCCGCTAGGCGCAACCCGAGTGCCAAACACGTCCAAGCCATAAGCCACCACCAGACTCGTGCTCTCCACGATTGCTGGCGATGCAACGATGCCCTTGACGCCCAACACGTTTCGCTGGTGAGAGACCACCGACTTGGGGTCGATCTCGATGCCTGGGGTGTACTTGATGAGACCCTCAGCCTCCTTCTCAGCAGGGGTAGAGTCTCGACCGACGGGCCGACGGGGATCGAGGATCTGACGAGACAGACCGACGATGCCGTGAGATTCAGGAAGGTAACCCAGAACCTGACGGTTGGCAATACCCTGTCGAGTCTGTGTCACGGCAAGAGAGTCGAGAGGCTGAGAGAGAACATAAGCCTGCTCCTCAACCCAAGGCAGAGGAGGTCCACTCGGAGTGTCCACAGGCTTAAGCGATGAAAAGTTAACAGCATCGCCAAGAGGGCCACGGTCGTTAGGGGAGGATGACTCGTAGAGATCAGACACAACAATCTGGTACCCCTTGATGGATCGCTTGGTGCCATCTTCAAGAGTATACTGCCCAAAGAAGGTGCATGCATACCAGTTCTCAGCCATGGTGCAAGAGATTGGCTTAGTAGAGTCGACGCCGGTATACGATGAAGAGGCCAGAACCTGACCCGAAACGGTATCAACCAGCTGAACTGACAGGGTGGATTCAGCCTTATTGGCGGCAGCCACCACGATCGTGTTGGGGTTGAGGTACTTGTAGCTGACGCGACGGTCCGCCAGGACGCGACCAATAGAAGCCACGGGATCGTGGGACGAAGGCTTGGCAATATCAACAATCGTCTGTCCAGGGAAGAGCTGAAGTTGCCAAACTTCCTCCTCAGAGACCTTGTTGTTCTCCTCGACAAACTTAACTCCCTTGAGGATATCGCCCTCGCCTCGGATGACGATGGTCTGATCAGGAGTCCAGCCAGCAGGAATAGGTCCGGCCTCACCATTGACACCAATGGGGAGAAGCCACTTGCCAGATGAGCTGTCGACAACGACGGTGTTGGACACAGGAGGTAGCGATCCAGGGGGCATCACCTCGACAACATCGCCAGTGTCACTCTTGATAGCAACGTATTCTCCCTTGGCTCCACGAAGACTGACAATGCCCTCATCCTTAGCGTAGATACCCTTGACGTCCAGGGTCTCTCCAGGGAGCTGAGGAAGGACAGACTTGGACCAGACAATCTGGCCATTGTGCTCAGTGCTGAGTCCATACATGCGGCCACGTCGAGTCGCAAGGACGATAAGCTTGTTGAAGCCAAAGGTATCCCGGTGAAGACCCTCCTTCTTACTGACGGGCTCACCACCGAAAACACCAGTGATGAATCTCTCAGGAAGAGAAGCAAGATAGTCGGGAAGGTATTGAAGATCATCAATGTGACGAGTGACGCGGTGAATGTAGGCCTCAATGGGGTTGGTGTGAGCCTCCTGTTCAAGGACCTTGGCAAGGTTCTCGCTGCCAGGAACATCAGCCCACACAGCGGCAACGGCAGCACTGAGGCCTTCAGGGCGCTTCCAGGCAACCTCGCCATTGCGCACAAGGACCCAATCCTCCGATTTGGTAAGGGCAGCAGCTCTGACAGCGAATCCTTCACCGCCAGGCTTCTTGAGGACCTCAGCAACAGCATGGACGGCCTCAACAGCACCAGCAGGCTTGGTGGGCCAGCGGGCAAGAACAGCATGGGACTCAGAAGACACAATCAGAGTCTCGTCCTCAGTGATACGAGCAAAGTAGACGTTGGCTCCTTCAGAGCTAGTGGAGATGGCGCCGAGGCCAGACAGGTGAGGCAGCTCGTAAGCCTTGGAGACCTGGTTGCTCTTGAGGTTGGTGTGATAAACCTCAGCCTTGTTGCCAGTCTTGGTTCGGGTGTGAACGAGAAAGTGCGGCTGCGACTGAGCAAGATGCGGGGCATGGATTGCGACAGAGACAGCCTCGGCGGGGAGCTTGAGCTCCTGGGTTGTCTTGCTGCCCAGAACGTTGACCTTGAGCTTGGACAGACTGGCATCAGCCCACGCGAGGATGGGCGCAGCAGAGTTGCCTCCAACAAACATGACGTCCTTGGGTCCGTGGACATCGCCCTTGGTTCCAATTGACAGGTCATCCACGCGCGTTCCAGACACGTTATCGATAGCGGTGACCTTGAGGCTGTAGGACGAGGGCGATCCGTGGAGGCTGACAACGTAGATCTTGGAGATGTCGGTAGAAACCTGAAGAGGGATGTTCTTGGTCACCTCGCGGAACTCCCAGATGACCTGGCCGAGGGTGCCGTGTATACGTCGCAGAACCGTCGAGCCATCCTCCTCAAAAAGAACCAAGACATCCTTCCTCGAGCTCTCAGTCAACTCCAGAATCTCCAGATCCTTAACCTCCCCCTTGAATTCATTATGCCAGACATTGCGGCCCGTCAGAGCATCCCAAGCCTGGACGCGCGCGCCATGTGCAGCAGCAACCCAATGCTCCCCCTCAGCAGCGCGCAAGAAGCCACCGCCATTGGAGAGACCATCCGAGATCTGCTGACGCCAGACGAGCGCGCCATTACTAGGATTCACGGCGCCGACGACGCCGACATCGCTGAGTGTGTAGAGCAAGCTGGCCTTGTCCTGCTTTCGCGGCCGGTGGAAGAAGGTGGTCTCGACTTGGGGGACGCCGACGAGCGCGTGGTGGAAATCGATGTGGCCGACCTCATCCTGGAACACGGCCGCGCAGAGGGATGAGAGCCCCAGGAGGAGAAGTGGCTTGAGTGATAGCCGCATGATGGTGTTGTGAGGGGCGGTTGTGCGGCTTCACTTGACGCTTTGGAGCTTCGAGACCTGGCTTGATGCATCATGACGGCAACCTGTTCGTTGCGCAATGCTTAGTCATCTAGATTTGGTGTAGGGTAGTTGGACTCCATTGTTAGTAGTCCAACGGAGCTTGACAAGGGGAACATTATGGCCATGCTTGGATTGGATTGACAATTTCAGTAATATGGAAATGAATAAGTATCAATAGTTTAGTTGGTATATTTTGATCAGAGTAGGATGAAATGGGTGGTATGTGTTATGTGAAGTGTTCAAGTAGCACACGCACTAGTCGAAGACCATCCACAATCATAGGCTCCGTGATAAAGATTGTCTCGTGCTTTGTGTTAACGTAGCTCTAGAAATGTAGAAATATTTCATATCTCAGAATTTATTCCAATCATAAAGGTCAATATTTTGAGTTTACTTCCAATCGTTCCAACTTGGAGTGTTGATATCTTCGTCCTACACAAGACATATGTCATGAGACACCTCCACGCGGCTCCCAGATAGATCGCGTGCCACTAACCATAACCTCATGTCTCAACTTTCAGCTCGGCAGATCATCCATAAATACCAAAACCATGGACCTCGTAGAAAGCTCTATTATAGCTCTGTAGTTCTTTCCTGTAACTTGGGCTGGTAGTATCTTCCAGCATCCCACCTCGATATCCTTCGAAACTCGTGTTAGTCTATAGGCTTGAGTGAATAGAGTCTACCAAAGGTCCAACACACTCCCACATCTTCAGTCCCTCCAGTCACCGAACCACACATTCAGCCGCTACAGAAAAACTATGGAGGCAAGTCTCACACCAACATCAAAAGCCCCCACTTACACCCCCAGCCTCGATCCCTCATCCCATCCTGGACAACAACCCCTCTCCCCAACATCGTCCTCTCCGCCAGCGGTCTCCTCGCCCTAGCCGACCTCCGCACCATATCCCGTCGAACAGCCCTCGTAGGTGGTGCTTCCTGGGTTGACTCCCTCGTTCTCGCCCCAGGTTTGCATTATCAGCAAGCTTGCGACGACTTTGAGCGTGAGGCTCCTATTGGTCTAGTTGCTTTACCCGTCGAGGCTTTCAACGGTGTACGTTATGCGGTTAAGAATAGTATAACGGCGAGCTATCTTGTGGCTCTTTGCAGTCAGAGTCCGGAGGGTGTCGTCACTTTGGATGTTGGACTGGACATGCCCTGGAGAGCAGCGAAGGCCTTCAAAAAGCTGTTCAAGAAACGCAAGGTTGAAGATGAAGAGGATGAGAACGAAGACAACGATGACTGGGACGCCCTCCCTGATGTCGACTGGCTCAGTCATCTCCTCTACCTTGTCAGTCCCCTCCTCACAGTCACTTCCCTCACCTTCATGATCCTCTTCGCGGACTGGTGGGGTCTCGGCATCCTCCTAACACTCATAACCTCGCGAATCCTCAACGTCTGGGCCATCAAACATCGCACCCAATCACCAGGCCATACCCCCCACGACCACCACGTCACCGAGTACATCGTCGATCTCGGCGGAGGCCACGCCGTACGTCTCCGAGGTCCAGATGCAGATCTTCAGGCCCTCGTCACACATGCCTGGCTGCGAGCTCAGTCACACATCGACGGGTATCTCGAGGCGATAGCCAAGTTGCTGGTGTACCTCACTGCCGCACTGGGAGGAAACATGACACAAGCTGGGTCTATCGTGCTTGTTGGACTATTGCTTATAAGTGCTGCCCTGCTGGGGTTGAGCAATGCCCATGCTAGAGGCATTCGCGTGCATGGCCGGTATGCATTGCCCGAGACGGAAATGACCAAGAAGAGAAATACAAGTTCAGGAACGAGTCGTGGGAGTAGCACGGCCATGAGAGAGGCGAACATGGCATCAGTTCCTCGGAACCGAGTTGCTGGAGCACCATAGCGTTACCGTCACCAAGAAACCAAATGCACAATACTCTAGTTACGCTTGTCGTCCGTTAATTCATAGAAACTACCCATTTATCAACTCCTGTAGCAATAATACTGTACAAGCCCAATTCCGTTCATGTGCGGCCCAAAAAATACCAACCAAGATTCTTCTCTTCACACATCTAAGCCGATCCATTCGTCGCCCTTGGGTCTAGGAGAAAAAATCGAGTAATTCCGTACCCATGCCTGTCAAGGTTGCATCCTAGGCCTCCTCTGACTTTGGTGGTTCATCTGTTTCCATGGGCTCAGGGGCGGTGGGTGCCTCTGCCGCTGGTGCTTCGACTGCAGCAGCTTCAGGCACGGGCTCCACGGGCTTCGCCTCTTCCGTGGCCGTAGGTTCGTCTGTAACCATCGGGTCTTCCGCAGGCCCTGCTGGTGGCTCAGATGGTATTAAGACCGACTCAGGGGCTGGTTCCGGTGCGGATTCAGGCACAGACTCAGGTACAGACTCAGGTGCAGGTTCGGGGACTGGCTCCGCAGCTGGCTCTGCAGCTGGCTCAGGGACAGCTTCCGCAACAGTTTCAGCAACAGGCTCCGGCGCCGGGACTGGCACTTCGCTCTGCTTCTGTTCGGACTGGCGGTCAAGCTCGCCCATCAAGTCATCAAGCAGGTCTGGCTCCTCAACGGGTGCCTCGATAGGAGCTTCGATAGGAGCCTCGATAGGAGCTTCGATAGGAGCCTCAATAGGAGCCTCAATAGGAGCCTCAACGGGAGCTTCAGCGGGGGCTTCGGCGGGGGCTTCAACGGGGGCTGGCACCTCCTCCTTGACCTCGGGTTGGGACTCGGGTTGGGGCTCAGGTTGAGCCTCGGGCTGAGGAGGTGATACAGGCTTAGTCTCCTCAACGGTAGTCTCCTGAATAGTCGTCTCGGCTGGTGGCTCAGGCGGAGGCTCTTCAACCTGAGGAGCAGATGCGGGAACATCAGCCACTTCAGAGGGGGCCCCTATGAAGGAAGCTGAATCTTCAGGTTTGATAGTATCCTCAGTCAGACCAGTATCCATCTGCTCAAAGGGTGGTCTCTCGGGGACCGTTGTAGCCTCCTCGCCAGACAGACTCTCTGCCGTTGGTCTGATATCGCTTCCAGGGGCCGAGGTACTTGGTTCACCAGCACTCGGTGTGGTCGCAATGTTGCCCACTTGCTCAGGTGGAGGCGGTAGTAGTGCATCGTTGGCAGTTGGCTCCAAAGTCGGCACATCGCGCTCAATCGCAGCCTCAGGGGCGTCTCCAACGACTGTTGATGGAGGTTCGGCCACAGTTGAGTCTGTTGTCTCGGATACCACAGGTGCCACGGGCACCACGGGTACTGGAGGCACCTCTGGAACCTTGCCCGCCTCGAAAGGAGCGTCAATAGCGGCCTTCACCAACTTCTCCTCCTCTGTTGCAGGTACTGGCGCAGGTACTGGTGCCTTGTCTGCCTCAACAGCAGCATCCAACACTGCAGCAAGCGACTTCTCCTCGCTCTTTTTCTACGGTAGGCGAAGGAAGAATGACGTTCTTTAGTGGACTGCCCTCAAGTCTTGAGCCTCCAGGAGTGAGATTCAACGGAAGAGGAGCAAGATTGAGAGGGCTTGGTTGCGGCGGCTGTGATGGGGTATCGTCTTTCATCTCGACATCGGGTTGTTCGGTCGGAAGAGCGGCCAAGTCAGGGGCAGGGGCCGGCGCTGGTGCCGGAACTGGAGCTGCAACTGGAGCCGTGGCCGCAGGAGCTGGAGCTTCAGTCGGAGCCGGAGCTGGGGGCGGAACGGTAGCAGGAGCCGGAGCAGAGGTGACATCAGTCATCTCATGATCTTGCGCCTTGGTGTTGTCGCCACTCGGTTGACTCTCTGCCGCTGGTGTTCCTTCACCCTCCTCTCCCTCTTCTCCCTCCTCACCATCCTCGTCATCGTCATCGTCATCATCGTCGGCATCGGGCATGGGACTATCCTGGTTCGCTGAATCTTCGCGCTCTTGCTTAATAGCCTATATACAGTTAGCAATCGAAAACAAATGCCCATGACGCGGCATCTTACGGCTTCAGCAGCGTGTTCAGGTTTGACGGGCGCAGCCGGAGCAGCTCCGTTTGCTGCGCCAGCAGGTGCCGCAGGTGCAGGCGCGCCAGCCCCCGGAAGGGGGTTCTTGATCTTCTTCTTTCCTCTGCCAGGACCAGCCTTGGACTTTCTCTTGGGAGGTGGAGGTCTTCGTCTCGATGACTGTGGCGTCGAGACAGCCAGCTCAGTACCGGGCCCAGGCGCAGCTTCGATCCTCGTCGAGATGATTTCGCCCTGAACCTGCTGCCCATCTGCCAACGTGACCTCTTCCGTGTACGGGTTTCCGGCAGCGTCAATTCTCCTCACCGTCGCTCTCGTAACCGTCGGTCCCTGAACCTTGTCCTCGACCGTCCGGCTGGCAATCGTCACGGTATTCTTGCGTCGCTTCGCGAGGTGGGAGTTGGCGGGGGAGTCGACGTTGCGAGGCATCTGCTTCCAGACCTTGATGCTGAAGCCCTTAACACTTGTGTCCTCCTCCTTCTTCTCCAGCTTGTCGGGAACCGCATCAGCATCAGCCTCTTCCTCCTCGGCCGGCGCAGGTCGCTTATAGAGTCTACCGGATCGCGCGGCTGCGAGAAGTTCCTGGCTATGCGGAGGGAGTAGGTTGGAGTCTTTGGGCATCCCGTGGATGAGCTCGATGGACCAAATGTCGTTCTTCTGAGGCTGTTCCTGCTGTGGAGGCGGCACCACGTTCACCCATTCATGGCGCCATTGTCGCACGGGGAGACCTTTGACGAGTTAGTCTGTATCGTATCTGGCGATCGGCGATATCGCACCTTCAAAGTCATCGTGTTCGGCGTATCCAGAACGGTTGGCGCGTCGCGTCTATCACGTTAGTCGAGGGCTTGCGGCAGGCAGCAATTAAGAGACAACATACTCCCGGAGCCATCGCGGCGGATGAAAGAGCGCAACGGCTCGTGCAGTGACGTTAATGCAGGCAAGTTGGGACGGTTTTCCCGTGGGTGGGTGGCGTGGCGCTGTGTTAGAATAAACTTGGTCTTGTATTGTACGAGGCTGAGAGGCTTGTCGCGAGTCGCGATGGAGATTCCAGTGGTTTGATGCCAACTGGCCAATTAAATGTGGCGATAGCCGGCTGACATAACACACAAAACTTTTGAGCTGGGTTGCGCAGCGTGAATGGAAGAGACGACAAACGTCACAGGTGAATTATGACAGAGGTAGAGAAATATTAAGAAAGGTTTTGGGGAGTTGGATGATCAATGTTTTACGTTGTAGTTGTCGTCCTATCACTCTTGGAGGGATACGGTGGAAACTGGGGATGAAGAGGGCCTGCAACTTCGACCAGCCGAAGCCGGTCCAGCAGAGCACCGCAGAGCACAGCAATAGACCTTCAAATAGTAGAGAAGCCAAGCCAGGAAGAATTGAGATTCGCCGTCTAACGTTAATATCCCCAACCGTGATGCACCCTCCTTGTTCAGGTCCGGCGCAGCCCTCACGGTTCCGCCGTCGCCCTCAAACCCCTTGTGTGGTATCCGATACATATACATAGCTCCCCAAAAGTCCTACTGTACACTCGATTCGTCTCTTGTTTTTGTTTGAGTTTGATGTAAGATATCGTCGTGTTTCGGTTCGTTCAGTCATAACTATGTAGTTGTCAGTATTGCTCAGATATCTTCGATATCGGCGCTGTGACATACCCCTGCTCCTTCTGCCTCACGATCCCTCCATGCTTGCCCGTCTGCTTGCCCTGGTCCAGATATCAGTATTTGCCTCACTGTTCCTTAACAAACCAATACTCACCGAGATCCCACCCTCGACAACTAACCGATCCAACTGGTAGAACTGGCTAATGACTGTTTGCCTCTGCTTGACTGTCAGCTCCCGGCCCTCGACCTGACAGAGGTTGTGTATCCTCACCTTCATTCCCTGAAGCTCCTTCAAACCATGTTGAACCAGCTCCTGCACCTTTCGCGGATCTTGCTCGTCCTTGTGCTCTCGGAACGCATCCCTCGTCCGTCGCTTCGCATACTCGCGGAAGTTGTACGCGGCGAATTGCTCGCCTTGCCGTAATAATTGGCGGTACTGCAAAAAACACCATCGTCAGTAATCCCGAATTCCATTGAAGTCTTCAAGAAGCGACATATCAAAGATCTCTGCCCGCCTGGATTTTTTCCACCGAGGGGAACAAGACCAAAAGAGAAAAAAAACAGAGGGTCGGGGGCGACTCACGAGTGATCGTACTTGCTGCGGCATGTCGCCCTTGAGAGTTGCAACGACTGACATTATCTGGGATGGTTGTGGGTTGCGAGGAGCGGCTGGGGAAGAGATTCGCGACTGGCTTGGGAGTGTCCGATGATGCAAGACATTTGGCGATGCGAGTTCGGTGTTAGTCGGGGCGGAGAAATTTGCCGCTCCGGCCGGGATTTCCGGGGGCGTGTATCCGCACTGTATATCTCGGTGCCATGGGGTGTAAGAACACAGTGTGTCGGTGATGCTTCTCTTCGGTAGCTTATCCGGTGAAGATCTCGGGGTTTCGATTGGCATCAAAACTCGGCTTTTTGATGCATCATCAGAAATGCCTGGACTGCAATTCGCCCTCTCGTCAAGGGCGTGGGTTTCTTTGCCCTGGTTTGATATGCCTTCTCGGATCAATTGGGTCACCGAGACATAACATATGACTTAGATATACCCTGGATTATTGTGTGGGCAGTTCTATGCTTAGGTATGAGAAGAACTGAGGGAAGAAACTACTACCGTTTGCAAGTGTGTGGCTCTACTTGGCAGAGCAGATGGGCGTTACAAGTTGTAAACGGCAGTAGCGAAAGAGTATATCGGGACCTCACGCATAAATCTGCCTAGGCAGGTTTGCAACCAACAGATGACAATTCTACACTGTGAGTAACTACTCAAGCAGGAACACATAAAGATCCATGATAGGAGGAAGGGGAAATGTGAAAAACACCTAATACACAGGCTAGAGAAGGAAATACACCGAGAGCTCTTCTCTATACCCACGCACTTGAGAGCTGAGGAACTGACGAGTCCTGCATCTTCACGGTCGGCGACCGTTGCATCTCAAAGACAACAACTGCGTATCTCCCTATGTAAGGAGCCTCCATGTGCCTAACCGTTTGTCTCGGGCAATGCACCTTTAGAAATCTCGACTGCATCAAAGTAAACGCCTCCAGCTGTAACTCGCACCACTTGAAAACATCTCTGGCTCCCTCAAGACATTCGCCATCACTTGCATGCAGATGGCCACGAGGATATGGTACTTCTGACTAGAGCATTCCACGAGGCCTCCCTTGCAGTGGTGTTCTGTTTACCCTACGATGTTCTGCAGATATCAAGAATCCAGAGTTTACTCATAGGGAATAAGAAGAGGCGATCACAGCATGAATCGTATGTTGTCTCGGATTCATTCCCCGTTCATTTCTATTGGCGGGAATGCAAGAGAGTCACATGCAAGGGGGTTAATAAGGTCAAGATATGATTTCATTTCCAAGAATATCCAAGTACCTAAATGTGATTGATGTAGATGGCCTCGTTGAGTATCGGGTTGCAAGTTGCTAGTTGCATCGGGAGTCTGCATACGCTACCCTCAAAACAACTGCAGCTTTTCACAAATTCGGTCAAGTCCATAACCATGATGCTCGTGAATACGATAAATGACAACATTTTGGTGGTTGGCTAGTGGCCAAGGTTACACGCCGAGAACCCCTAGCAGTATCGGAACCCCTTGCATAATGACAGTAGTTTGGCCTGGAACTAAAAACTCGCGCCATGCTCGAGATGCTCCCCCCGCTCCCCATGTGCCCTTGGATTCCCTTGCATCGAGATTGGGTTGCAGTCGCTTCGATGCACCAAAACTTCTCGATGAGATATGCACGTTACTCCGAACCGGTGAGATTGCAACCCCAGGCACGGCTGGCCTCAGCAAGCATGACATCGCCTCATGCATGCAAGTGTCCTCTGAGACCGAACAAACGGTCGAGAATTTGACGCCATTCTCTCTCTTTTCCATGAACCACAGCTGCAGTGCGCGTCCTGCCGTGCGCTTGGACATGTTGCCGTATGTCAGGGGAGGACCGAAGTGGAGGGACGTGGGCGGTCGTAGGCCGTGCGCCATAACATGTCGGATCTCATATGCAACGTGCTGCATGAGATGCGCTCGAGCCCGTTGAGGCTGAAAAAGCGAACGGGAAGCGACATCAATCACCCGGAAACGGCATCTTGGGCTGCAATGGAGCCCGTATTGAGCATTTGGATTGGGCACGAAATAGGACATCCAGACACGGCACTCAAGCCGGGCCTGCACCTGCGTATTCTCTAACTCACCGGGCCATTGAGAATCTTGCAACTGTTCATGATGGCCCGGAACTGTTCCTCTTGCTTGGCAAGCTCGTCATCTTGTTTCCCGTTGGATGGGGAAGATACGGATGAGATTGCCGTCTCCAGGGATTCAGACGAGAACCCGTTGGTGGCTAGCATCTGACTGAGTCGTGTACCATCTCCGAGATCGGTAGTCAACTGCCCTGTAAAGGCGTATTGCTTAAGGTTCTGGTTTGGCTTGACAATAGTCAAAGCCTTGGTGGGTTGCTCCGCCGACAAGGGAGGGACGAAACAAAGGTTGGTCACTGAGGCATTGAGGCTCGCGACCTCGGTCGGATGGGAGTTCTCAGCCAGGCTCCACCGCAAGATCTTGCCGCTGGTGTGCCCTGACAAGATCGCAGTGCCGTCATATGTTACAGCGAGGCACGATGGCTGGCCGGCTTCTGGATCTGAGACAGCCAGCGGGGCGCTGACCTGCACGACAATGGACGGTAGCTCCGTGCTGCGGGAGCCAAGCACCGGCTTCTCGCCACCATACAGCTCGATCAGGGAGACGGCGCCATCCTCAGAAGAAACGAAAAAGAGCTCTGGCACTCGGATCGAGACGGGCGCAGAGGGGAAAGGCAGGGAAGAGCAAGGTCCGGAGAAGCTGACCGGTCTGATAGTTCCAAATGATGCATGTCTTGTCCTTGCTGGCAGACACGCATATGCTGGTTTCCGGGTTGGTGCTGGGACCGACGGTCAAGCTGGTGATGGCACCACGATGGTTGGACAGTGTCAGGTCGGGTTCGTGCTCCCCTTGTGCATTGAGCTCAAGCAGGCGTGACAATGACCAGACGTTGATGTTGGAGTCTTCGGATCCGGACAAGATGTGATAGGGCGTCACAGCCAAGCAGGAGACAGCTTGAACATGACAAGGCGGAGTCGACACTTGTCGGCCCGTGCACGTCTGTCACTTGTCAGTATTCACATTCAAACCAATGGCTTGCCCTGCGTCATGTCTGTGTGTATGTCATACACGCGGAGACGGGAGGGACAAAGTTTGGGGGGACGGGATTGAGACAGAACTGACCTCCCACAAAAACAGCCTTCCTTCTGCGGAGCCTAGAACCAACACTTGGCCAGCGAGGGCCAGGCTGCGGATCCTGTCCGGGAAGGGGACGAGAGCCTCTTGGTTGCCACGCACGCGGGAGTACACATGAACGTGTGCCTTTTGGTCCTGTGCGGTAAAGATGTGAGTCTGGCTGACGGCTAAGCCGTTGACAGGAGTGGAGCTCTTCTTGAAAGAGGCCTTGATGGTGTGAGACGGGGTGAGGGAGTGCGAGTAGATGCCGACATCCTTGGATACGGCGGTGTTTGCGGCGAGAGGAGGGCCGCAGATGGCCGAGATGAACTCCTGGGACAGCATTCTTTGGATGCTTCCTTTTGTGGGCTTGTGGTGGGTGGTATCGTAGGTGACCAAGCCAGATGCTTCAAGATGATTGATCGACAACAGTACTTGCCTGGTTGTCTATATCGTGAAGAAATCGAGTTGAAGCACAAGCCAGGCTCACCGCTGAGTTCTGTTGTCGAAGGGGGCTTGATGATGCCTCAGTTGAGGAATGTTTGGTTGGTCAGAGTTGCACGTGCGTCAAAGACGTCCAAGAAGCTGGGAGCCGAGATGGCCTGATGCGGTTGGTTCCAAGACTCTAGAAACCCGTTGCGGGGACTGCCCAGAACGCCAAAAACAAGCAAACACGACTTTGTGGCCAGTTGCTGCAGAAGCCGTGTGTCGATGTGAAATATCCAACAACTTACAACTCGCAAGTGGGTTGGTGTCAAGCCAATCAGATGCCCGCTGCCGACCTTCTTTCCAACGGCCGCTGTCTTGCGTGCTGAAGCGTACAGGGGAACTCTATAGGGCTGGAATGGCTGAATGGCACGAGGCGTCCAGGGGTAATGTTTCTCGTCGTCTTCGCGAAGGTGAGAATGGAGCTTGGGGATATTAAAGAAGACTTTTTTTTTTCGTTGTTTGCTTCGCTAAAATGGATGAACCTGGTTTGCTCGTGTCGCTAGCTCAGAAGAATTTGGCAAAGAGAGAGCCTTTCTTTTTTGGCAGGTTGGTGGAGTCGGCGCCAATCCCAGCCGCGGGCGGTGTGGCAGCCGCTAGGCTAGCGCCCTTGTCGAAGCCGAATTTCCCATGTTTGCCGCTGCGGCTGAGTAGCCCAGTGTTTGAGGCGGGTGATTCACAGTGTGTGGCTGTTGTCTTTTGCGCCCTTTATCGCCCATTGAATTCCAAGCCGCCCAGTGCAAATTGTGTGTGCCTTTACTGTACTTAGGTCTGTCGGAATTGATTGAACTCATCCCCAAGCTCCTCCGGTCGAGCTTCCCCGGCCGCCCGTTGTGCCCCGGCACTGCCCTGCAGAAATGAACCCTGTAGCGCCTCATAGCGGCCTGTCGCTCCCTGAATTGGGATTTTCAGGATATTTGGTCTTCGGACGTTTGTGCAGGGAGCTGAAATACCATTTCCCAGGTCGAGGAGATGATGTGATGTCCTGTGTTGGCTCCCCAAATTATAGTGGTCGCCTTGCTGAATGCCCTGAAGCTTCAGGGGGACTCTCTCATCAACCTCTAACCTCACTCTGGGACCTCTATGGATCTCATTACCCACCGGCCGTTTGCCTCATTGCTTTTTCCTTCGTCATCCTCCATCCATGTTCCCTCCAGCTTGCTTACCCCTTGCTCCACGGCCCTAGGCGGCTTCAAGTTAAGCATGTCTTGCGGTAGTCCTTCTGGGGGGGCATATTTTCTTTTTTTCAGCGCTGAGGACCCCTCGTCATTTATCACATTCCCCTGCTTTCCCTTCGCCTTGCTTCTTCCATGCTTGATAGGGTCCTGGATAGCTTTTTCCGTATTTCAAGGGCTCCATCCGTGGATCCGTCAGTTCCATCTGTTTGAAAAGAAAGAAAAACAAAAATTCTGACAGACACTGACAGAAGCAGGCGAGTTGTGATAGAATCGTGTACAAAGACGTGGCGGATCGAGGACAAAACCTGGAGGTCATCGGCCGCTGTGCCGCGTGCAGCGCATGCATCGAAAAACGTATCTAAGGTAGTAGCCACGGCACGGCAAGAAAGTGACATCGTCTCTCGCGGCTCTTTACCTACTCTCCGCCCCCAGACGGTACGGTACGGGTACGGTACCTGCAAATGGCTGCCATGCGGACGCTCAGGGAGCCATGTGGCATCGGTGTGTTTGCGAAATAGACCGCCGTCCGTGGGGTGCTATACATGCCAGGACTGTTGTCCTGGTCGACGACCCGGAAACACTTGACCTCTTCTGCATCCGTCGTCACCGCGTCTAGCG
Organism: Fusarium oligoseptatum; assembly: GCA_003946995.1. Classification (NCBI taxonomy): domain Eukaryota; kingdom Fungi; phylum Ascomycota; class Sordariomycetes; order Hypocreales; family Nectriaceae; genus Fusarium; species Fusarium oligoseptatum. The sequence continues at coordinate 140,189 of NKCK01000043.1, read as the reverse complement.
ATGAGCAAAGGACACCCGCCTGCGCTCTGATCCTCGTGGTCTCCCTGCTTTACGCTGTACGCACCTAGGCAATGGCTTTTCGGACGCTACCTGCCTGCTGTCTCGGTTGCTCGCAGGGCTCTCGAGTGTCCTGCTTTTCTTGCTCGCAGTCCCAAGGCCGAGACCTAACCCCGATGACGACGAGAGTTCAACTCGCATGCCAGTCTCTCGTTTCAGCCACGGCACCATGAGAAGCCTCGATGCTCACGGGGACGAAGACGCGGCTCGTGATCGCATCTGGTCTAGGATGCTGCAAGACGGGACACCTTGAGAGTGCTTACCAAGGCACACCAGAGAGCGTCACGGTCGTAAGTGGCCGAACGAGGTTTCACAGACAATGATTGTGTGCTCGAACCATATCACCCCCAGAGGCTACGCCAGGAAGGACGCCTCTCAAATTTCAGTGACGCGAAAACGGCGGGTGGCTCGTCTCGTCTCCTGTCTTTTCTCTAGGCTTCCCTCATTAAACCTCGCAGCATATCCAACTTTGGAGCGGCCCGTGTCGATTTCGGGGCTGGCGTTAGTTGACGGATTTGGGCTACTGAGGGCTTGTCTGGGTGCGGAATGGAATCCATTCTGTCCACAATGCCCTTCCCACAAAGTGTACACACGTACACACACGCTCAAGGTTCCAGGTTCCCGCCCTTGTGGGCGGTGGAACTGTGAGATGCAAATGCAAATGCAGGCAGCTTGGCACGGGTATGACAGTTCCCAGTGCTTGATGGTCACCGCGAGCGGCAAATCCTGCAACCACGGCTCCAGTTGTACACACTCTGCAGCACCTGTACCATCTGTACGTTCGCGGCATTTGCCTGCTTAAGAGTTCCTTGTGAAAGCCAGAGCTTGATTGCTATGTGGAGACAGCCGGAGATATCTTTGCACAGCAGCAATTCATACATCAGAAACCCGGACATGGAAGGGGTCTCTCTGTGTACTTCGATGATCTCCCTTGTTGGACCCCCCTTGGCGTCTCCCTTTCCTCTTCCTCTCTCAAGGATCGGCAGCTTCTAAACCTTCCAATCGAGAAGAGTCGAGGCCCGCTGGAGCTGTGATCCTTGTTGGCCCGGGGCCCAGGACCTGTTTTTTTGCTTTTGTGAAGTTGAGCGAGCGAGAGAGAGGTCCATCATTGTTTTGCTTTTTCGCGGTGCAACCATCTCTTCCCCCGGCCAGCGCCACTCGACTTTCTCACCTCATTCCTCTCTCTCTCTCTTGTCAGGCTGGCTTCAGGTCAAGGCGCGCCGCCCGTTAGTTACATTTATTTGTTGCCCTCGTCTCCCTTCCGTATCACGTCTTTCTCTTGCCCCCCCCCGGCTCTGCCATGTGCGACAGACCCCGCCCCGTTCTCTGCCCAGTGCGGCCCCATCCTCTCTCATTTGACTTGAGCGGCCCTGGAGATTTACATGGCTGAGCGACATAAGCATCCATTCTTCCCTCCCTTGAGCCCTGTCCTGTTTCTGTCCTGCAGTTGTCTTGTCTTGCCTTGTCTCGCCTTCTCTGGCTCTGTGTGTCCCACTCATAGATCCACCCTTCCTGTTGCCGTCGCTCCGCGCTGGTCGCTGAGTTCCAGACCCGGTTCAGTCATATAACTCGCCTTGTCCTTTTGGCAACACACTCTTTTTAACCCCCCCGAGTGTGTGAGGTTCAAAGAGTCCCATGCCAGAGTTGTGTGTGTCTTTGGCCACCGTTGAGTTGAATCAGCCTCCATGTCTGTGCTCGATTCCAAGATTCCAGTCGCCGTCTACTTATACAGACAAGACCCAGCTCTGTCCCACGATCACTCGCGAAGGTCAACTTCATCACCGGCCTCTGCGAAACGACGATCCGTCTCGAGAATGACCGGCCTACTACCGCTTGCCTTGCCCAATTCACGCTCTAATACACCAAGCCCTGTACCTGACGAGGGTGCTGACGATAATATGGAGGGCTGCTTCCCAGAGATGCTGGCCAGAGACCTTGAGATGTCGAGTGCAGTTTTTGCGGCCAAGAACATGACTGCAGGTTCACCATCAATGGCCATCTTTTACCAAGAGAAGCAAGACAACAAGACACCCTGCCCTGGACGAATTCTCACATCCCCATATCAGTCCGGATCCGTACGAATACAAACTCTTGGCTCGATCGAAGAACGACAATCGATGGTATCCTTCATCGAACAACGTGGCTATGGTTCCGAGGAAACTGGTTCAGATGTTGAGTCTTTACCTGCCTCTGAATCTTCTGGAGGCATGGAGGTTCCTTCAATTCGACTACGCGAGCAGTCTATCGTTACAGCGGCTACATCCCTTACATCAGCTAGTGGAAGCGCACCATCACCCAAGGATCTACTCTCACTGGACCGAGCGCATGAATATAGCTGGATTGACATTGATTCGGACGACGATGACGAAGATGAGATTGAGGTGCAAGAAGAGCCTACTATTGAGGATCAACCGGCTACTCTATCTCCCCGACCACCAACACCCCCAAGCACAGAGACGACCTTTGACATAACAGTTATGATGAAAGATATCGACCAACCACCAAGACATCAACCACACCAGACTAGCCCTGGTGGCGACAGTCCTCAATCCTGGCACCAACGTCAGATTTCCATCAAGTCTATGGAAGCCCCAATGATACCCCCGAGGAGAGCCTCCTTGTCACAAGCCACAGCACCCCTGGATACCACTTATAGACCCAAGACGCCCTGCTGCGATTTCGATTCGCGGATAAGCACCGAGAGTCATCGACAACAACAACAGTCACCATACTATACACAACGCTTCCGCGACGAGACTGACAACAACACCATCCTTCTCAAGTCAGACTTTGGCTCTATTGAACTGGAGATTGAGGAAGACAGCTATATGGACGATTACATCCCCGACTATCCTCCAGTTCTGTCTCGACCAGACACTATTTACATCCAAGAAACACCACCCCCATCTCCACTACCCACAGTAGAGTCGTGGTTGGACGGCTCAAACCCACCTTGTCTACCCCAAATACCAGTGGACGATCTAGCAAAGGCCGTCCCATTGCCGCCAGACATTATCGAGACGCTAAGAGTGTCGATCGCCTGCTTCCCAGAGACGATGCTCCTCTCGTCTAGTCTCACCATCGAGACGATCCGGACATACTCAAAGAAGGTACGGCATCCTTCAACAGACGTGTGGACCGACTCCTCCCCGGTCGACCCGGCAGCCCCGGGTCCCCGGAGGTCTATTTGGAAAAAGGTTGTCTCGCATGGGCGCGAGTCGATCGGTACTAGGCGCCACCGGTTACACATGTACGAAGATGGCGCTCACCAAGACGCTGTGGCGTCTCCGGCACCCTGGGCATCACTGAGGCACGTCTTTGGCGGATGCTCGGATTACATATGCGACGCCCTGTATGCACACATTGTTGCTTACAACTACGTGTCGCGCGTTCCTCGAAACCAGCCCGCCTCGCAGCAGCGCGCGTCGACGTCCTACTCGAAACCCCAGAGTGAAGACATACCCAAGAAGGCTGCTACACTGCTCGGACTGAGCGCGCCACAGACGCATCTGACACCTAATGTCGGGCGTTTTGCCAAGAAGTTCAGCACGCCGCTCACGGCTATGGGCTTTGTCAAGGATGAAGTCCCTTCGACTACGGCGCAGGACAATGCGACGCGGAACATTGAGTCCGGTTTGCTACGGTGTATTTCTAGACTTGTTGCAACAGCCAAGATGATGACTGAAGAGGGTAGTGCGGAGGATAGGATGGTGGATGTTGAACCACAAGAGGTTGACATGATCTTTGTGAGAAGCCTCTGCGAGATTGTGAGGATTTCAGAGGAGGCAACTTAGAGATGTTACGGGACAATGATCCTTTCTGATTTATGGTGTTTATTATTTGGGATGGCGATTGTGATTCTATACCCTCATTGGCAAAAACATCGGGATCTTTTCTTTCTAGTCTATAATGACTCTCTAGATAATGCAGTAATGTCGACTCCGAACAGACAAGAACAACACTTTCTCTCTTCTTGGTAACTCTAGCGAATGTGACGTCTGATCACCCAAAATAAAAGGCCCGACCCTTTAAACAATAGTCTCCGCGACCTAAGTTTAGATTTCCCCAGCTTTGGGGGCTCATGCGCGATGGCGGAGGAGGCTTTTTGTTAGCGTTTCGCCCAGAGAAGGCCATCGAGGTTAATTAATCCTGTAGACGCCGATGATTATCGGATGTTTACTTGATTACATGTCATTATTTTCATGTTATGTGTTTGTTTGACGTTGTGTTGTTTCGGTGCTATCATTCGTGTCACTCAAAAGAGGTCATGAGGATCTTTCATCTGGGGTATTGCAAACATAGGAACATAAACTGTTGTCATGATTATACATTAATAATTCCTGTTGGTTAATGGCTATCTTAAACCTGTAGAGGACCCTTTTCGTCACCAAACAGCTCGTCATACCACATCTTCCCGCTGGCCTTGCTCTGACACACGCCGTCCCACGCGATGGGGATAAACCTCTGGCCCGAAGGATTGCGGGGGCTAAACACCCTCGCCGTCTTGTGATGCCCATCAGCCCGATACACAATTCCGTCCTCTACCTCTGCCAGCGGCCGCTCTGACTCGTCGTCGTCGTTCAGGCGCTGGATGATAAGGCCTCGTAGTTGCGGGTAGTACCACATCTTGTCCCACCAGGTACGTAGGCGTAAGCCCTTGAGCCCGCTGACGTAGGCGTTGTGATGGATTCCCACGGGGGTTACGCCGAAGAAGAAGTCGGTGTATAGCGGTACTGAGCCCCAGTTTGTCCCGGAGAGAATCTTGTCCGGACTGCGGCGTAGCTCCGGGGGTGGGCCGTGAATGCGCGGGGGACCGGGGACCCCGGCCTTTTCGGACTCGGAGGTGACATTGGCGATGTCGGAGAGATTGACAAAGTATCCGTCCTCTTCAGCGGAGCAGGTGGGCGGGGCAGTGGTGAAGTTGTAGTCGAGACCGATGCCGAATTCGAAACGTTGACCGAGCAAGGCAGCGTCAGCGATGCTTCTAACGGCATCATCGAGAGATGTCTTGTCGTTATTGGCGATGGAACCGTTCCATGAGGAGGCGAGATGCCTCACCCACTCACGCCATATCTCCTGGTCACCAATAACCTCTCCTATGAGCGCCTGGTCACTCCAGAGCTGACGACCATTCATTGCGACACGACCAATCTTTTCCTTGCACCTGCGCAGGGCATCTCTTAAGGCACCCATGGATCCCATGATGAGACCACTGTTGACGCATCTCGGGCGCACCTTTTTGTACTTTCTTGCAGGATCAAAAGACCACGGTATCACATCTGTGCCTTCACCGTACATGTCCTTGGGCATCGGTGATTCAGGCCAATGCTCATACCGTGGATCAGAGCCTGAGTAGCTGTCAGGAAAGCAGTCCTTTGCTGTAGTGACGATAATGTCCTGACGAGGAGGCGGGATAGGAAAGTCTGCAGAAGCTGTCCATTCTTTACGCACACGAGCATCAGCTTCGCGGTTAAGCTGGTGGTACCGTTCGAGAAGTACAGAAGGCGGAAGCTGAAACCACATGTCGTAGGCGTCAACAAGAACAGCGACGTCATCAACGCTAGCATCACCATTCTCGAGAAGGGCCTCGATACCGCCCAAAAGACTCTCAAGCTTGGCGATGTGACTACCGGCAAAATGCCAGGAAGGTCGATTGTACTCGCGACCCCAGTTTAGCAGAGTGGGCATGGGGTAACCCAGAGCAACGGCAGACATGATGGTCTTGCAGAGGTTAATGTGAGGTGAGTCTGCGGGCATGAATAGACGTAGACGCCGTGAGGTGTTGGGTTTTTTGCTTTGAGGTGGCACTATGAGGCCTTCGAGGTCGGCACGCGAGAGCGTCTCGGAGAAGGTCCGGCCGGGTATGACATGATCAAGATGTGAGGTGAACTAAATGAACTCATTAGCAAGATATCACAAAGAAAGAGGTGACTCATACCAAGGATACATATGAGGTCCAAGAGAGGAGGAGAAAAGTCAGAATGACAAGAATCCATCTCCTCACCGGCTGCGACATGACTCTAGAAAAATACAAAGATGAGGCACCTCGCAGGGCAAAAACCAGCGACGCGGACTGACTCGAAGGGAACGCGGCGTCCTCGGGGTCAGCGTCAGGAAATCTTCTCATCCTGGAGGCTGAGCGGCCTGAGACGGAGGACGAAGCCATTTGGAGTGCATCGCCGGTGGAAGGAGCGAGGGAGGAAACATTAGGGAAATGTCGGGGATAGCATCATGGGGACGGGATGATCTGCAGCCAGCGGATCAAAGGATCTAAAGCTCGGCAAGTTAATCGTTATTAAATGTGTAACACAAGGGCTTACAAACGCGGTTGATCTCCAGGGTTCTCATCAAGAATTGACCACTATCATGACTGCTTTAGACTCCATGGTCGATATCATCTATGGCACGAGGTTGTAGCACTGAGGCTATCTCCACCGAGCCCGAACTTCAACACCTCGGCATCTTTAGAAATCCCCCACGAAATTCATCTCTATCCAATCATTCGACACCGTGACATCCAAAGCCCAAGAGTCGAGACCCAGGCACGGCCCCACGTGGGAAGGCGGGTCATGATGACAGGCTGTTGCCAGGGGTTAGCAAGATGGGGATTCGCTCCGTCGTAGATGCGACTTGAAAGGTCGTAGCGGGACGAACTGGTCGTCGTCATATTGGTTGAGCGTGTGTTTTATCTTTGCCCGTGATCGGCCGGGGGGCAGAAGATACAAAAGCTTTGACTAAGGAGGGGCACAGTAGCTACCTAAATAGAGTGCTTTGCCTGGCTAAATCGGGAGCAAGCCAGTTTGTGCGGTGCGTTTCGTAAGGGAGATTAATTTGGAAACTTGTTCGTATTCACTCATTCATCTTTCTCGCTTGCTCCTGGCTCTTTGACCCAGAGCCAGTTATTTGTTTTTTTAACCCTTCATGATCCTATTCTCAAATCATCATCCCATTGCATTCTTTTTGTGCTGGCTGTCGGCATCGCTTGTCGTGATGGCTTACAAGGCCAGAGGAGGCTTCTGCAGCACAACGCTGCCAACATATCTAGGCTTTGCCATCCTTGGTACGTTGACAAACGCTTTCAACGCTCATTTCTAACGTCTAAAGGCTTCGTCAATGCGATTGTTCCGTTTGTCGTTCACTCAGCAAACTACCTCATAATCCCATACCCACGCTGGATCGTCCTCCTCATCGAGACCATCCCAGCCCTCATCACCAAACTGGTGATCCCTCACTTCCTCCACCATGTTCCCTACTGGATGCGCCCTCTCACTGTTGGCGGAGGCTGGATCATCGTCGCCATTATAACCAAGAGCACTCCGCCAAACATTGCCCCTCCGATCCGCATCTTCACCTCGGCCCTCGCGTCAGTGTCGGCCGCCGCCATGGAGGTTTCGTTCCTTGGTATGATGCGCTACTATGGCCGCGCAGGACTCGCTGGATGGGGAGCTGGTGTTGGCGCTGGTGCTGTGTTTTGTGCCGTTCTTCCGTTTGTGCTTACGGTCTGGATGGAGTCGTTTCTACGCGATTTCATCGATTGCATCTATGCGCTCACGGGCGCCATGCTCTTCGCCTTCTTTGTCGTTTTACCTGGAGCACCAGTGAATTATCCCGAGGCGCGACAAGATCGCGGCAAGGCGCATGTCGAAGATGGACCGACTCTAACGATGCATGACCCTATCGAGGAGCTTTCACGTGCTCTGAGCACAACGAACCGAGTCAACCTCACAAAGAACATGATTCGACCTTTCATGGTTCCTTTATTCGCGGCGTTTGCATTACAAACACTTGCGTATCCTGGCATTTCTCGGGCATTGCCGCTTCCTTTGTCAAATGGGTCCTTCTTCTCGTATTTCACAAGCTACGCCCTCGCGTTCCAAATCGGTAGCTTCATCTCCCGGACTCACACCCCGCTTCTACGGCCCGAGAGCACCAGGGTTGCTTTTTACAGCCCTGAGCGTCGTTATTGGAGTATTGCTCGTTAATGCGACACTACTCGTCTTCTCTACGCCTGTCCTCGTGGGACTCCTAGCTTTCGGTGCTGGTCTCGGGGGAGGAGCCGTCTACATGATTATCATGGGCAAGGTATTGGAAGAGAAGTCAGTCGAGCCTGGAATCAACCAAGAGTTCAGTCTCCAGGTCGTGGGAGCTGGTGAGACTGCTGGCGTTATTGTTGGTGGACTTTTGGGTACAATGCTAGAAGCCACCTTGTGTGGAGGAGGTTTTGCGACAAGAGAGAGGTGGTGCCACACCAGCCGATGAATGAGAATAGAAGTCTTGGAAATAGAAATACAGATAATAAATTAACAAGAATTAATTCAATGCTCTTCTTACAAACTGGCGGCGCTTGGATAAGACGGCATCTTACTGTTGCACAGCCTCAGGCACAGCCACAGTTACTCAACTACGTGTTTAGGCAACTCCAATGCTTGACCTTGAACCCCGACTTGCATCAATCCAAGTGTGAGCTGGGTCTCGTGCTTCATCATTAACCATTCTAGAAACGGCAAGGCTTCAATTGAGAAGTACTTGAGCATCATGCTGATGAAGAGGAGAACCCATAACAAGTCGCGGCATGGTTGTCGCAATTGCAAAAAGAGACATGTCAAAGTGAGTTATCCCAAGACACCTCCCATCTACAAATTGACTAACACATCTTCTAGTGCGATGAACAAGGTCCTCCTTGCACAAACTGCGCAGCCCGAGGTCTCGAAGGCTGCTCATACCTCCCAGAACCCCCGGCTCAGCTCCCCGCAACAGAGACCCGACGACGTCTCGAGCTGGAGCTGATGCACCGCTGGTCCACGCGCACCTTTATGAGCCTCGTCTGCATCCCAGAAGACATCAAGTGGCTTCAGGGCGACGTGCCAATCTGGGCCCTCAAGAACGAGTACCTCCTTCACGGCATGTTTGCCTTTGTGGCCCTCGAAATAGGCCTTTGCGGCGACCCCGTCATGGATGAGGATCCTGTTGTCTACGTCAAGTTGGCGTTGGAGTACTATGATAAGGCGAGCAGGGCTTTTCGTGCACAGCTTGAGAATGTTACGCCGGAGAATGCGCAAAAGATGTTCATGTTTTCCTTTTTGGCCGTGGGGATTAACATGGCTCTCGCCCAGTGTGAGGGTATGATTGCGTTTGAGCAAAACATCCTGGAACGAATGGTAGCATTGTGGGAACTACTGATGGGGAATGCTTCTATTGCTGATAAGTACTATGACGTCCTCATCTCAGGTGCCTTGTCACAGTCAACAGAAGCGATCCTGCTTCGGACGTCACTGCAGACTCAGACGCCAGCCTCCTTGCCGAGCGAGACAGAAGCTGCACTCGAACGGCTATCGACCATCATCGAAAAGGCCATTAAACCACGAGGGGGTGAGACCAGCGACCCAGAAACCCACACAGAGGATGCCATCCGCACCCGCATCTACAGATCAAGCTTCAAAGCCATCAAAACCTGCTTCGAGATAGACTCCAAGGACCTGTACAAGGGGGCAGCCATCGGGTTCCCTGCCATGGCAGGCCGCGAGTTTGGCGCAGCCCTCAAGGAGTCGGACCCCGTGGCCATGTTCCTCATGATGCATTGGGGCGTGCAACTACACGCCCTGGGAAAGCTGGCGTGGTGGGTGGGTTCCTTCGGGCAGAAGATGGTGCGTGAGTTGTCGGGGATGCTGTGGGAGTCAGACCTAGGGGCTGATACGCCCGGGTGGAGGGAGAATATCACTTGGGCTAGGATCGAGGTTGAGTTGATACCGTTGGGGGGTGTGACGCCCGAGGAGGAGGTTCAGGAGTAGTGGAATCTTGTTTTCGAGGCATGTGTTGGCATCACCACTCACCCTTGTTTGCTAGATGGATGAATATACCCCCCTCCAACAGCTTCAATTACGTAGTGTCATGGCTCCTGAGCTTGGATGGATCCATAGGTGTGTGTTTCTCCTGGTGCCGCCTGCAGGACTGTGGCCCTGCCGGTCTAGGTCCAAGGTGCATGATCATTCTCGGCCCATCTAACAAAGGGGGTGTAAGAATTCATACCTTGACATGGCCAATGAAGGAACTAAGATGCTAAATCCCTCGAGTAGGACATGTGGGCACCCATCGGCTAATGAGGCCTTCCCTTGGCCATGGTTGAACCTTGACCGATCCTTTCAGGAGAGCTGTAAGGCCATGTCCACCTGGCCCCTTGGCGCATCTCCCTCGCTGCAAATGAACTGTGGTAAACCGTGATAATTTCCACAAAGATTCAGCTCAGTCCCATCGTGCTATGAGAAGTGTTGCCTTTCGGATTGCCAAGGGGTTACATACCATTAACAGAGCAATTGAACAGGGAGGAATCATTGCCCACTCTTGGATACCTATAGCAGACGCAAACACTGCTGTAGGAGGTGGATCTCTTTCCCCATGCATGCTAATGAATTTTCTTCGTCGTTTAGAGATGGAGCATGGCAATAATGAAGAAAAAGTAGTACTGGGGCGTCGCCTCGTGGTGTTGAACCAGTTCATCCAACCCGTAGGATGAGAGGATACAGTCCAAAAATCTAATGACGGACTCGACTAATTCACAATGGCCTTTTTATGCTCTTTCCAGTCCTCCAGACAAGAGTAGTCACTCATACATTCAGATGGCCAAACACCACCCAACACAAAGTTGTCCCTCATCGGCGTCCCCGAACACGATGGCTGTGAATCTCAAATGACCACTATCACTCAATCAATCAATATCAAACATAAAGAGAAAAAATTGCCCCTTTCTGCTGATGTCGATGGCATCTTCAGCCTTGGGACTCAGCCTCTGCAGATCCAAACGTCGATCACCTCGTAAGTTTCCCAGAAAGGAAGCTGGTCAGATGACACAGAAAGGGGAATTGAAAGGTGGCAAATTGAAGAGTTAGGCATTCTTCCTTTTTGAGAGACCTTTTTAATGGGTGGCAAGGGTTTGTGAGTTTCTAGAAGGAAATGGTGGCGAAAAGCAGGTCGATCCCTTCATCAAGAAGACTCCATTCCATTCACTACTCTCAGTACAGAACAATGAAAAATGAAATCGCCTATCGCAGTTTTGCAAGCGAATCTTAACAGGGAATAGATGGTTTAAAAGGATAGCAGTCTTTAATACCGATGTAGTGCAGTGCTTGCTTCAATTTGAAAGGCTTGCGGGAAACCTCACATCGAGGCAAGCCAAACCCATTCCACGAAATCTCAAATCGCAATAGAATTTATTTCACTGACCTGCAGTTAGTCTTGAACTACTCGTGCAAAGATAAAGTAAAGACAAAGCTCTTGCCACTTGCAGGCATCAACATGCCGCAGAAACGATAAATCGAACCAAGTGACCGCAAGGCTCAGTCGAGAGTCGGACTTGGCGAATAGTGGCTGTGTTTCCAAGTTATGCCACCTTCCCTTTCATAGAGATGTAAATACCATTTATTTGATTAACTATGTACACAGTAGATAAAAAGTTGAAGGGATAAGAGGTGTGAACTACAGGATACCATTTGTTGTGGCAGTGCTTTAGATCTGAGTAAGCTTCACAACTCTGACACAGACAAGAGCATTGAGAGGCAATTCAGTTACCAAGAGCAGAAAAACTAACCGCCATGTTGTCCTCGTGATGTTTTTTTCATGTGAATAGCCTTCATTTAGTCGGTGAGCACGTCGACAAACAAAATCTCAATATGAGAGTCCGAAGCTCGTCGGAAGTCGTAGGGCTTACACTCCCGCTGTCAGCTGTAATAAGCGTCTGACAGTTACATTGCCTGGTTCTCACTAGCCAGGCACTTGAAAAGGTGGTATTCCCGAAATATCTACCCTTGTCCCGTGTGGTGTTTGGTCGAGATTCGTCCAACATCAGCCCAGCCTTACAGCTTGACATGGTTTGCTGCTGTCTCAGAGGAAACGCATGTGGTCTTGTCCGAGTTTTCAAAAGAAGGAATAACCCAAATCTCGATTCACACCATTCATGTGCCATGTATTCGCAGGCGCATTGCTTATCCACATGCAAGGCATGAGTTGCCTTGGCGGACTGCAGTTGAACTGACTGGTTCACAGTTCTCTCTCCCCATGAGCTCTCATTTAGTTTTCTCCTCTGATGTTCAGCTGGTATTGCTGCACTGTATAGTAATCTGATTACAAAATAACTCCAACACCTCATCGCAATTAACCGCAAAGTGCAAACCCATGGCCCCATTATGAGCAATTCAGTGTGACGTGGTCCCGCTCGGGTCAATGCCCGAAAGACATCGGAACCTGTTTTTTTTTCTTTCTCAACTAACGCCCTCTCCATCTTCCTTTTTGATGCCATTTTTCAAAATGTGACGAGCTGCATGCCTAGATGAGGTCTCATGCGGGGTGACATGGGACAGAGTTTGAAAATCAAGGTCAAGCTTTGTTAGTTGCCGGCCCTTGCATTCTGGATGGTCGAGGTGACGCGGCTGTACGAGTCGGACGAGGTTGACAAGTGACAGCTTCCTTATTCAGAATATGAATGCCTTGGGATTATATGATCGACATCTTGTTTCTAAGTATATCTTTATTTATGGTTATCCATCGAGATGGGCACAGTGATTAGGTTGTCTCGTAATTCGTAAATTGCTAGTAAGGCTGACTTGGTCGAGTAAACATTCCAGAGGAAACGTTGAACTGAAAAAAAGCAATATGTAGGACCGTCAGCTTGGACAAATACGAACGAGATATGAGCCAATTCCAAGAATGCGGTCGGTTTCTCGAAGGCATCGCGTCAATCAATGTCTCTCGTCTCGTCTCACCCAGTCAAAGGCGGAAGCGCAGACGCGGGAGGATCGTCAATTGTGCAGATAAGCTTGGTCGGCTTGGCAGAGCCTGCCACTAACTGTATATGGTCTTATGGGCCGCCCCCATACCCCTTTTACTGCTAGGGACGAACGCCTGCTACGTTGTATCGTGCGACCTGAGAGGCTCAATCTTGGAAATCCCCCGGAGAGAGAGATTGGCGAGTGGACGAATGAATCTATTGATACATCTCACTCCCCTCCTCTTCAGCCTCGCTCTTCGGCTCTTCTCCAACACGAGTATTCAGCCTGACAAAGAGGTTGTGCCGAACGATACTGACCAATCAAGGGGCTGGTTTGACCACCTGTTGTGCCGCGTGTGTCCCCCATGTGAGCTTACCGCCGGTAGAGACAAAGAGGGCGGATGGGGACTGCAACATGTGCAATTGTTGGCCCACTGTGCCCTGCATCCTGCAGCCGGCTAGGCCTTAAACAAGAGGCTTGAATGCCTCAATCTAGGACCTCCCGGGTCCCCGAAGCATTGACGTCACAGGCACCATTTTATGTGTTGACCCGGCACGACACACGACACCTCTATAGAGGGGTAGCTTGACTGAGGAAGATAAAATGACCGCGATGGCCTCTCTCTGTGGTATCGTGAAAAACAGAAACAAGATTCATTCATTAGTTATACTTAGATTCGATCCTCCTGGACGTGAAAAGTCGTCACCTTGACGATACGCTGCGGATCGCCTTTATTGTGTTGCTGCCCCATCCCCGTCAACTCCTCCTCGCTCTCATTCTCCACGCTCGTCCTCGTCCCCCAGACAGACTTTTCCGGCGCCTGTCTATCGAAATGGCTCCTCCCAGCGTAAGCTGCCTCGCCGTCTCGCCCGTGGCGATCCAGATCGTCCTCCCTTGTGAATGTGGTGAGGCTATAAAGGCTGCGATGCCGATTCCCGCTGCCGTCGGTTCCCTTTGACTTGAATCCCCCCGATGCAATTGGCTGATCCGTGTCCTGCAAGACAGACGGGCCTGATGTCGATATGCCAAGCTTGTGGCCGAGTAATCGAAGCAAAGGTCGCAAAGTCGCAAGGCTCCCGGCGGTGACGGCGAGGCCTTGTTCTGTGGTGGACCAGATGGCGATGTCGAGGGTTGCCCCTGGGAGGTGTTAGGAGGAGTTGGTGAATATGGAGTTTTTGGGAGATGCTTACAGAGAAAGTCTGGACTCTTGAAATCTTTGACGAATGCGAAACGGACTACCACGGCTGAACTCGCCCTACACAATGTGAGTTGTTTATCCTGTGCTGGGAAAGGGGGTACCTACACGCAGGCCATAGCCATGATAGGAATGAGAGCAATTTTGGTCTTCTTGCCCATGTTGAGCTTCCACACAAGGAACATTGGTAGGATGGCGCATGTAAAGTCGGAAATGACACTACAGACGCTGTAAAGATAGGTGAGGGCGATGATGACATCGACGTTGACGCACTGCCCCTTCTGGTCCCTGTTCCAGAAGAAGGAGATGGGCTGGCACTGAAAGAGGGTGACAAAGAAAAAGACGATGCCGGTGCAGACGGTGATCATCATGACTCCGTAGATGATCCAGACGTCCATCTTTCGGACCGTGATTCGGAGGAGGAAGTAGCCGATGGATATTTTGGAGGCGATCATGGTGATGCAGTACCATAGGTAACACCACCACCAGTATTTCATTGCTTGTTTGATGTCTTCATCGTCCAGGTCTTTATGGTGACGGCCGGTGCCATAGTGAACTCCAATGAGGGCGCAGATGACGAAGAGAAGGAATGAAATCTGTCGATTGTCCAGGTCAATGGCTGATGATCGTGACAGGATGAGACGGGACTCACAAGAGCGGTACACATGCACCAATCGTCAAAGCCAAAGTTCTTGACGAGGCGAACACGGACAAAGCATCGTAGTAATGTCGCTATAACTGCAGCAGTCGCAAGCGTGTAGCAAACTGCCTGAAGCTCAGGACCCCGGTTCTCGACGGCCATGGCTAATACAAGACCCAACAAGAAGCAGGGGGATCATATGCATTCAATATGGGAATAAAGGGTAAAAAGAAAAGGGTATAAAGGATTGAATTGAAGAAACGGAAAGGATTCAAAGCCCGGTAGGCTCGGGCCGGGGGGAGAACTGGAGCAGCGTGTCGCAGATATATCTACTCCAGAAGCTGGGGGGGCGGCAAAAAGACAAGGCTCCCCCCTTGAAATGATTAACCTGATTGACCCAAGGCTTTGGCTCTTGGGTCCGTCCGGCCCTTGTGCGGCGATTCAAGATGGCCACCGAATCCACCGTATCGACGAACTCCTCCGATCTGCACTTCTTGGGCATCAAGAGGCAAGAGACTATTTTACGGAATTGGTACGTGCCGAGCCTGTCTCGGTTGGGCATATAGCCCCGAAGCCAAGCTTCTGCCGTCGCGTGGTATGGTGGTGGTGGTGGTGGTATGGCAGTATGGATACCCCCTGACATTAGCGGCGAACTCTAGACTGCCTCGGGATACGACTCTAGAAGACGCCATTTCGTGCCCGTCTGGCTTGGAATAGTGAGTGTGTGGCACAGGGCAGTCAGGGCAGGCAGAGGGCACACAGACACAGAAGAAACAGGCACAGACAGGCACGCAACACGTGTGTGGAACCCACTGTAAGACGCCTCTACGGGTCGTGATGCTGTTCTGGGAAGTTTCTCCTAGCGACAGTCGGAGATTTCTCCACCACACCTGGCCCCTTTCCTGAGTCAATAAAAAAATCTTACATCTTCTCGAACAACTTAAAAAGAAAACAAGTTGACGCCTTTGTCTCGAAAGTTACTCAGCCGGGGAAATCAGGGCAGGCACACAATGGCATCATGCGGGGACAGGACGAACGCCCGCAACTAGACCAAGATCATTTAAGCAAGTTCGGCAGTTGAAGTAAAAAGTGTCTTGTCTCGCAATCATCTGACAGACTGAACAAAAAGAGTGGACCTGCGCACTGACAGCTCGTCTACAGTAGATCGTCTTGAGTTCCTCCAAGCGAGCGAGGATCACCTCCCGGGGAGGGTGATTGACCCTTGCAGAACATGACTAGAGACAGCATCGCCTACGATACTTGACTCTTTTGCGTTGGATAGCATCGCATTGTTTGTGGGGAGGAAGTCGATCATTGCTATTTGCCCCTGTTGGATCGGAGCACAAGGCCCGAGAAATTCCCGACTAAATAGATAGAGAATTTATCCAAGATGGGATCGTCAGCCTCACTGTGAGACGGAAGAAGCCGTTCTCCGTCCGTCTTGTGCTACCGCAGTAAGCACTTGTGTAGGTGGTGGATAGCGCAGTTCTGCCAAGGACGAAAAGCCCGTGGTGGACTGATTGGACAATTAGGGTCCGAATTGACCAAGTTGAAACAAGGACAAGGTATGTTTCACAAGCGTCGCGGAGTTCGGTTCCTCGCATTCTTGAGATTCTCCGATAACGAGGTCATGGCTTACCTGCGTGCAAGCGAATGTGCGTTTTACCATAGAGGGAGATTATTCCGTGGGCGTTGAAGATTTTTGAGCCACATACTTCCTTGGCAAAAGCAGGCTATAACAGACACAGGGAACTCGTGTGTAAAAACAACATGTGAGGCAGCCACCGCGTTTATATGCCTCATTGGGATCGATTATTGACATGGCTATTTTTAACCATTGTCGCCACTTATAGGCTCAATTAAGCCCACCAACAGATGTCTCTTGAAACCATGGAACGCCAAGGGGGGGGACCGTGAGAATGACTTGTCAAATTTGTCACCGGCACGTACGGCAAAAAGCAAGACACATCTACCTACCTACCTACCCTACACCTCGGCGCCATCCCCACATTCGGCCACTAAAATTGGAGAAGGCGGGGAAAATTCGCGGGGATGACAGGCCATAACAAAAAAGTGAGCAGAGAGTGGTCAGCTGACCGAGGTTGTCTGCCCCCATAATCTTGAATCCGTCTCGAGATTGGATAGAGCCAACCCCCCGCTTTCAACGACCTCTCGACGACTCTCACTCACACGTAACGCGCGCAGACGCTGCTCGCCTCAGCCCTACAGAGGCTTCAGGGACTCACTCGACCGTCGCAGCGCGTCGGGCCCCTGGCCGCCTTGACTCCAAGGTGTCACACGCGCCACCATGGCCTCATCACCCCCGCGTCATAAACGCCGCAAGGCCTCGTGCAAGGAGTTCCAGTGCAACCACGAAGGCTGCGGGAGGACCTATTCGCGAGCGGAGCATCTTCAGAGGCATCAGCTTAACCGTCAGTCATGGCTTTTCCCGGTGAGATGCAGTGGACCCTGTGCTGACACGTCTTAGATTCACCCAAGGAGATTTACTACTGTGACTACCCGGGCTGCTCATTCACCTTTGTCAGGAAGGATCTCTACGCGCGCCACAAGCTGAGACATGAGCGTCAGGTACAGCAGTATGGGAATGGTCGGTTATCTCAGCGGCCGCAGAGAGAGTTTTCAAAGGCCCCGAGGGAGCGTTCTGAGAGGTACTCTTTCAGCGAAGATGGATCTGCCTGGAGCGACACCCAAGACGAGGCGAGGGAAACGCCAGCAAAGGAAAAGCAGCCTGCCAGGAGTAGACACTCACTGGACGCAGGTGGTGTCGATCCGAGCTCTCGGGAGGCTGGTGTAGGAGGTTCGGCACAGCCGGAGTCGGCTCCTGAGGCTGGTGAGGCGGCTGGTTACTTTGGCGACCAACGACAACTTCAAAGCCGCGAATCATCACCGGAAAAACAAACCATGGGTACCGTGCCGTTCAGGATGGACCAGATGCCAGGCGCCGACATGTCCATGCCCATGGCGAGTCCTGGGTTGCCAGGCAGGCCAGAGCGCATGAGGAACCAGTCCTATGTCATGGCAAACGGGTTGCCGACTTCGAGCACCGAGCAGCTTATGGAAGAACAGCCTTTTTGGATTATCACCATCCAGCACCGACGAGTTTACTTCTTGGCTGTTCAACGGCCAGGGGTTGGCTTCAAATTACAACTTTGTATCTGGCGGCAACCTCGGAATGGCGGGATACTCGAACAACTTTGGTCAACTCTGTCCGGATTACTCACAGCCAGGAATGATGGGCGGATCCTATGTCGAACCGATGAATGGGCTCTGGTTCCAGTCAGAGCCGATGCCTATGGCTACACCGATTGTGGATATCTCGCAGATCGGAAAGACTGGGCTTTCGGAGCATAAACGACAGTCCCTGCTTCAGTACATGATGCAGAGATTCAACGAGATCGGTTCACAGGGTAACAGATCAGCCGCGGATATCAAGAACGAGATTTTCGGCAGCGACAGCGACGCCGACTCTCACGTCCTCAGTCATCTCAACGTTCAACGATACATCAACTCGTACTGGGAAAATTTCCACGATCAGTTGCCTATCCTGCATCATCCGACATTCATCCCGGAGACGGCCCACGATTTCCTCTTGTTGGCTGTGCTGATCATGGGAGCTTCCATGCTTGAGAAGAAGGCTTCACTGCCAGAGAACGGGGACAAAATTTCAAAATTCACCACTTTCGTCTCGTGGAACCTCCGCTGGCAAGTCTTTATGCACGCCGACTCTCATCCACCGGCCAAGCTCTGGGTCATTCAAACACTTCTCATCCTAGAGGTGTATGAAAAGATGAACGCAACCCGGGTTCTTCATGAGCGTGCTCACATTTACTTCCCCACGACGCTCTCCCTCATGCGTAGAGGAAGCGCCTTAACCGGCAAGCAGTCTTCTTACACCTCCCGAGTCCAAACTCCCATGGGTAGCCCAAAGCTTGGTCAGCCTAGGCTGTTCCCTGGACCTGATCGGAGAGGATTTGATTCCTCGCCTGAAAAGTGGTGGGATCATTGGATTGCTCAAGAAGCCACTCGACGGGCTGCTTTTGCTGCGTTCATCATCGACGCCACCCACGCGGCTTTGTTTGGGCACACACCCACTTTGGTCATCCACGAGATCAAACTCCCACTCCCCTGCGACAACACTCTTTGGTCTTCCGACTCACCGTCCGAGATTGGCTGTGTTGAATCGAGCCTACATGCCAACGGCGTGACACCAATAACCTTCCTTGATGGGCTTCAAAAGACTCTCAACGGCCAGAGAGTACGAACGAGTTCCTTTGGAAGAATAGCCCTTCTTGCAGCCTTGCTTTCTGTCACATGGCAGATGCACCAGCGAGACCTCGATCGAGGTACTCTTGGTACTGACACAATCCCTGGTGTTCAAGAAAGATGGCGGCCAAAGTTGTTGCGGGCATTTGATTGGTGGAAAAAGGACTACGACGATGGTGTTGCTCACGTTCGGCATGCGGCCTTTGACTGGCAGCGACTGGGACTGAGCAGTAGAGGTGGAAGTGATGATGGTGATGCTATGGAAACACTGGGGACGGTTCTTTACCACCTGGGCCACATTACCGTCTATATCAGCATGCCGGAGCTGTGCATCTTTGCTGGTGTTACCCAGATCCTCGGCCGCACCGTTTCGTCTGTCGATTGGAGGAGAACAGAGGCCAAGATCAAGGAATGGGTGGCCTCGCCTGGGGCCATTGGTGGCGTGTACCATGCGCTGCAGCTGATCAGACTCATCCTGCTTCAGGAAGAGCCCCCAAGGCGAAGCACCATGGGTGAATCAAGTGGAATGTCCTCGGTCTTCACCCCATCACCTTATCCCAAGTACGATGCTGCACATGACAACCTGCTCATCCGCGCCTGGGCTCTATACTACGCATCCCTGGTACTGTGGGCATACGGATATGTGCAGGATGGAAACATCGAGCCATTCCCTGACAACCTGCACTACCCATCCAGCACTCTAGCCGTGCCTCAAATGACCACGGAGCCAAGCATGCAGTCATCGTCAAACCAAGGAACGACACAAGCCAGCAATCCCAGCGCCGACACGCCTCAAGGATCTCACTCTGAACAACCATCCATGTCGATGAGTCCTGACTACGAGGCGCTGAAGCGGGATCGTCACGAGGACCTCCGGACCTATCTGCAGATCATGATCCCGCCGACGATTGATTCGATCAAAGCCTTCCACCTACACCAGAACCAGGCCGGTGTAGTCGGAAATCGAAACAAGATCATTGGTCTCCTGAGCGTTGTCGACGACGCCTTGTCCAACACAAAGTGGGAGCTCTTAACCGAGGCAAGACACAGGTTAAAGATGGCAGCGTCAATGATGCAACAGCCCAGAGAACCGAGGATGTAAAAAAGGGTACGAAGTAATTCTAGTGGGGAAAAAAGCCTTTGTAGTTGTCTGATGGAGCGTTTGATACCTTTTGAGAGAGATGTATAACAATGAGCGATGGGAGGATTGGCTTATTCTTTCTTGTCTTATAACGGAGTATGATTGCAGTATAAGCGATCACTGATTAGATGTATTTATTTTTATCAAGTACATAGGAAAAATTGGGTTTTCTCTTTTTCTGACATGGTAATTATTGACATCTTGTTTGTGAGCATGTCACATCGGTATGTCGGTATTGACTCCGATATCTCGGCGTAGTCCTCCGATGTCGCAATCAGCCGTTTTTCGTCTTTAAGCGGCTGTTTAGAGAGTAGGTTCACTCTGTTACGCCCTACGCTATGCGCCATACGCCATACGCCATACGCCATTACAGTAAGCCAATAGCTGCTTTCTAATCATCCTGTTTATGGCTACATGCCTCTGAAAGGAAACGTGATTATCATCTGTTTAACACTCCATCCACAAAGTTGTCGTTAACGTCTCACGGCAGTTAACGGCACAAGCGTGGCTTGCTTCGGCTCACCACAAAAACTGAACATACATCGGCTTCGAGGCCGGTATTCACGTAGAAGACAACAGTTCAAACCAGCCATAAAAACAATTGAATAGATAAAATCGCCACCATGTGGATCATTAGATAGACTTTGTAGGTCTCGAACCGGGTTCTATCCCGACTTCAAAGAAGGAAAATTCCCCAGAGTAGGACATGGTGTATCTCTAGCGGCACGTGATCGGAGTGAAAAAAATGGAGATGGTCTGGCGACGTCGGAACTTGTCCCGAGGGCGCGACAACCCATCATCACTCGAAATCCCCGCGTCCCCCCTTCGGAGCATCTGCCCATCAGTTCTGACTCCCCCTTCGGCGAAGCATTCCAGAAGGAATTTGATCTAGGTCTTCTGTCTTATCGGTATTTTTATTTTCTCCCCTTTTTAGAGACGATGCCTGCTGTCTCCGAAGACGTTTCACCCATGGCTCGGAGGCGTCCGGCCTCCAACAGCAAAGATGCCCGAAAGGCACCATTGGCGTACGACAACCCGCTTCTCCACAATTTTTTTTCTTATGCAGTTCGTTGAGTAGAAGCTAACGACGTGTGTCTTGCAGATGCCTCACTTGTCGCAAGAAGAAGGTTCGATGCTCAGGAACGACGCCTTGTCAGTACTGCACCAAGAGAGGGCTGGACTGTAGGGTTCCTGAGCATGGGCACAAGCGCATGTATATGGCCAAGTATGAACTGCTTTGTTTTTCTGTTGGGCTTTTGCTAATTGGTGATAGTCGTATTGAGGAACTTGAGAGCAAGTTGGCTAGATATGAAAATGAGGGTAATGTGATACCCACTGGGCTACCTGCAAGCATATCACGTATGTCATCGCTGAGTTAGTCATTGAAGACACTCTGACAGTTCTAGAAACCCCAGCTCCGACTCACAACGGATTTAATGGAGAAACAAATGGGACATCTCACTCCTCCCCACACGCAGAACAACACAGGGAATCGAGGTCTCCGAGCTTCATTCGTCCGTCAAGCTTCTCGGCGCCCTTAACTCAACCTAGATACCCGGTCAAAGAGGCCACCCACACATCCCCAGCTTCAAGTGAGTCACCTCATCCAACACACCATAAACTCTTGCTTATAAGTGAACAGCCATTCTCGCGGGCTCCTCTCTAAGTTCAAGTCATACCTTTGGTTCCAGAGTACAGGATCTACTTGGGTCATCACGTCCCGAGTATGAGTCAACCACAAACAAGCCCTGGGTGAGCCCGGAGGCGAACCAACTTTGCGAAGTAGCCAGGAATAGTGCCCCATGGCGAACTTCAAATACCGAGTTTCCCAAGCTTCCATCGAGGCAAGAGGCCGAAAGACTATTGGAAAAGGCCCTGTTCTACATCGGCCAGTCACAGCATCACATCGACGCCCGCGAGTTCTCAGACCGCCTATGGGTGTTTTACGAGAACAAAGATGATCCTGCACAACGCGAGTCGCCGTGGGTTCTTGAGATGATTCTTATGATCGCCATCGGAACGCTATTTGACGCGAATCCCGACGGCAATGATGAGTTTTCAGGGGTTCAGCTGTTTGAATATGCGCACAAGAACGTGCCGACGCTGACAGAGATGCGCGCCTTTGGGAAGCTCGGGGTTGAGATCTTTGCGCTCTTTGCGATTTACCTTGTGAATATGAACCGTAAGGAGGAGGCTTATCTCTATGTGAGTACCTTGGTTCATCCCTTTCAACAGAACTGACCCGTTCTAGATCAGCACTGCTATGCGACTAGCTATCGCGCAAAAGTATCACAGAGTGTGCGGAACTAGACACTTGATGCAGTCAGAAAAGGTCCATCTGAATCGTCTCTGGTGGACTATTTATATGCATGAGAGGTATGAATCTTAATGAAAGTGAAGGATCGTGACTAACAAATGATTCAGACGCCTAGCTGCGGCAACAGGAAACCCTCCTAGCATAGCCGACGAAGCCATCAACATCTCCCTACCAAGCGATTCCCCCGGATTCCCTCCTGCTGGGCCTATGTGCACAAACATTAGGATCGCCAGAGCCACAGGACGTATTCTGGCTGGTAGATAACCCCCTTCTCTACGTATCAAGTCGTATTTAACATTCTTCAGTGCTCTACAACCCAGAGGACGAACCGGAGAATACCTTTATCCCTCACGTTCAAGAGATCGTCAAGTCTCTATACGGGATTTCACAAGAGATCCCCTCAGACTCTGTTACAGATGTCTACAATCTGGGCCGTGATCAGTGTCTAAGGACGACTGCCTCACTTCATCTGATGCTCTTCCAGGTATGTAGAGTCAAATGGTTGGAAAGCTACTTGCTAACAATTTCAGGCAACAATTCTCACAATTCGGCCAATCATGCTTCATGCTGCAAAGCTCATCCTGGGTGGACAGGGTCCAACCGGCGAGCAACTACAAGCTTCACCACTTGGAAGGCTATCAAGGACCTGCGTAGAAGCTGCAAGACGGCAACTGAAAGTTGTCGGTACACTAAGAAAGCGAAACATGATCGGTGAGTGTCATAATCTCTTATAAAGTTTATGTGCTAACAAATGTAGCAATCTTTGGTTTTTACGACTTTGAGGCCTCGTTCTCTGCTGCTTTCGTTATGATTTTGGCCGCCATTCTAGACTCAGTTTGCGACGAGAGCTCCAAGATCAACCCTAAGCCGGGACTGACCGAGGCATTGGGCGAGTTGCAGTACCTTGCCGACCATGGCAACACTTATGCTCGTGAGAGACTGCTAGAGGTGAAGAAGCTATGGAAGGTGATGGCTCAGAAGATCGAGTCACTACAAGTGGTCAACGTCTCTCCTCAAGCACATGCAGGCGACCACAACGGCGATGCTCACCACGAAAACCAGACCAACGGTATCGGAGTCAACGGCACAGAACTCGTCAACATCGGCAACGCCGGTGTTGATCTAGTTCCAGGACAGGGAACATCCCCAGAAGACTTTATGCTCCTCGACACTGATCTTTGGGACAACTTTAACAACCTCTGGGTTCCCATGCCCGAGGGAGCGGGCGACAACCAACAACAGCAAGACATGATGATGACGGATATTCCGCCAGATGACTTTTACAAGTACTGCTACTCGATGTATAATAATCCTGACTGGGATCTCACGGGAGAGGATGTTGGGGATTTTGCTGAGCTTGGGAGGCATATTCAGGATTCTTGAGGGTTTTGGGGAATAAAAAGTTTTGGGCGAAGACACTAGCTCTCGGAGAAGCAGGCGTATTTAACAAGAAGTGTAATATCTTCAAGCCGAATTCAACATATTCGGACTCTTTCAATGGCAGCTTCTTCTGCGAAATATCCAGGGAACGACATCTCATGACCTGGCTCCTTTCTCGTCCCCTTCGAATTGATTCCTACCGCTGCCGCCCAAACTTTTCCTACGCGTTCAAATAAGCCCTCACCTCTCTCAGCAGGTTGCAAGATGAGATAGTTTGCCTCTTGGGTCTGCCCGTCTTCAATAGTCTTTCCCATCTCCACAGCCAGAACTTGAGAATCAGGAGTCTTCATGGTCCAGTCTTCCACATCGGGTTGAAACTGGAACTTGTATGGACTCGAGGAACGACACTCTCCCTTTGAGAATTGGATTCTTGGAAACCCTTCACCGCGTCCTCCGCGAGGAAATATCCTTACTTGAGCCACATACCCCTCTAGAGTTAGTATCCCATGCTCAAGACGACCGAGGAATGTAGGTCCGTTGGGTTTACAGTCAATGTCAACAACCTTGACTGTAAAAGTCGTCCTGTGAACACGATCCCACGGACCGGCGATAGGTCCCGAGACAGAACCCCACGACCAAGTCGGCACACTCTTCAACGTCCCTGGCCTCTCCCTATCGTCGCCAAATGTCTGCCAACAAAGATCAGAGACAAGAGAATCCTCCCATAACCCAGCTAGATACTGTCCTCTCCTCTCCTTGCTGAGCTGCGACGCTATACCAGCCATGACAGGAAGTCTGTCTTGAATGTATGTAAGGTCCAGGGACGTTATGCTTCTTAGATTCTGATACCATAATTTTTAGCATGACCATTTGATCTTTTTAGATTCAGGTCTGGTTTTGAGACGCTGAGGAGTTGGGTTGTTCTCTCGCGGACTGTTGGTCTTGCCGGTGTTCCTCCACATTGGCATGTTGTCAACGACTGGCACTCCCAAATGAGTTCCCTTGGACCAAAGTGGAGGAATCTCCGGGAGAGGACGTGTTCTTGATGTACCCATCCTCTAGTCATGAGGGGAAATTCGTACATGCCACCGTTAAAAGTTTCATCGCGGCTGGATTCGTAGGGATGTCTTATATGAGTCCTCGCAACGAGATGATATGGTCGTCCTTGCTTGTCTACCCCTTCTATATCAAGAGGTTCATCTCGTGCGAGTCTAGAAGGATAGAATCCTACCGTTCCATCTGGTGATGCGGTAGCAGCCAACGTAACGTCAGCATTAGCGTAGTACTCCGCCATCTTGACGGCTTCTCTTTCCCAGTCTGGTGTATCATCTTGGATAATGCACAAAGAATCGATCCAGATGAACTCAATACCAAGGTGGGATGAGAATTCGATGGCGTCCTTAAAGGTGGTTGATAGCTCAGTCCAGGGAATTTCTCCCTTGTGGTGAGTAAAGTTGTCCCTTGTCGTTCTGATTATCTGGTGTTTACCCCAGCAATGACTTAGGCAGGCATAGGATCCTCGTTCGCCGGGTAATGTTTCGTAGAGGCGAGCTTTGCATGATGTTCCCGAGTCTTGGAATATTTGGATAATTCTTCTCGGCAAGATGTTCTCTTTCGTCTTTCTGCAGCCTGTGTGCTTCTTGTCGCAGTCGTCGATCCACTTCCTCACTTGGTTCGCAAGCTCCTGGGGTTTTGAAGGAATTACAATCCCTTCCTCAAACACTGACCAGGAACAAGGCTTTCCTAGTTGGACAGTTAATTAGTGAGTCAAACCCAACAAAAGAAGTTGGAAATCACTGGCTAGTCCCATACCTTTAGCTCTACAAATAACAAGTTCACGAACCCGAAATCTTTGATCAACCAATTCCTCCGGCAGATCCCGGTCACGGACATGATCCCTCGCAGAGACGGTAACACTAAACGTCTCACTAGGGTGCTGCAAATGACGACCATGAAATCGAGAGAACATGAGGGCGAAATAACTCGTCGCCAGGAGAGTCTCTGGAAAACAGTGCTTAACCGCTCTGAGGATGATGGCGCAGGTGGAACATGCTGGTGCGGAGTTGTATAGTTCTTCAAGGGTGCAGCGGTCTTTTAACTGGAGGAGAGTCTCGTTAAAGTCGAGGCATATCTTGCATGGTGAGGTCATTGTGTCTGAAAGGCGAAACGTAGATGTTGTGAGTAAAAGATTAAGGACGATGTTGCAACTGGGTAGATAGATGAGGGGCGATTGGGTTGAGTTCACTCATGCATGACTGCCTTAGGCCAAAGTCCAGTTCCTTGAGAATGTGAAGCTATTTCTTTCAATTCAAATTTACGTGGTAACCAAGCCATCCTATCGTCCGGTTTAACAGGCTTAAGCATTTCAAGACGTTTACTTCAACTCTACCTTTTGAAGTTGAGAATCTTCCCCAAGCAGAGAGCTTGACTCACGAGAATACCACCCCGTCCAACCCGGCTTCTGGATCTTGTCGGCTTGAGTCAGGACTGTCAAGCAGATGCTATAGGGGTCAAGATAAAAGGCCAGATACGCGAGGTCAAGGCGCTTGTCAATTTTTTTCGCATCCCTAGATTGGAGTGTATTTACTACACCTCGAGGCACGACAACGCATCCCTCCACCAAGATCTGAAGCAATCAGTATTGCCTACCAGGCTGGTTTGTCAAGATTGCCGATTTTACTAATAGCAGGAGAATGGAAGGCGATGTGACCAACAATGGGACTCTCGGCTGCGCTGTCCCGGGGAACATCACGTAGTATGTCGACAGTGTGGATATATGGTCGCTGCACAGGATGCTCGCAGGACAACTGAACTCTTTACTTCTGCTTGTCAGTTTCCAGAGGCCCTTCTACGCTCTAGTAGTACCGCCCTAAAGATCGCATGGCGGCTTCTTTGGTGGCGTGACATCCGTGGATAACTGATTCACTTAACTCAACCGACCCTCGATGACTCAAGCCCAGATCAACTTGGGTTACCTATGCCTAGATATGGTGAACTTGCGTTGATAATATAGTCATGACTACATCGCGCGTTGTAGTAGACGCATACGATAAGTCATTCCGTAGTTAGGGGGTTTGTGAAGTCTTTTGAACGGCGGCAGTCGAGTTTACAAGTCGGCATCGTCGGCCTCGGCTTACCTTGGACTTGGCGCCCCGGTCTGGGGCAGTTGACACAGGGCAGCGCAATGTGAGAGAAGAAGGCTCATGGAGCGTCTAAAATCCAGCTCTTGGGAGGTGAAGAAAGGCGTTAAAAGAAACAAAAAGAAACAAAGGAGAAGAAGATTGAGGATTAAGAAAGGAGCAGTCCAAAAATGTCTATCTGAGCTTGTTAAGATGAGGATCAGGTCGTTCCCTTCGGCGTCTGCCGCCAACGGATGTAAACACCACGAACCGTCGGCAGTCTCACCCGCGACCCGACCAACACTCACAATCAGGCAAAATGCAACAAGAAAGCCATCATCCCAGCCTGTCGGGTCCTCAATAGCACCCTCCCTCGAACCACGTCCTCAAGCCATGGTCCGATGTGGCGCTCCTGGGGGATCCAGTGCCTCGGGACGAGAGCAGCCGAAGCAGCCATCTGATATGCCGACTGCTAAACCCTCCACCTTGGCGCTGGGGAATAGCCTAAATGAGCTGGGAGATAGAGTTCAGGGTACAAGTCAGATGCGGAGGTGGTGTGGAGGGGATGTAACATTGGTCTCTGTGGGAGACGACTGCTTTGGAGCTGCTGATGAGGCGGGCGGCTCTCTTGTCTACTTGGATGGCTTCAGCCAGACGGCCCGTTTGACAATATCATCCATTTGATGGATGGAGTATTGGAGTTGTAGTCATACGAGCTTTAATCGTGGCAAAAGTAAGCAGTAACTAAGCAATGTTAATAGTAAGAACACCTTAGTGATGACTGACACAGCAGAGAGGGACAGTCAAGCGGACCCGACATTCACACAAGCGAAGAGGGGGGGAACCCAAGCCAGAATTACAGTATCTGACAGGCCCTTGAGAGAGCGCCAAACATCACCTAACAATGAACGACAGCTTGGGGCTCTTGAGAATGCGGCTTAAGGTTCTGACCAAGGTCAAGGTCTCGTGCAGCGCTTGGAGAAAAGCACACTTGACCCATTCCCAGGATATAATACCGGTAGAATAGGAAACGCAAAAAAGATGGGATGGAGATTTCACCCGTGATCAAGCAAAAAAATACGGGGTGTTGGTGGCCAACAAAAGACAAAAAGTTCTTTCAACATGCATGCATATAACCACCCCCAAGCAGGTCACTAGAGACGGAGTTGACTGCCGACGAACCTAGCTCCAAAGACACGAAAAAAGCTTGCCTGATCCTTCCCGTCAAATCCCCCAGAAAAAGAAAGCCAAGTCTGCAAGACTAATAGAAAGCGGAGTCTACACCGAGGAGGAGCAAGCATCGTCAACAAGGATCAAAGCAATCCCCCAGAGACTACCCCAGATTCTCCACCTGCTCAACTAGGCAGTCAAATCCTTTATTACCCCAAAACTCTAGAGATTTGAGGGGGGAGGAAACAATCTGTGAGTGGTCAGCTGCTCTCTTGATCTTTAGGCGGTCCACTAACAGTCGATGAGACCAGGCCATCTTGAACATTACATCCCCCGCAAAGATCTTCCACCAATGGCGCGCGGGGGTGGGGTGTGTGAGATGGCCTCGAACACACACTTGAGCCTGGGGGAACATGCTTGAACCTGGGGGGGAAAGGGAACGATTTTACGGCCCGTCGATCCTATTGCGGGATACAGGCTCAATTCGAAAATGCCGGGCTTCGAGTGGAGAGGAATCATGTTTGCCGTTAGGTTTGCAGAGTTCAAGGTAGGATGAGGAGAGAGACGCAGCTCAAGGTGACATTATAACTACCCAACGTCCCCAGTCTGGGGGAAACTCAATCGATACAGCCTGCAGCTTTCTCTCATCCATTGAGATCCTCCCAATTGTTTACTTTTACTGGGACAAGGCTTTTTTTCAACAATGGCTACCGAAAAGCAAGGCGGAGCTCCAGATCTCCAGATCGAGTCCACTGACAATGGCCTCGATCACCTCAAGGATGTTGACTTGCATGACAAGACGCTCAACACTGAGGCTCACCAGGCTACGGCTCAGGAGCACAGCTTTGGCGTCTTCCAGGCTCTCAAGACGTACAAGCGGGCTGCCTTTTGGTCCATCCGTAAGTGTCAAATAGCTAAGAGAGAGTTGGTGTTTTTTGTGCTGACAGCTTCCAAGTCATCTCGACCACCGTCATCATGGAGGGTTACGACGTTACCCTTCTGAGCTCGTTCTACGCTTACCCGAGTTTCCGCGAGAAGTACGGTGCCTGGCTGGATGAGGACAACGGATATCAGATCTCGGCAAACTGGCAGCAGAGGTTCAACTGTCTCGGTGCCTTTGCAAACATTATCGGCGCCATGATGAACGGTTGGGCTACCGCCAAATGGGGACATCGCAAGGTCCTCATGGCGAGTCTGTTCTGGTTGACTGCCTTCATCTTTGTCGTCTTCTTTGCTCCCAATATCGAGGTTCTCCTCGTAGGTCAGTTCCTTTGCAATATTCCCTGGGGTGTGTTTGCCACCACTGGTCCCGCGTATGCTGCTGAGGTTACACCTCTGGCTATTCGAGGTTATCTCACTGCCTATGTCAACCTGTGCTGGTGCATCGGCCAGTTCATCTCAGCCGGTGTCCTCAAGGGTCTAGTCAACAACCCTACCCAGTGGAGCTACAGAGTCCCCTTCGCCATCCAGTGGGTGTGGCCCGTCCCTCTGTTCATCGCCGCCTGGATGGCCCCCGAATCTCCCTGGTACCTCGTCCGAACGGGCCAGCTCGACGAGGCCAAGCGAGCCCTCGAGCGACTCTCCGAACCGGAGCACGACATCAACATTGATGCCACCGTCGCCATGATGGTGCATACCAACAAGCTCGAGATTGAGGAGCGCGCTGGTGTCACGTACTGGGACTGCTTCCGTGGTAGCAACATTCGACGTACCGAGATCGCATGCATGGGCTTCCTCTCTCAAATCACCAACGGCGGTGCTCTCTGCTACAGTGGATCTTTCTTCTTCCAGCAGACCGGTATTGGTGCTGATGCTTCATACGGAATCGCCCTCGGTGGTACTGGCATCGCCTTTGTAGGAACCATCATCTCTTGGTTCTACATCTCCAAATGGGGACGTCGCACAATCTGGCTCGCCGGATTCTCCTCCCTAGTCGTCATCCTCTGGGTCATTGGATTCCTCTCCTTGGCCAAGCAGACCCTGCCTCTCGCCTGGGCGCAGTCACTACTCTGCATCGTTTGGCTCGGCGCTTACTCCATGTCGGTCGGCCCCATCATCTACACCTTGGTCGCCGAGATTGGCTCAACCCGTCTTCGAACCCAGACTGTCGTTCTGGCCCGATCAACCTACTATGTCGGCAACATTGTCTGCGGAGGACTTCTCCAGCCCCAGCTTCTCTCCCCCGGAGCATGGAATGCAAAGGGAAAGACTGTGAGTGCCCCATCCTGACCACTTTCACCACAGCATCCGCTAACAACAGCACAGGCCTTTTTCTGGGCCGGCCTCGCTACTCTTACTCTCATCTGGGGCTACTTCCGTATGTTTGAGACCAAGGGCCGAACCTTTGGTGAGATGGACTACATGGTGAGTGATATGCCCAAGTAAAGGAAGGACATCCGCTAACAACCTTGACAGTTCCAGAAGGGTGTCCCAGCTCGCAAGTCTGCCAATTACAAGATCAACGAGGACGAGGTATTCCTCGCTGAAGCTCAGGCCAGCAGGGAGCAAAAGTAGGATGCCTAATGGTGGTTGGGAATGAAATGACAAAGGAGATGGTAGTTTTTTAAGCGTGTGGAAACGCGGGAATCCGTGCAAATACCAATTTGTTTTATCCATCAGCCTCGAGTTTTCTCAAGAAAGAATTTTATGTCGCAATTCTTCGTAAAAGAATGGACCTTGCAATGGCTTGAGGTGACCGGGCATGTTTTTTTTTTGGTCGGTGAGACATGGTCAGGAGCGGGAACCTCCTGACAAGCATTCAACGGTGAGCTGAGGGTAAGTAAGATAGGGGCTTGAGTGGAACAAATGATCGAGTCGAGTATGTTGACCAATGTTTAATACTTCATCTCGAGTTGCAAAAAGAGAATCATCTCAATATCTTCAACTCGGACGGTATTAAACTCGGTCATCCAACATTCGTCCCGTCTTGACGCGTGCCCGTTCCAGACACGCCGAAGCTCGCAAGCTCAAAAAGAACGGATCGATCGGCTTCCAAGCCAAGCGTGTGCCGCTCTCCACTCCAAGGGGGGTAGCTTAACCCACTTGGACCACACACACCATTTCAGCCACTCGTTGGCCATCGTTTGTTCCCGGGGGAGAATCTTCTCGTATCAAGACCAAGACTGCGCTCATTGACGTCAAGGAAGTTTCCTGGGCATCATCCCTTTCCAACAAGTAGCGAAAGTGAATACAGGAGGATTTGCGAAATTTGGTACCTGCATTTTACCTCCGTTTCTGATTGAACCACTCAGGAGGTTGCATCGAATGTTTCGCTGTTTCGGTATAACCCAGTCTAAACATGAAAGATTGGCCATGGGAATTGGAACCCAGCTGCAGACACAAATCCCAGATCCTAGCTTATAAATGCACTAGAGATGGGTACACGAATAGACTTTGCTTATGTTTTCTTTGTCAGTGACTTGTTCCTTGCATAACGATCCACCCGTGAATGAGCTTTGTCCTCCCTGATCCCCGTTGAAAGCCCAGATACCGTGTTTTGGACGTGGCTTGACAACACATGGACATCAAGACGTGGCAGATCCTCAGCGAGTTCTTGAGAGAAGCATGCATAGAGCGCGTTTTATCGACATTAACACTCATAAACAAGAAACTCTTACTCTATCGTATCATAACCATTCCTCACTCACCGCGATCATGATGATTGTTTATCGTCGATCACACGCAAATTACCGTCCCCGTCTATGGCTTGGGTGGCGCTGGATACGAGACAGGAGATACTGGGGTTAGCCGCCAATGAGCACTGACCTTTAGCTTCTATTCTTAGCGGACTAAGCGCCGGGGCCAATCATTCCATAGCTGTGGAGCCGCGTCGTCAGCTTTCTTTCCCCTGAAAAAACCGGGAACTTAGTGCGCCATGTATGCACGTGACGACACCAGGGGAAGAGGACCCGCTCCCCCTAATTTCATGGCGTTCCTGAATGATCCAAAACAAGAAAGCTTCCTCCATTCTTTCAATCACGAAAATTCATCATCTTTCCCTTTTTTCTCTCTGTCTGTCCTTTCTCTTTTAGGATTGACATTCTCACTCTCTTTTCGCCCAAGGGCCATTTTTTGAATATTATTTCCTACATATCCCACGCTCTTTTTTAATACCGTGATCGATTAGGCGTGGCTTGACCTTGTTAGGTTTCACAGGAAGAACAAACGAAGAAAAACAACACTCTCTTGTCGAACCGAATAGACATTTTTAAGCCCAACATGAAGGTTTCCGCTACCCTCGCTGCCGGCGCCCTCGCCGTTGGCGCCTCTGCCAAGAACTACCTCGGTTTCAACTCGGGTGCCACCCTCGCCGACCGATCCGCCAAGTTCAAGGCCGACTTCAAGGCCGAGTTCGAGACTGCCCAGGGTCTCAAGGGTGCTCCCGGTGACTTCAGCGCCGTCCGACTCTACACCAACATCCAGGCCTACTCTGAGAGCGACCCCATCGAAGCTTTCGAGGCTGCCATTGAGACCGAGACCTCCATCCTCCTCGGTGTCTGGACTTCTGGAACCGACAGCATTGACAAGGAGATCAGCGCCCTGAAGAAGGCCGTCGCCAAGTACGGCACTGAGCTCACTGACCTCATCATTGGTGTCTCCATCGGTAGCGAGGATCTCTACCGAAACTCGGTCACCGGTGTCAAGAACAAGGGTGGTGTCGGTGTCGACCCCGATGTTCTCGTCGACTTCATTGACGACTTCCGCTCTGCCTTCAAGGGCACTCCCATCGCCAAGGTTCCCCTCGGCCACGTCGACACCTGGGACGTCTGGGGCAACGCCACCAACAAGCCCGTCCTCGACGCCATTGACTTTATCGGTGTCGATGAGTACCCCTACTACGAGAACGACAAGGGCAACAGCATCGAGAACGCTGGCAAGCTCTTCGACAAGGCCTACGAGGCCACCATTGCTGCCGCCGGCGGCAAGCCCGTCTGGGTCACCGAGACCGGTTGGCCCGTCACTGGTCCCGACTGGGATGAGGCTGTCCCCAGCGTCAAGAACGCCCAGAAGTACTGGCGCGATGTTGGCTGCCGCCGCCTCTTCAACCAGACCCCCACCTTCTGGTACACTCTCCGTGACTCCAACCCCGACAACAAGATGAAGTTCGCCATCACCAAGGACCTTTCCACCAACCCTCTCTTCGACCTGTCTTGCGAGGGCTACGAGGAGGAGGAGACTGAGACTACCACCAAGGCTTCCACCAAGACCCGCACTGGAGGTTCTTCCAAGGCTACTGACACTGAGGATGCTGAGGCTACCGAGTCCACCGCTGCCCACAACAACTCCACTGCCACCGCTACTGGCACTGGCTCTGGTCACGACTCTACCAAGACTGCCACCGGCACTGGTGTCTACTCTACTCCCACCTCTGGCTCCGGCTCCGGCTCCGGCTCTGGATCTGGTTCCGGCTCTGACTCCGACTCCGACTCTGAGTCTGGCTCTGGCTCCTCCGGCTCCAGCTCCGAGTCTGGTTCTGGTTCCGAGGCTGGCTCCAGCTCCGGCTCCGGCTCTGCTGCCGGCGAGACCCCCAGCGCCGTCGTCAGCGGTGCCTCTACCCTCAAGGTTTCGGCGGCTGGCCTCGCCATCATCGCCGCCTTCTTTGCTCTGTAAATTACCCCAAATGGATCGTGGGTTGACATGACGCCCATTTAGCGTGTCTTGTGTATTATCTCGCGCCCCGAGATCTGTTTCTTGTATTCGTGCATAGACAAAGGATAGACTTAAGAAGGTTGCCGTACTTTATTTGGATTTAATGACATGTTTTTTTGTGAAGTTAATACACGATGTGAGGTTTGTTGCCTGTGTACTTTCCCTTCAGCGTAAGTCTGTATGCTCGCAACGTCGCATATCATAACGATGCCATTGACCCTCTGTCCAAGCTCATGAGAGCAAAAATAGATGTCATGATACCACAACACTGTGTCATAAGCATCATAAGCCACTGGCAAAAATACAAAAACAAAGGGTCTGGCCGGGGATTGAACCCGGGACCTCTCGCAAGCTTGCTTTCGGGTTTGCCCTAAGCGAGAATCATACCACTAGACCACCAGACCATCACGTGATTGTTTGATGAGAGGGGTTGAGCAATCAGAGTCCATACGCACTTGTGAGAAACGGCGATGTAGGGTAGAATCATGACAAAGGGAGTCAAGATTGACATGACGTGGAGAGGATCTCTGGACTTGGTGATCATTCTCCTTTCTCGGGTTACAAGGCATTCTTTTGCGTGTTATTCTGATCTGATAATGGGGTAAATCGGAGGCCGCCAAGTCCTACGGACAATCTCCTTCCTCTCGTTGATGGGAGGCTGTTGAACGTCTCAAGCTTAAGGTCTACCGACTCCATGGAGCTCCCTGGTCAACTTCTAAGCACTAGCAATTCTAATAACCCGACAGAGAAGCTCTCAAGTCCATTCATCATAAGCTCAACAGTCCCTCTCGAAACGAATGTTACCTCACAAGTAACATCAGACAGCACCGAGCACCAATCTTTCAGCCGCCAATACCCACAATCACAGCAAGCACCAAAGTTCCCTGCAGATCTCCATCACAACAAAAATATGTCTTGTTAGGCAGCTAGCGTGTATCACACACAGCCACCCTTCCCCTCCCAATGTGATGGATAATGCGAAACATGTTTTTCTCGGAGCTGAGCTACCGAGCCAAGACTCGTTCGACAGGAGGGAAAGCAGAAAAAGTACCGGCAGGACGGATGGGCGAATTAGCAGTGAGCAGCGACGAGCATCTGCTGCACGCAAGGCGTTTTTTCCCTTTCTCATCTGCTGAAGCCATTACCTTCCAGCTCTTTCAGCTCCTCCACCGCCCCCCTTGCTTCAAGGTCAATGTGGGAAATCAGCCTTGTTGGCGCTACACCTTATTCGATTCGCTGTGTGTGCTATATCGGGACCGTTGCTGCGATCAGCCCTACGGGTTAGCAGCAAGTAGCTCCGTGGGCCAGTAGAAGCTGTGCATGGACGGTCGCAGCGCGCGTCCCGGCGGGGAGGGAGGACGTAGGCGTTTTCCATGTGACTGATCTTTGACCTGTCCGCAAGGGTCTCTGCCATCCTTTAAAAGGGCCCAAGGGTTCCGGTCGAACAGCTTGCGACGTCATCCTCTTTGCATCCCTCCCGATCGAGTCCCTTCTGTACCTATCCATAGTCAGCACATCAAACATGTCCGTCCAGCTCCAGCCCGCCCCCCGCCAGGTCGGCGTCTTCCCCAACCTCATCGCCCGACAAACCGAGACGCTGGTACTCAAAGAAAAAGGTTCTCTCCCTGACGGGCGACAGCTTCGACATCAAGCTAGCCAACGGCCAGCCCATCCTCAAGGTAGAGGGAAAGATGCTTAGCATCTCGGGTCGCAAGTCGGTTTACGACATGCAAGGGAACCACCTGTTTGACATTGTCAAGAAGCTGCTCAACATCCATACCACTTTCCATGTTGAGAGTCCACAGGGACAGGTTCTCATGGAGGTTAAGAGTAGCTTCAAATGTAAGCACCCCTTTGAACCACCTTTTGGGTGTATCTCGTATTGACAAGCTGCCAGTGCTCGGATCAAAGGCCACAGCTACCTTCACCTCGACCGACGGCAAACAAGACGTCCTAGAGATGAAGGGCGGCTGGCTCGACTACGCAGCCGACATCATGGATAAGACGACAGGTACAGCCGTCGCCCGCATCGACCGAAAGCTTCTCAGCGGAAAGGACATCTTTTTCGGGCAGCAGACGTATGCCCTCGTTGTGGCGCCTAATGTTGACATGGCTCTCATGGCTGCGTTGTGTATCTGCATGGACGAGAAGAATAACGAAAAGTAAAAAGACGACGAATGAACGATGAGCGGAGGAGGAGGAGGAGGAGTATATTGATACCCAGCGGAATGAACTCGCTGTCGACTTTTCGAATGTGTTTATCCTGGAGGTTCTTTTGAGTATCAGCATTGTTTCTATCGCGACGAGTGTTTCTGGGAACTGGCAGACAGAAATAGCCAGAATGAAGAGTAATGGCCTACTTGAGTAGCAAATAACCAAGAAATAGACCTGTGTCGTCAGTCAATGGGTAGTGCCATCTCACGGAGAGGGCTATTGCTAGCACACGTCGAGGGAAGCATCTTCACAAACAACAGCAACAGCAACAGCAACAACGACAACAATAAACAATAACAGAGTCAAGTTTGAAAAGAGGACAAAGTTCCGTCTTACCGCTCCGTATCTACCTACTTGCCAATCTCCTCCTTCTCCTCCACAGACTAAACTACACCCCTTGATGCATCAACACCACCACCACACACACGCGCCCGCCAAGCAATATTACCATACGCCCCCTAATTACAAGGTCCCCCTACACTTTCCAAGACAAAAAATAAATACGCAAGCGATAAAAACAAGCTTCTTTGTCAAGCTTCTTGTCAAGCTTTCTTCTCCCTGCTTCATCTCTCGCTGACCGTGGCTTAAAAAAAAGCTTGATCAGATCAAGCATCAAAAAGGTGTGATTATTCACGCAATCTCGGCAAGAATTTGCCGTGTAAGATATCTGGGCATTCAGACTAGTTAAAAACGGTCCTTGTAAATGGCGGTGTCTCTTTAATCTCGATTCAGAACTGCTCGCCATCGTTAAGATCGTGTGTACCGTCTCTTGACTCGCTTTGTGGAGATATGCGGGCTGTCAAGAAACACAGCCTCAATGACTATCCAGGGTTTTTGTGTGGGAACGGAGAAGGGTAGGAAGGGGGAAAAAAGGGGGATCCGCGCCCGCTAGAGAGCTCGTAGGGCTTAGGTTTGTGAAACCGTTATGTATTCAAGTATTGTAGATAAAAAGTTGAAGACATTGCCATGATGTTTAAGCATAGTGCGCAGGCATCATCACCATCTCAAGTACAAGAGAATGGGCATCAACAACATCAACATCCCATCACCTCTACCAGAAAGGCGCGTAATAATCTCAGTTTCAAACGGTCCACGGATACAATACGGAGCAAGTATTAAAGGTACTCCCAGTCGCCAAGAACCAACCGCCGACTATCGACATACAAGAGCGGGGAGAGAAGGAGGCTGTGCAAAGAGTCCCTCACCACGTTCGTGTAATGCCAAGCAAGCATGGACACTGGACAACTCACATGAGTGACTTTTTTCTTTCCTGCCTCAATTTCCGTGTATTTCCTCTCATGACTTTTACCTCAAAAGACTGTGCTGTCATGTTACTATTCCTCACTCACGGTGACCCCATCCGGTGAGGCCTCCAACTTCAACCCCGAAGATTCGGGCTCTCGGCCGGAGGAGAGGCCGGATATTTTGAGGACCGGGGTTCAAGGCAAAGAGGGTCCAATAGTTCTTGGCTCCGTGCCGATAAGCGAAAACAATGGCTAACTAGTATCCTTTTTATGCAGCCCCGGCGCGTCTGGGACATGGTCTGACGCCTGGCCAGGCCATGCATGCGCTGCAGTAGCATCAGTAGCACTCGCGGCGGCACATGAGGTGCAGTGCAGTACAGGCCAGGCCATCTACATCAACTACATCCATGTGGACATTCATTCACTCGCAAAATAGACAGTGGCAGTGCTAATTGCCAAGAACCTCCCGCCAAGATGTAGCATCATCACGAAATGAATGAATGCATTCTTGTTCCTTCTGCTTGTACAATGTACAAAGGTATCAACAAGTGGAGTCCAAATTCAATAGGTAACTGAAGTAACCTGCTTCCCTGCCTACACGGCTTCAACCCATCCCGATTGGATATTGACCTGAAATGCGTCGTCGTTAATCATGGCTCATTTTTACACCCCTTAGTCCTCATACACCTCCTCGTACGCCTCCTCGTACTCCTCACGGGCCTCTTCAAGGGCCTCTTGGTCACTACTGCTGGCATCTGAGTCGGCAGCATCTGCAAGAGCCTCCTCATACTCCTCACGAGCTTCCTGAACATCCTCGCGATCGCTGGAAGAAACAGAGTCTCCATCTGCATCAGTGGGGGGAAGGACGGCAGGGGGTCCGTCCTGGGCGTAGGGGTCGTTGTAGTCGGCGGGAGGTGCCTCACGGTACTCATTGTACTCATGGTACTCGGTGTGTGTGACAGGGGCCGGAGCGGGAGCGGAATGTTCATGCTCGCTGTCGCTGTCGTTCATGGCATTAGCAATGAGGGCACCGCCTACAGCACCAACAGCAAGACCACCGGCGGCACCGAGGAGCATGCCGGAGCTGCTGCTCTTCTTCTTCTCGCCACCGCGCTCGCCTTCGTTTCCGTAAGGGTTGTGGCCGCCGTCCTGGGGATAGCCGCCGCCGGGGGCACCGTAGCCTGGGGCGCCGTACGGAGCAGGAGAGCCATATCCGGGGGCACCTCCGTAGCCGCCGGCAGGAGGGGGAGAGGCGTAACCGGCAGGGGGAGGAGGAGATCCGTATCCACCGTAGCCAGGAGAGGGCGATCCGTAACCGCCAGGAGCAGGAGAGCCGTAGCCAGGAGCACCACCATAGCCGGGAGCGCCGCCGTAGCCGGGAGCACCTCCGTAACCACCACCATGGCCACCAAAGTCGCGAGATCCATCAGAGGGAGGGGGACCAGGAGGAGGGGCATGCTGGCCGGGAGCCTCCCACTGGGTGCGACCGGTAGCTACCTCGACATAGTACCAGCGCTGGTGCTGCTGATCGAACTGGGCAGTCCAGCCCTCAGGCAGAGGAGGTTTGTCGGAAGGAGGCTGGTACGCAGGCTGGGGAGGAGAAGCGTAGTACTGAGCGGGAGGAGGACCTCCCTGGCCGCCCTCACCGTGGTAGCCGTAGGCGCGAGTGCCTGGGAGAGGAGATGTTAGCTGGTGCAGTTGAAAGCGATCAACTCGACACTTACCATCGTGACCACCCTCAGCGGGAGGAGGAGGAGCGTGGGACTGAGATTCGTCCTTCTTCTCGTCCTTGTCCTTATCACCGATTCCAAAGTTCTCGAGCTCCTTGGTGAGCTTCTTGAAGAAAGACATGGTTGAGAGTGACCTCGGAGGTGATGCCGAAAGGCTTGGTTGAGGGATGTGCAGGAGGGAAGATGCGAAAGAAGAGAGAGAGAGAGGAGAGAGAATGGAGATGAGAGGGAAAAATAAACAGAGGAGAGGAGGAGGGATTTATGTTTATATGGCGAAAGGCCTGAGGTGCAAGGCGCGAGGAGTGAACAGCTGGTTGTCACTGGCAGGCACTGGCCGTTGGTGAATACAGGCAGGCGCATGCAACACAAGGAAGGAAAGATGGACCCGTTCAGTTATCGTCAGTCGTGACGACTTGGCACTGCCGAAACGGTACAAGGATGGGATGGGGGATGGGGTTGGATGGTGGGGTGAAGCGAGTTGTGTCACTGTTTGAGAGAGTAGAGTCACTCGAATCGATGTCACTGCTTCTTTCTCTTTCACTCCATCCGTGAATCAACACTGGTGCTGTCGTATCTTCGTGCAATCAACGCCCGTTTAAATCGACCCCTCTACTCTCAGCCCGTTCCGGCGGGGCAGCATCTTCTGCCCCTCCATGAAATGATTTCTTGAAGCTTAGAGCTTGAAGAGCTCTTTGGCTTCGCAAACATGCTTCTTTTTAAGGGTCTAAAGAGGCGTCATCAGTAAACTCTGAACTGGATTCCAACAGGAACAGGTCCTCCCCGGTTCAAACGCTCTCTAGTCTTCACAAGCGAAGTGTGGATATCGCACCGGCGCGGTACTTGGACGCATGTACACCAAGAAAACCACCTCTCCACTGGTATATGGTACATGGCTTCCTCTCCATTGGGCTATGCCTCATCTGGGGCCTGACTGTCTGACCTGACCATGGGCTCTGGACGGACGCTCATGACAAGTGTTACTCTCTTCCCCTCGAAGCGCTCAAATCCCCACTCAAAGCTCATCAGACGTGGTCCAGGAAAGGGGGCGGACGCTCCTGTGCTGTGTTGATACATGTGGCGGAGCCTGAGCGCACGTCGCCATAATGTCCGATCATGCCGCCTCACGGAATGAAGAGGCAAAAAAACGTGTCTGTAAACACACGGTCATTCAGCATCGTCACCCAGCTGGTCCCGGCGTGACGCCCCGAGGTAAGCGGGAGGCCGCCGATGAAGCCTCATCTCATGGATCTCCAGAGAGAGGTTGGGAATGGAGCATCCTGGGGGTTCAGGCTCCAGAGGGCGCCCACCCGTTCCCCCATCTCGTCTCAAGACGTCCGTCCCAGTTTCGGTCCCTGGTGATGATGAATCCGTGTCAATCACGTTTCTGATACACACTCCAACAGTTTATCCCGTGCTGCGACGCCAGCATCAGCATCAGACATGGACTGCGGTGAGGGGGAGGGGCTCTGCTGCAGCGCCAAGGCCTGCCAAGGTACAGCCAAGACCTTGGCGCTGATGTCCACAGGACCACAACAGTCCGGCGCCATCAGGGCAGCCAGCGCCAGCAGCAGCAGCAGCAGCGGGCAGCGCAGCATGGGCACCTCAGCGGCCTCCAGCTGGACTCCAGGGGTTTCCCAGGGACTGGAGGGGAAGGTCGGATCCATGGAAAGTGAGAGCACCAAGGGTCGTCGTGGTGAAGTGAGGGCCCCGCGTCGACCAGGATCTGAGAGGACCCCTCCCTCCCCTCCATCCATCAGCACCTCCAGTCACCATCACAACAACCACCACCACCAGCTCATAGCCCGCCCCGCCTTGTAATTAGCGCCCGCTGTCGCTTCGGAGCACCAAGAGCTTCCGCGTGTGCGTCGTGAGACTGAGTTGAGGCTGCGCTGCGTCCTGTCGCGTCGTTCGAGCCAGTCAGCTCCAGACCAATCTTTACCCTCCCAGCTCGTCCGGCCTGCCGCCGACCCCATATTGTTGCGTCTCGAGCTTCCCATCTTTCCATCAGGTTCCCTCCTGCATCTTCCTTCTGATCCTGGACAACTCTTTCTCCTCTTCCTCCACCTCGAGTCGCTTCACGCGCCAAGGATCAACACCACAATCTACCTCGCACATAA
Organism: Fusarium oligoseptatum; assembly: GCA_003946995.1. Classification (NCBI taxonomy): domain Eukaryota; kingdom Fungi; phylum Ascomycota; class Sordariomycetes; order Hypocreales; family Nectriaceae; genus Fusarium; species Fusarium oligoseptatum. The sequence goes on along the minus strand of NKCK01000043.1, from coordinate 99,174 downwards.
CCTGCCGACATGTCCTACTACCCGGGTCAAGGCTATCACGGAGGCGGCGGCGGCGGCTACGGCTATGCTCCTCCTTCGGGACCTCCTCCTCCCTCTCACCCTCCTCAGGGCTATGGTGGCCAGTCCGGATACCAGCGCTACCCTCCTCCACGATACCCTCCACCTCCCGGCCTCGACGCGTACGGATACCCGCTCTCACGGGGTCACCACGGTTATGCCTCCCACGCCCGCTCCGGCCCGCCTCCTCCTTCGGCGCCTCAGGCGTTCGGTCATGGAGCTCCCGAAGGCTACACTTTCCAGTACTCTAACTGTACCGGCCGGCGCAAGGCTCTGCTCATCGGCATCAACTACTTTGGTCAGGAGGGCGAGCTTCGCGGCTGCATCAACGATGTTCACAACGTCTCGAGCTTCCTTGTTGAGCGCTATGGCTATAAGCGTGAGGATATGGTCATCTTGACCGACGACCAATCCAACCCAACGATGATTCCTACAAGAGCCAACATCATTCGCGCCATGGGTTGGCTTGTGTCTAATGCTCAGCCCAACGACGCTCTCTTCCTTCACTACTCTGGTAAGTAACATTCCTGTGCAATATAATGCGCCAGATCTAACAGTATCAGGCCACGGTGGACAGGTCGAAGACGAGGACGGCGATGAGGATGACGGATACGACGAGTGCATCTACCCAGTCGACCACTCAGAGGCTGGCCACATTGTTGATGACGAGATTCACCACTACGTCGTGAAGCCCCTGGGACAGGGCGTCCGTCTCACTGCCATCTTTGACTCGTGCCACTCGGCTACTGTCATGGATCTTCCTTACGTCTACTCCACCAAGGGTGTTTTGAAGGAGCCTAACTTGGCCAAGGAAGCTGCCTCGGGTCTGTTTGACGCCTTCACCGCGTACTCTAGAGGAGACGTGGCTGGCGCTGCAAGCTCCGTTTTCAGCTTGGCCAAGTCTGCCTTTACTGGCGACGACGCATATGAGAAGACCAAGGAGACCAGAACTTCGCCTGCTGATGTCATCATGTGGTCGGGAAGCAAGGATGACCAGACATCGTGAGTGTTGCCCGAGGGATTCGCGAACTTTCGCTAACATTTACTCACAGGGCTGATGCTACCATCAACTCCCAGGCTACCGGTGCCATGTCATGGGCCTTCATCTCAGCGATCAAGGCGAACCCTAAGCAGAGTTACGTCGAGCTTCTCAACAGCGTCCGCGATATCCTCGAGACCAAGTATACCCAGAAGCCTCAACTGTCGAGCAGTCACCCCATTGGTGAGTACGCCCATACAATAGGACCCAAGTGAATACTGACTGATAACCTCAGATACCGACCTGTTGTTTGTGATGTAACGTGGTGAAGCGGAACTTTAGGGAAGGTTGACGCGACACTCTGGGTGTATCTGAGCAAGCGAGAGAGCAACTCTGATGACTATCATGACCCTTTGATGAGACGAATCCTCGAAACGATTCTTGATTGAGAAATGACCGACATTACTGGTGACTGGCGTCGTGCATTTATTAGTGCAGGGATTGACTGATCTGGAGCAATGTTCCGTGGTTGGAGCAAAAAGAGGCCTCCTAGCATCCACTGAAACATCACCGCAGCCCCTCTGCCGAGGTGAATGAGCCTAGCAAAAAATTGTCATCAACGACAAAAAAGAAGTCTCAATCATTTTATAGGAATAGCCCGATGCGGGGGTCGAACCCGCAACCTTGAGATTGTGTACTCGTAAGAGTCTCACGCTCTACCGATTGAGCTAACCGGGCAAATACCGGATTTGGTTGAAGTAAGGGGCTCTAATTTGGCATTATGTCACCTGAATGTTGCCACCATGATCAGGAGTTGAACGAGGGTTCATATCGTTCTCGAGTTGCGGGCGTTTTCCCCGTTCATGTATGCGTATGTCGTGACAACAAGACCCTGTGTTTCCAGACTGCTTTCGGGTATTTTATGACGCTATACAAGGTGTGCTTGCAAGGCTTGCGTAATAGACTTGAGCAGTCAGGACTGTAGTGACGAATTGCCAAGATCAGGAGCAGGCAGCCAGAGACTTTATCTCAGTACAACCGAGTAGAATTTGGAGACCAATTTAGCTGGCTTCGCTTTGAAGTAGCAAAAGCTTGCATACCATGGCTTTAAACAGATATGCCAAAAGGACGGAGCTATTGACATCACCAATGCGGAAAACCGCTTTTGAGTTTTGGTATGTAGGTGTCTTTGACGGGGAAAAAGTGACGTGGAGAATGAAGATAGGCTACTTGAGAGGGATTCTTTTCTTTCTTGAACAAAGAACCTTTGCTCCTCATTGTTGTGATGGGAAATGGCTTGAAACAAAGAGTCATACTCTCGTTCACGGCATCGTCCATGATGCGCTGGCTCAGGCCTGCTTCACTAATACCTGTTTGCTCCCCTCCTTTTCTCTTGTGCATTCTAAATGAGGTCCTGATCCGTTTGTAGTACTTGTTCAACTAAACCTCTTCTTTAACATCAAGCCGTGTCTTTGAACATGTCAGTGGTATATGAGGATCCCTCCCCGCCCGCTTTCCCCGTGGTCCTCTTGGGCTCTCGATCAAACATAAACTGGGAAACTGAGCAGAAAAAATGCGCACGAGATTTCGCCATTTGGGCGACATGGCAACTTTGAGACCTCTTCCTGAAGGCGATGGTCCCAAGTTGGAGCCGTTCACTTGCAACCTCCTTGCTGATGATGTCGAGTATATCGAGATTCTCGGGCACAATGGTATCCATGGAGTCATTATAAAAACGAGAATTGGAGATCATCTATACGCCATAAAATTCGTAAGTACGATCATGCCCCCTTGGTGATGAGATCAGTTGCTAACGACTGGAAATAGTTTACCGAGACTGTGGAATCGGAGCCTGAATACGAAGCTAGGAATTTTCCAGAGGTTCCCATACGCAAGAGAGCAGAGTTTGAGTCACACTTTATCCCATTCAACCAAGAATGTCGCGCCTTTGGTAGACTGAAGGAGGTTAATCACGAACACCTCGCCGTCAAGGTCCACGGCTACGTCTTGCTCAAGGTGGATCAAGCTCTGGAGGTCAAGATGCGCAACGCCTTGTTGAAGATTCCTCGTGAACCTAAAACTCCCCCGAAGACCGCTGCTTCGCTGCTGATTACTTCATCTGGTGTGATCAAAGGCATCGTCAAGGATTGGGTGGAACCGGCGAAGTATAAGTATGAGACGGATATACCGCCGCACAAGATTGACAATATCCTCTCCGTCTCGCATTTTCCACGGATGCTGGAGGAACTGCGCCAGATTCATCGATGCGGGATCGTTATTAGGGATCTGAGTATATCGCAGTACGTCAACGGTATTCTCGTCGACTTTAGCATGGCGTGGACCATGCCTCACCCTATTGGACCAGGCGGAGGCTTGAAGCCAACTTGGACATTTTACAGTCTAGCAGCGTGGGATCTTTACTGCTTCCAGACAAAAGTGATTGACCTGTGGAATATATATCTCAACAACAAACTTGACATCGGACACGGTGAGTGTCGGCTTCGAGCTTATCGGCATCCTAACGAGTACAGTCTTCGACCTTCACCATCCCGACAGCGACCGTTCCTCCCCATCATCAATCATGAAGAGGAAGATGAAGATAAAGTCTTGGATATGGTCGAGCTTCCTAGGTATGATCCAGGGGCATTCAATGATGACGTGGCTACCGAGTTGATCCTGGAGAACAAACGGAAACGAGATGAGGAACGTGTTGGTCGGGCACGAAAGAAGAGAAAGGTTGTAAGGTTTTCTTTGTAAAAAGAAAAATAGGGAGGTTCTTGAAAGAAAAAAAGAGAACAAAGGTTCAAGATGGCGTAAAAAGTTTTTGGAACCCTGAGTAGACAAAAAGCCTTTGAGGGCTCTAGTTGATGAGATATTGTCGGGCTGGCTGCTGAGCAGCCAGGCGTTATGTGGTTTGTATGATATGATGATATTCATGGATGGAATTAGATACCCAGTGAATATGATTGCTGCCTTTCTTTTATCAGAAATAAATTTCATTGCCAACGGCTCTTATGAGCGTATGGTTGTTAATGTGACTCAGATAACAAAGAATTGCTTGTGGTTAATGCATAAAGCAAGAATCATTCCTTGGTACCGCTTCTTTAACATCCTTCCTGTTTGCCTTGAGCTAAATTGCAACGGTAACCTTTCTTTTTTTTTTATTAAGGAAACTCACGTCCAGTTTCTCACTGTGGCACCGGAGAAGTATTTAGAGGTAATATGACGCCCACTAGGTCTTTACAATTGCAGGGCACCCTCTGGACCGTTTACTCTTCTGGATACTTGTACCGATTCCTAGGCCTTTGAATTACTGGATCCCTATTATTCTATTTTTATCACAGCGAGTTTTCTAGTTCAATCAGACCTTTCAGAGCCCCGTCAACACCGCCCTCAAACTTGCTCGCATCAACTTGACCCAACGGCCTTCGGCTTCGTCCACCACCATAACCATAGTACCGATCTAGTGCACCCTTGATACCAGCCACACCTAGTTGAACAAGAGCCCAATCGGCTCGGCTTAGCAGAGTCTGGAGCTCCTGGCACTCCTTGAGCTTGCCCTCATCGTATAGCTTCAGCACATGCACATGAACCTTAGGGAGAAGGTTCGCCGCGGCAGCAATGACACCATGCGAGCCGGCGACGAGGCCGTGTAGAAAATAGTCGGTCTTGCCGGCAAAGGCGGCGAACGAGTGACCAATTCGGGGCTCGTGGGCTAGACGCTGCAGCTTGCCCAGGTTACCGCAGGTGAGCTTGGTGCCGACGATCTTGGGGTTGGCGGCGGCTAGGTTGGTGATGAGATCAGAGTCGAGGTCGATGCCGCCGGTGACGAGGGGGAAGTTGTAGAGGAGAATGGGGATGGGGGATGCAGTGGCGATGTCATCAAAGAACTTGGAGAGGACGGGCTTTTGCATGGCTCCAACTAATTGAGTGTTAGCATAGTCTGAATATGTAGATACTATTTTCTTACCAAAGTAACTAGGGCTCAAGACAAGGGCAAAGTCGGCACCAGCCTCGCTGGCTTCCTTGCAAAGCTGGATAGTCTCACGGGTACTCTGAGCACCAGTACCAGCGATGACGACAGTATCCGGACGACCATGCTCCTTGAGAACACTCTTTGCTAGCTGTATGACTTGACTCCTCTCGTCATGGCTCAAGTGCATGGCCTCTCCGTTTGTACCCTGAATCACGAGACCAGCAACACCACCCTTGGCTAGACGGGTGAGGTGGGTTCGGATAGAATCGAGATCTAGTGTTTCATCTTCTTTGAAGAAGGCGACGGCGGGGGCGTAGATGCCTCGGGGAGGGATAGGAGAGGACATTTTTGTGGTTGTGATAAAGGTTGATAAGCCTGGCATAAAGATGGAGTGAGGGGAGAGGCGAGTTATATGTTAACTTACCTACTTATACCCACATAAAGTCTGCGGATTAGTGCCTCACGTCAACTTGGTACCGGGCTCCCATGATAATTTCCTCTTTGAGCCACGCCATGGCTGCATCTTGATCGGCAGGGTCCCGCTCCGGCCACCACGACCGAGCTTAACTCGACTCCCTTCCTTCATCAGCTCAACAACATATGTGTATGCTAGATCTCCAAAGGTAATGTTCTCTGATAAAAATGGCAATAAGCTGAGGAGGAAATTCTGAGAAAATGAGATACCTTCTATGGAATATGCCGCATTCTTTGAGGAGACGTGGAGTCAGATGGGGTTGCTCGGATGATAGCCGATTGTGGTGCAAAGCACACCATATTTGTCGGGTACTAACCGACATGCCTTTAAATCATGTGAGCGGAAAAGAAGAAACCAGACAATGATGAATCTATCTGGGATTATCTGGAACGGATATTAAATGGCAATAATATCTGCAAGGCATGGTCAAGGGAGGTATGTAATATGGGCACGGCCGCACATGAAGGGCATATTCTCCCTCAGCAATGCAATGCTTTGACCCGTCCCTCGCTCACGTGTTGAACATCGCAATACTTTGATACAACCCTAATTAAACGGTCATGCTATTCTCTTCCTGTCTTTCTCAACCAGACATGTTTCTCGGAACCCGGGCCGCTGCCGAGCAATTCAAGGCAGGTCCGGCGCGTTGAAAGGCCGACAAACCGGCCCCACTACACGATCCACAATGCCAGGATGTCGGGGAGGGGGCCCGAAAACGGAGCTGCCTTGCCTGGCGTTATCAATACTGACTACCTAGTAAAGATATATTCAAGAGTATAGAATAGGGTTTGTATTTAGGTCTCTCATGCCAAGAGTTGTTCAAGAGAGCAGCATGTATATGTAGCTATTTCCGCAGACTCATGGTTAGGTAGAAAGAAACATGAAATGACACTAGGCTTCTTGGTAACATAAATGCACTGAATACACAATAATATCATCATATCTGGCCGTACTGTAGAACCTAGCTTTGCTAGTTATGGCATCAGAGTCCTCGTTCGTACCAAACGTTCCGAGACACTACCTGCTGACATGACTGCTGTCTCTTTATTTCTTCCAGTATCAATTGTCGTCCTACAAATCATGTTGTCCCTGGCTCATATCGTTAGAATTGTACGGCTTTGACAGGTTCTAAAGCTCAACCTGGATTTTTTTTCGCCTGGGCTCGTTGACGTTTAAGCTACGTTAAATACCGAGTACTTTCTTATTTTGGTCTAGACGTGCGTGCCTGATTAACATATAGAATCCTACGTGTCTGAATTTGAGCAGCTGAGCTATTCTGATAGTCCTAGCTCTCTAAGGCCATCGTGCAGTACTAAGAAGTAAGAGAAAGTATATAGCCCGCCGTCTTTGGTAGCTACTGGTATGGACTCGAGGGTTCCCTTCCCTTTGGCGCTTTGAATCTTCTCTACGTTCCCGTCATAGAGGTTGCCGTCTCTTTCATAGTTATTCAAATCGTTAATGCTCATATTCTGGATGCTATAGGCGCGTCTGCTCTGGCTTTCTGTATACCATCGGGCGCTTGATCTTGCTTCAACCTAGAAGAGTAACACTGTTTTAACTCAATGTTACACTGAAAGTACCGGGTCATATTTCCTGGGAGGAGGAACACGAGTTTTCTTGCTTTTTCTATTTCTTTCTCATGGGAGCATGAGCTTGCGATGATAAAGAATCCAATCTTAATCTAGCTTGTGGATGACAAGTGGTTCACTTGAAGAGAAGATCCAAGGACTATTGAGAGAGGACCTGCTCGTTTTAAGTCAACGAGACACCTGCAACCACTTGTACGGAGAATTGGTTGAAGTGGAACATTAAGGCTGTCAAACTACCGAGGAGAAACCAACCACCAAAATACGAGACTAAGCGGATATACCGTTCGACAATTGAACCGAACACCATGCAGCATCAGCCAAGCATGAATAACACACCAATCAACACCCTTCCTCCCACAATATCAAGAAGTATTATTAGCGATCCGCGCCCATAAACAGCAGCTTCGGAGTCTCGTCCCCCTTTGAAACTGTTCCTGTGGCAGAAATAGGCCTGTCAACAATCCCTGCCTGACAGTTCCACCAATCGGGCAACAAAACACCGTCCACCCCCTTAATTACCCGAAGGGTAAACAATTGGAGGATATTCTAGAACCCGTTTTCAGAGGTTTAGTTCAGTCCATATGCTCGGTAAAGTTTCAGGGGTCGTCTTTGGGGAGTGCTACATAAGACGGTTTGTACGCCGCCTTTTTCGCGTCTGAAACATGAATATCTGGGTTGTTTTTCTTCCAGTCCATCGTCGAAACATGAAGCTTTCCCTCTCTTTGTTGACCCTCGCGGCTGGTTCCGCAGTCCAGGCTGCTGTTCCTGCTTTCCCCGGAGCCGAGGGCTTTGGTAAGGACTCTGTCGGTGGCCGAAATGGTGAGGTCTACAAGGTGACGAATCTCAAGTAAGTTAAGATCGACATGGTACTACATACTTCCAAGTGTCTAATGATCGACAGTGATTCGGGTTCGGGTTCGCTTCGAGATGCTGTTTCAAAGCCTAACCGCATCGTTGTGTTTGACGTTGGTGGCATCATCAAGATTACTGGTCGCATGGTCGTCTCCAAGAACGTTTACATTGCTGGCCAGACTGCTCCTGGCGGTGTATGTCAAATCTAATTCCGTTCCCTTGAGATATGTGCTAAAGTGTACTTAGGGAATCGTGGTATACGGCAATGGTTGGTCCTTTTCCAACGCCAACGATGCCATCGTGCGATACATCACCATCCGCATGGGCAGAGGAGGAACATCGGGCAAGGACGCCATCACCATCGCCGATGGCAAGAACATGATCTTTGATCACGTCAGTGCCTCTTGGGGTCGTGACGAGACCTTTTCCATCAACGGAGATGTCTCCAAGGTGACCATCCAGGACACCATCATCGGTCAAGGCCTAGTGTCGCACTCTTGCGGTGGTTTGATGCAGACCGACGGTGGAGTCAGTCTGTTCCGCAACTTGTACATTGACAACAAGACCCGTAACCCCAAGGTCAAGGGAGTCAATGACTTTCAGAACAATGTGAGTATCTTGTCAACTGTCTAGGTTCGTAAGGCTAATGATCTAGGTCATCTACAACTGGGGAGGTGGCGGTGGCTACATTGCTGGAGGAAGTGATGGCAACAGCTACGTCAACATTATGAACAACTACTTCATCTCTGGTCCTCACACCAGTGTTACTGCTTTCACGCGAGGCAACGCCAACTTCCACGCCTGTAAGTGTCATCTCCGTATGGCAACGAGAACCCCTGCTGACGATGTGCAGACGTCAAGAACAACTTCTATGACTCCAACCGTGACGGAAAGCTCGATGGCTCTGCCCTCTGCGAGAGCACTACCTGCTACTCCGACATGGACATCGTCAAGACGCCCTACGACTATCCGGCCCCTGCCACCGCCCGCACGGCGGAACAAGCCCTCAACGTGGTCCTCAGCAGCGTTGGCAACTCGAAAACCCGCGACTCAGTTGACGCAGCCATGATTGAGGAGGTCAAGTCGTACGGAAAGAAGGGATCTCAGATCTCCAATGAGAGTGAATTTGGTGGCGTTGGCACGATCGCGAGCGGCAAGGCGCTTACTGACACAGATGGCGATGGTATCCCTGATGAGTGGGAGAAGAAGAATGGACTTAACCCTAATGATAAGTCTGATGGTATGAAGATTGCCTCTAACGGGTACACCAACCTGGAGAACTATGTCAACTCTCTTGTTTAGAGGTTTCTTTCTTGTAGCCAGGAGTGTTTACTCCAAGACTATTTTAAGCTAGTACATATTAACCAATGCATATATCATCAGCTGAACAAAGCTATGTTTTATGAAATGAAGTTCTTGCATATCGTGTTCCAAAATTATGATTGCTTTTTCGCTATCCTCTATCTAAATTGTGCATACACACGTGTACATAAAATACATAAACTGTTATGCTGTACTGTATTAGCATGAATACCCAGCATAAGCTAAAACTCATGTTGTATCAATCAGAATATGTAACGGCCGTAGTCCGCGTCTGCACAATAGCCTTCTCAGAACTGGAATCACCCTGACTATTAAAAGAACTCTGACGTGCATGTTGCCAAGTGTTTCCAACATTCGGATCATATCCCTTGGACGCCTCCACCTTGGATACAGTTTGCAGAGGGTACATGGGACCATCGTCGAAGCGTTGGTATTTATCATGTCTTGGGTTACTGGTTATTGCTCCGATGGTAGGTGGAGCGCTGGGGTTGGAGAATGCAGGGCCGCTCTTGGTCGCTGGATCGGTCGTGCCGAGGATTCGGGGGGAGATGTGCTTGATGAAGGGTTTGACTGTGGGGAGGGCACCACATATGCAAGAAAGGTTGGCTTCGGCAAAACTGGTACTGCGTTAGAATGGCTTCCATGGTGTTATACAGGACAGAAGGAGTCTTACATCCAAAGGAGTACTGGACCACCGCCCCAAGATTGGTCGACATCACCCATCGAGTTGATGAGTGCTAGGAGTCTCATAATGGAAGTGAACACAGTCCTGTTGTATGCAGATTAGTTCTGTCTCTTATAAGTGCGACCACGGGCGACTTGCACTCCACCAACAGCGAAGAAACAAACCAACCCAATCTTCTGCCTGAGGGAGATTTGAAGCGGTATCACAACCGGGATCGGGATCGCAAGCACCATGAGATCCGTAATAGCCCCCAGTGCAGCTGTAGCCTTGTATACAGCATTCCTATCAATGCACTTCGGATTCGTATAGGTGATATCCCACGCCGCTCGAGTTGGTTGACATGGGAAGATGGTGACGAATGTGATGGCAAAGGAGGACCCAACAACCACAAACGTCGTAAACCAGACAGAAATTCGGAACCACAATTGCGGTGCAAGTCGACGGTAGACAAGGAGGAGGGCCATTTTTGCACCGGCTTGGACGGGGTTGTAGAGGATCGGGAGGAGGTACAAGGCGCGTACGAACATGGCGAATTTTGTGATTGGCATTTCCCAGCCATGTGTGCCCATTACGCCACGAGCAAAGTCGCCTATAATTGAGAAGGTTAGAAATGCGCCTGAGTTCTTGTTGGGGGATAATGGCGTTTCTTACGGATAATGAGGGTTTGGAGGACGACTGAGAACACCTATAACGGGTTAAATCGAGACTCGGTCAAGACGACTCGGGGATCATTCGAGAGTCGCACTTACATAGGCGATTCCCAAGCAGCCTTTGGATTGTTAGCAATTATTCCACGCTTCAAGAAGAGAGAGAAGAGGGGATCAAAGACATACCATCTTCTAACCGAAGCGTCTTCTGAATCACAAACCGAACATAAGCTCGCTGAAGCATAAAAAGAAGAGCAAGAAAATTCCCAACACCAAAAAGCCAATACGCCGCAGTCACACTATTCCGCTGAGGGTTATCAAAGTCAACTTCATAACCCTCAGGCGGCGGGATGGCAACAGGGACGCCATTAACGACAGCAGCCATGGTGTGTGTTTCCAGATGCAGCGAAAAAGTCACGAACGCAATCGAGAATAGAGAAAAGCGGACATGGTCGACTTCTTGGAGACCGGAATGGACTTACGGACTGTATTTAGAACCCGAGACTAAGATTCTTCTGGTTACCCAAGCAGTCGGTGATACGAAGGGCAAGGGGATCAGTCATGTAATTCTGGGCAAAAACATGGGTGTTTTGAAGCGAAGAAACGCTTTGTAACAAGACTATTCTGATAGAGGAAGGGAGTTGCAGGTTTTTAACTCTACTGCAAGGGATCCTGGTAGCAAAAGATGGAACCGCCAAGATGCACGATCCAGGGGGGGCAGCATGCTGTAAAGACTATATCCCAAAAGAGGAGTTGATCATACAGGAGGAAACCCCGTTTGATAGGCTAGTTTTTTATCCCGTCTGAAGGGTTATCTCTCAGGCAAGGGGTCGGCGTAGAATGAATAAAAAGTCCTACTTTTCCTCGGTTTATCCCCAGACTCTGATGAACCCCTTCTCCACCCCTTTTCTACTGCACATCAACTTACAACCACTTTTTCCAATTTTTATCATGGCTGCCCAGTTGAACATCCCCCAGGCTCAAGGTCTTATTGCTGCTGGACTTGAGTCGCGCATTTTGTCACCCACGGATGCCGAGTTCAAGGCTCGCCAAGACTCATACTGGTCCAACAGCGCAAAGATCAACCCCGCTTGCATTGTCCAACCTCATTCTCCTGAAGAAGTTGCAACTGCTGTCAAGGCTCTTGTCGCTGCAGGTCAGAAGTTTGCTGTTCGAAGTGGTGGTCATACCAACTGGGCTGGTTCCAACAATATCCAAGATGGTGTGACTATTGACCTTGTTCACTTCAACAAGACAACCTACGATGCAGCAACTGAGACTGCCAAGATTGGACCTGGCTGTCGATGGCGTGAGGTTTATGCTGAGCTCAACAAGTATGGACGTGCTGTCGCCGGCGGTCGTGAAGGCAACGTCGGAGTGGCAGGTCTCTTACTCGGCGGTGGCAACGCCTTCTTCACAGCCCGACAAGGATTCTCCTGCGACAACGTCGTCTCATACCAAGTTGTCCTCGCAAACGGCGACATCATCGCCGCCGACAAAGACAACAACTCGGATCTATTCCTCGTCCTCAAGGGTGGCTCAAGCAACTTTGGCATCGTGACTGAGTTTACAATGAAGGCTATCCCATGCGACAAGGTATGGGGAGGAATGACCTTCTTTCCTAAGCAGGTGATTCCAGGTGCTATTGAGGCTTTGTCAGCTTTTGCGGACAATGTGCCTAATGACACCGACAGCAACTTGGTCACTATCTTTACGCATATGCCTGACTTTAAGGATGTTGTTGTCGCTACTCTTTATGCGAATATTGCTGGTGTCGAGAAGCCTCCCGCGTATGAAAAGTGGTTGGCTCTCCCAGAGATTCTGAATACGGTCAAGATGACTACGATTTCAGAGATGGCTTTTGAGTATAACATTCCTGCCAATTACTAGTAAGTCAAGCCATATCATTTCCTTTTTCTCAATTTTGGCTGACTTGTTTCTTTCAGTGACACATGGTTCACGGCATGCTTCAAGAACGACATCAGAATCATCACAAAGGCATCAGAACTACATGACCAACTTGTCCAAGAACTCAAGGATTTCATCCCAGATGGAAACTTTATCACCCAATGCCTCTTCCAACCCCTCCCCACTCTCTTCGGCCAGCGCTGCGTTGAAGCAGGCGGAAACGTCATGGGTGTTGAGAGACAAAAGGACAACGGGATCCTATTCCTCGCTGTAGTCATGGCCAACACTCCGGAGCAGGAGGCTTTCGCACGACCAAAGGTACAGGCGTGGATTAAGCAGGTTCGCGAGTTTGCGGCTACTATCGAAGGAGGTAACCTTGAGTGGACGTATCTGAACTATGCCGACAAGAGTCAGGATCCTTTGGGTAGTTATGGTGCTGAGAATGTTAAGAAGATGAAGGATGCAGCGGTTAAGTATGATCCTCAGGAGGTTTTCCAGAAGTTGTGCCCTGGAGGGTTCAAGATTTCGGATGTTAAAGACGCGTGAGTACTGTCTAGGGGTAGCTTCAAAGTCCGTCAGAATGCAAGCGATATTGTGATAATCCCCGTCCGGCATTGATAGTGTTTCATTCCGTCAGCATAAACCAACGTATCTAAAACAACGTAGAAATATCCCGTTGGTGCATTAAATATCCTCTTTGACATGTTTTAAGTACGTCATACGATGATCCATGTTTCATCATCCCTGTGATGTTCTCGTTTCAGGTTTCCAGCAGAGGAAACAAATATTTAAACTGTCCATAGCCGACCAAAGCAGAACTCAACACAACTCAGAACAGAACTTCTCGTTCAAGTTTCGCCATGTATGCCATTGTCCTTCTTTTTGCCCTACACTCGGTGGGCGTTTCTTGCGATAGCTTGCGACCACCGTTCGAGGCACGAGCTGTAACCGACATCCCCGCCGACTCATTCTCTTCTCTTGAGACTTACTGGAACTACCTGTATCCCTGGGGACCTACACATAATGGTGGTGCTAGAATGGATCAAGAGCACGTTTCTGTGAACGACGGCGTCCTCACACTCACAGCCGAACCCGTAACAGGCCAAGATCATCCCTACCTCTCCGGGGCCATCCACGCCAAATCCACCTTTACCGTCACAGCAGGCGGCGGCTACGACGTCAAAGCCGAGTTCATTGCCCCCGTTGACCGAGGAACGTGGCCCGCCTTTTGGCTCAACGCCGCTAGCGGGTGGCCACCAGAGATTGACGTTGCTGAGTGGAAGGGCTCTGGTAAAATCTCGTTCAACACTTTCAACACGTCCGATGAGGTTACTGCTCTTGATGTTGATTATCCGGAACCGACAGAGTGGCATTCTGTTAGGGCTGAACTGCGCGATGAGAATGGTGTGGATGTTAGGGTTAAATTCTTTCTTGATGATCAGGAGGTGACGACACAGTATGGAAGGGAATACATCGGAAAAGGCCTCAGGCTGTAAGTATTGCATAAAGAAGCCCTGCAGTGGAACTAACCGGGCTATAGTATCATCAACTATCAAACTGAGGGATCGTCTGGATCACCTGGACCTACCACACGTAGGTCGAGTATTCACTCTCTTGCCTTGACAGTTGCTAACTACGAGAATCACAGAAACAACTTTTCAGATACGAAATGTTGAGGTCATTAACTATAACTGAAGAGACCGCTGTTTGGAGCGGGATGGCTGCCATTGAATGCATCGATCTTGGGACACTCAGAACTCTGTTCGTCTGGATACATGTGATATTGATATATCTGAGATGGAATAAGGAATGAACGGTTTGGATTACTATTTTGATATTTTTATTGTAGATACTATGACGCTGGAAAAACTGTACATCTCTTGTTGGGTTGCCTTGATCTGCCTTTGGGTATGCTATGAGGTTAAATTATTAAATACTTCAATACTGAAGCACTAGATATATGCTAGTATATTAAGATGAGAACGTCTAGTTATCCTCTTCAAGTAATTTCAGAACAAATGTAGACTTCCACTACTCAAAAATATGCACCTTCTCTATTGAAATGGAGGCTATGGAGGCACTTGCCACTTCTACTAGCTACCTAAATAGCAAAAAAAGATTATCTTTCCCCTATGAGCGGATAAGACTTTTGACAGACTCTACAGGCTCTGATCCTTCAACTGTTCCTCCGTCCACTCCCAAAGTTTCCTCCCCATTTCATCATCCAACCCATGCCCCTCAAGCCCCCCAGTCTTTCCAACCGGCTCATAAAACTCGCCATTCTCAATATCCGGACAAGTCGTTGCCCAAAGGTGATTCTTGACACCCTCTGAGATGGGACCAACGACGTTGGGCGCGATCTTGGTCTGAAGCATCTTCATATGTTCATCTCCAGGTTCACGGGTGAAGAGCTCCGTGTTTACTTCGCCGGGGTTGATGGCGATGTTTTTGATGTTGGGGATGCGCTTTGATGCTTCTCTTGCGTAGAGGAGACAGGCAAGTTTGCTTTGTGCGTAACGTAGTGGTAGAGAGGTTTCGCTTGTTGCAGATTTGAGTGTTTCAAATTCGATGCCTGCCGGTCCTACATGACGGAACCCAGCGGAAGAGAGGTGGACAACACGGACATCAGCCTCAGTTGCTGCAGTCTTTTGTAGGGTGGGTTGAAGGAGCTTGAATAGTAGTGCGTGCCCAAGGTGGTTTGTTCCCATGTGGGCTTCGTAACCCTCCTTGGTGAGAACAGGAGGAGCCCCCATGACGCCTGCGTTGAGCAACAAGACATCAAGTCTATCCTGTTGCTTTAGAAACTCTCTTGCAGCAGCCTTGATGCTTTCAAAGCTTGAAAGGTCTAGCTCGAGCAAGGATACTTTGGTTCCCTCGCTAGCCACCTCCTTGACTTCATTTAACGCGTCATTGCCCTTGGTCAAGTTGCGTGAGGTCAAGTAAATATGCTCAGGGGAGTGCTTCGATAGTTCAATGGCGGTGGCTTTGCCGAGGCCAGTGTTTCCACCGGTGATGAGAATGACCTTGCCGCTAAGAGAAGGGATATCGGTAGAAGGGTTAAATGGGTAAATCTTTTCAGGAGACATTTTGGAAAAAGTTGTCGAGATGTGAAAATAGGAGAATAGGAACGATGGAATGGGCCTTTGAGAGCTGATGCAGACCGTGAATGAGATACCTACCAGCCCGGGAGACGGCCCTTCTATATAGGCATCCATCACCTCACAAGAAAAATATCTAGCAAAGAACGGACTTAGGGACTGATGTGTTTCCCGAGGCATTAAGAAAGTGTCTGGTCCTTCATCATCGCTGAGTTAGGCGAGTCTAGCTGACCAATGAGACACTAGAGAATGCGAGCGGGCCAGTCGTCAATTTGTACATAATAAGTCCCCATACTGCACGAGGAAAGGTCATTCGGAGTTAAATCATGATGTTTGCTAGCTTGAGAATGTTTCATTCTCTCGAGTGGCCCTGATCCCGAGATAAGAGGGTTAATAAACAAGTGTTAGATGTTTCTCTCTGGCTATGCTAACCTTCAGACCAGGCGTTCTCGGTTGTAGTCGAATTACACGCCATCTAGAAATACTCGAAAGGGCAACACGCATAAATATTATGCATTAAAGTGATATGCAGTCTTTTCTTTGTTTCTAAATGTGGATGTTCCTCCTCACTCACCCCCACGCACTGCCTTTGTTCGAGTCACGATCAGGCGAACAAAGAAAGGTCACTCTTATGAACTCCGTGAACACGTACAAGTCAAATTCGTGCAGCAAAAGTTCTAAAACCACGGATCCGTCAAACTAGAAACCATTGGCATGGAAAACTTGAAACGGATTTGTCCAAGGCGCTTCCCTGAAGTTAAAAATAGCCATTACTCTTAACGATAGGCTCCCTAAGGCATTTTAGCTAGCTGAGATTATTTAGTCGTTATTTGGGACTACTGGTCAGAGGATCTGAAGTGAGTGATCAGTCATTTTCCCGTTGTTCGGCTGGCTTTTCCGTCCCCTCACGGAACGGATAACCGAACATGGAGATATTTATGTCAGCCAAACTTAGGTGCTCAGTGAACATCAAAACAACAAATAGCAAAGTAAAACACGATATCTGACTGCTCTCAATAACACGATAAAATGGAGCGCCCAAAGGTTTTGTTACTCGGTGAAATCATCCAGTACGTTTGACAACTCCCCACTTCCACAGAGATGCGTGTAGCTAATATGCCTCATAATGGCAGTGCCCTACAATCCTGGCGTGGACTTGCGTCTCTGGCTGAGATTGTTGGCCCAGGAGTTGAGACAAGGGCCGAGTTTATTGAGAAATGCCGTCGGGGAGGGTTTGACGGTGTTGTGGTTGTGCACCGAATGTACCACAGCGTTACTGTCACTGGCCTGATAGATGAGGAGCTTGTGCAGGCTTTGCCAGAGAGCGTCAAGTTTATCTGCCATACTGGTTAGCAGTACACGCCCTCGTAAGATTACTTTGTTAACTTCTTCCATACAGGCGCTGGATATGATCAGATTGACGTTGCCGCCTGCTCCAAGCGACAAATCCAAGTATCGAATGTCCCCCAAGAAGTAAATGACTCTACCGCCGACACAGCCATCTTCCTCATGCTCGGTGCCCTGAGAGGATTCAACCAGAGCATCATGACTCTCCGAAGTGGCTCCTGGCGAGGCAGCCCGTCCCCTCCTCTTGGACATGACCCCGAAGGTAAAACCCTCGGTATCATTGGATGCGGAGGCATAGGCAGGAACATGGCCAAGAAGGCGGCAGCGTTTGGGATGAAGGTGGTTTACCATAACAGGACTAAATCAGAAGACATCACAGAGGCAGAGTATGTTGGCCTTGATGAGCTTCTTGGGTCTAGTGATGTGATTGCTATAAGCCTGCCTCTAAACGTAAGTTTCTCTAATCACATGGCGGATTTTATTTACAAATATTACAGGCTGGAACGAGACATTTCTTATCTTATACAGATTTTGAAAAGATGAAGCAAGGCGTCGTCATTATCAACACTGCCCGAGGCCCTATAATCGATGAACAAGCACTTATAGACGCTCTAGAATCCGGAAAAGTCTGGTCCTGTGGTTTGGACGTGTACGAGAACGAACCAACGGTGCATCCTGGTCTTATCGCACATCCAAGGGCCATGCTACTGCCTCATTTAGGCACGTACACGGTAGAGGTAGGTTTTTGATTAATCTACTGGGTATTGGATGTCTTGCTTACTTTTGGCTAGACGCATGCAAAGATGGAGGAGAGGTGTATTGCGAATGTACGGGCTGCGCTGGAGAAAGGCAAGGTTAATGATTTGGTGCCGGAGCAGTTGGGGGAGTTTTGATGCCGGAGCCACCTCGCGATATAGATGAGAATGATAGATTCGGCCATGGTCAAGATCTTGGTGGCATTTCAAGCATGAGGTCTATTCTTTGTTTTATTAGAGTTGTGCGCGAAATTAACCAAGTATCTTCACGTATGCCTTGTTAGATAAAAACGGCTATTATCCCCCACGAATCCAGACAATATTTACAAACAACTTATCGCTATTTTTTACTTAATTATCGCTTAGGTAAACTTAGGCCACTCACTTTTACCATGATGATTTTGAAAACAGCGAGATATGTCGGATAATTGAGCTATTCTCACTTTATTAGAGCACCGATAGATTCACCTCTAATATGCTTATACTATATGATTGCTACCTCCTTCATAACCTATATGCTATACGTAATGAGGATGATGGTCGAGAGCGAATGGATAATAGGATACTACTTCGAGCAGTGATATACTACTTTATTTTACTAGATCGACGGGACGGCCTATTCCTCCTACAGATAACCGACCTCCATCAAAGCAACATCTTTGTGGATGACGATTGGATTTTTATAGTTGAGGGTCATATACTTCCAAAACTCTCCTCCAACAAAAGATTGGTAGTTGGCTTGAAAAGGGCGTCGAGCTATTGATGCGAGGGGATTGATTCAGTTGCAGAAGAAAAAGGTTGCCCCCAGCGGAGCTCCAGGGCCTCTATGATAAAGACATCTAAAAAGAAATGTACTTTGGCTTCAGCTCAAGGCTCATCTCGCCCTACTAGGTTGTTAGTTTACTGTCGCAGGTGTTGACACACAGAAAAAGGTCTATGGAAGAGGTAGGATTTATTGTTGTCCGAAGTTGCACGCAAGTCCTAACACCGAACATACATGCTCAACGCAAACTGATCAATCATGACGATACAGATGCCCATTGGTAATTGAAAGGAAGACTAGAAGCTCAAGTTGATCGGTGATATTACGTTATATACATATTCAGCCGTGACTTGACGGGTTATCTGCTCTCTGTCATGACCCAGCTTTTTGGGTTGGGATGATGCCGCCGCTCAGATGTTTCTGGTGGATGTGCGGCGGCAGCTCAAAAAAAGGCAACGTGTATGTCTATATTGAACACAAGCCAGAAACCTCAGAGTGAATTTAGTCCAGGTGTTTAATCATTCTCACTAGTCTGGGAACCTGACCTTGCGCTCCAACAACGTATTCAATCCGCCAGGCAACTTTGTTATCTCCAAGAATGGCCCACAATACGAGCCCCCGAATGTCAATAAGTCAAAGCTGAGCCTCTTGGATTCCTTATGCGGGCTGCAACGCTACGAAAGCCTCAAGACCAATTGCCTAGGTATCTTGGCCTCTACAAGACGTCGACAGCTATGCGCTGATCTTCGTCTCGCAAGCTTCTAGCTGCCTTAGCTATATGATTCCAGCCAAAAAAGGATTTCGATAAGATTTCTGACATTTTTCGACTTTGTCATCTTGCTTCATGAAGGCAGGGAGAAACAGTATGACACTGCGAGTTACAAACTTACCATCAGTCCCCAACTCCACAATTCCAACCCGGTTGAAGGCTTGTAGACTCGTGCCGTTGCAGCATCTGGCTGTAGGAGACCCCGATTTATCGACTCCCAACTACATCAACCATGTCTTGTTTTCGTCTGCCCGCAGCATGGTGTGAGGGGACTGACCAAACTGGACTACCAACTGATTAAGAGTAGTCGACGTTTCCTGCAAGCGCTCGAGGGAATTAGGGATCCTCGCATAGTGTGTGTACCCTGTAGACGTGGGGAGAGACTATGCACAATTCTGGTGAACAGTTGGGTTGAGACAAGTTGGGTGGGTGGTAGGATGATGAACCAGTTAGGGTGTTTGACAGCCGGAATCAGCAGTATGATAAGTCACTTGACGCGTGTTTCCTCACACTCTTGATACTATCCAGATGTGCCTAATGCATGTTTGAGCTGTGGTTGATGATGTTCCATGACCAAGATAGCCCAGAAGCCCCTTGAGACTTGAAGACACACAGCAAAGGTCATCCAAGTGACGAGTGCATAGGGTTGCGCAAGAAAGGAAATAAAAAGGCCACCCTGGCCAGCGGCTTCCAGAGACACGGCGTCTTCCTCCACAAATACCCTCCCTGTGTTGACACTTTACGCCTATCTAAACCATCACCCATCACCCAGCACGGCCAGACATGACAACTATGCAAAAGCCCCAGATACCAAGGGGAATTGTGATGCCCACGAAACTCTCTGGGTAGCAGTTTCTCGGAACTCTATCCGTCATTTTGGCTGGCTCTCCAAGGGCTTCATCCGAGAGTCTGAGGTTCGCGGCCAGGTAAAATTTGTTGGTGGGCTTGAAGCCTTAATAAAAGCTACTCTGAAAGACGCCCTTGGGGAAGGAAACATTCTATCTCGACCATGAATGGCTTGAGGGTTCTGACCAGACGCACGCAGAGACCAGAATTTGAAGCGTCTGACTTTAAAGCTCGCTGACCGGGTTCGTGAATGGAAAATATTTGTTGATCATCGAGCTTGGCGCAGGGCTTATCTCTCGACTAACCACAGCGTAACAATATATTGACTAATATTGATAGAAACTCAACCAAGACAGAGCTTCTTCTCGACCAGCTTGAGTCCCGGCACATCTGTTGTTCCTACTGTGTAGAGATCAACAGAAAGTCTCTAGATAAGAGGGTACAGGAAGTTGATGGCGGGGATAGATACGTCAAGCGCAGTGGGCTGTATGGGGAATTTTGAGGATGGCGTCGCGATGGCAGCAGTCCGTCCGCTCGGGCAAAAAAGGTGATTGTTTCTCTGGGATTAACCGCGATGAACTCTGGCTATCGCAAGGCCCTCAAGAATATTCGGGCGTACTGCAACATTGCAGATCTGCTTGTCCTGGGACACCAGGGACCCGACGACGTTGCCATGCGCCTCAAGGCTTACCACGCACCATCATTCACATCGTTTATAGAGTATGGACTATTCAAGACTGCCAATAGGCTACTAGGAGCGACGGTGCTCAACACTGAAGAATGGAAGATAGAAGGCGACATTCGATCCGAAACCTTGGATAGACCACTTGCCGTGTGGGGGCCTATTCTACATTTGTCCGTTGCTGGGGGGCTACCCAAGCTCATCTCGAGCTCAGGTTAAAGCAGCACTAGCTCAGGATCACGGGCGTCTAGATTCGTGGCACAGTATGTATGTTATATGTTAAAGAGGCTGCCGAGCTTCATTCCAGACTCTGCTCCCATGACGTAACTCAATCAACAAATACAGTCTTGGGTAGCAGTGCCGTTACCCGAATGTGACGACAGCCAAGTATTAAACATGGTGATATTAGTCACTCTGTGGAACCCTTGGTATGAACTCAAAGGGACAAACTCCCTGTCTGCCAAGGACTAGCCAAGACTATATGCTTCCGAGTCAGTTATAAGCCCCCCCTCAATTTCCTGTTTTCCGTGAGACGAAACAAATTTTTGAACTTCTACAACCCAGAATACCGAATTGAACAAAGTTCAACATGTCGAATGCAATGTGTCCAATGCCCCTGGCGGAAATCATAAGGGACGTCACTGGCAGGAAAGAAGAAACCAACCCCATCAAGAAACTCTACCGCGAGGCGTTTAAGGCCGACATTGGGAGATGGATATCTGCTTGCGCCGTCATTGGCCTTACGGCAGGTCTACTCTCCAAGCATCCGGACCAGGAGATGCTCGCAGCATCCGCATTCAACCTGGCAGTAGTAAGAACAGTCCCTCTGATGGTCAACGTATGAGAAATCTGACAGTCTCAAAAGGCATCTCTGCACTTTTTCATGTTCAAAGTCCCAGTTAGACCGAGCGGCTCAACCGACCCTAGGCCCCCGATTTGGTACATGGTCATCTTGGCACTGTCAACCGTGTTATGGCTAGCTGCATTCATCGTCATTTTCGTCTTCCGAAACCCCAGCCAGCACGATGACTCTGGTATAGAGAAGCGTAGGGCTGGGCTTCTCGACGACGTCGGGACAGGGACGGTAGCCATGGTTGAAAACCTATCTATCGCGTGTGGTTGCTTTGGTATATGCGCTTTGTAAGTTCCACCGAGAATATTTTCAAGGGCTATGCTCACTTAAAAAGTCTATTTTGTGTCTATCAATGGTCTGTGGTTCACCGTCTGCTCACGACAAGGTTCAAAAAGAGTGAGATACGAGAGGCGTATCGAAAGAGGAATAAGACGGAACCCGAAAAACATGAGAAAAACGGGACAAAGGTATAGACAAGAAAAAAAAATGCCATGTAAAAAAAAAACCATGATCATCCTTGTCTCAATTTCTAATTTACACAAGTGTCCAAGATGGGGAAGACAGGCTCAATGGCGCGGCCGGATTGAGAGGTTTCTGCGAGACATAAGAAACTGGCCCGGTTTGACATGATGGGTGGACTTGAGTTGACTGTCCTTTGTTTAGGTACTCGAGTTGCGAGTTTGACAACTACAAGTTTGTGGGGGCCGTGCGGCAACTTCTTGACATAACAATGTTGAAATAAAAATGAAGAAACATGATATATATAGGAGATATAAAATAGTAAGTATGAGCTTACTAGCTGTTTTTCTTTCTCTTTCTCTTTTCAAGTAAAGAAATTAATTAATATTCTGACCTTTCAAGTCAAGAAGTTATAGCCTGAATTTTGGTGGCGTTCACCACTTCCATAGGCTTCATGATGGTCAGAGACCAGCCCAGCCACCCCCCCGTGTTTGGTTTCTGTTGCACTTGAATAACCGACATCATCTATAGCATTTTCAGACCTTGCTGACTTGTTCCCGTGCCATTGAAGCTTGGTTATAGGCTTCAGTTGTGTCCTGTCGATACTTCTGCTCTGAAGCCCGACCCCCCCTTTTCCCCTCATGGAGCCTTTTGACTTTGCCAAGTACGGGAATAGCACGGCCGGTCCCCCTCAAGCCCTCATCAAGGTAGAACCGACCCCTCATTCACCATACCCCCTCTCCTTGCCCCATAGAAGCTCGTGACAGGCAGAAACTCGCAACAGGGATTGGTCACGTCCAAGTGCCGCCGCCAGCCATGGGTACACTACGTCATGTGTCGTCTGGCTCGTGGAAGACACAGTCTGTCCTTCTCAAAGGATTGCCAGCTTCTTTGACGGACCAACAGAGGAGGCTCAGCAGTGAGCTTGTCACCAGTCGGTCCCCCCACCCAGCCAAACTCCAAATGCAGTTACGCGGCAGCCACGTTGCTATTCTGGGCAGCAGACACCAGACGTTGGTCTATCACACAGGACTGTGCTCTCAAGCCATCGTAGGAACAATTGAACCATGTTCTGGGGCAACAAGGGCATCGAGAAGTCGTGCAGTGGTAGGACAAGTTGAAGCCCTGAGGAAAGAGTTGGGTCCTTATTGTTAATAAATGAGATCAGCTTCAGACAAAGCTGTCTGAGGTTTCAGCTCCATCATCCAGGGTGAACAGGAATACCATGCCTTCCTAGGTACATGGTGTATTGGGGTGTTTCGCTAAGTATAAATAAGACTCGTATCATAAGATCAACAGAGATCATAACACACACCAAACAAGCAAACGCACAGACGAACCAAACAACACTTTCACACAGGACACATATTGATCACTTACCTTCTCCCCCAACAAAATCCACCACCCATCGACACCATGTTGTCCCTGGATGAGCAGCGCGAACGGGTCTCCATGACCCTCATTAAGCCCGTACCACCGACAGTCGTCGACTTCCAGGAGCACTTGGATTTCGGCTTGAAGCGATGGGGCCCCTCTTTCCGGAAAATCAACGCATCATCATGGATCATCTTTGGCAAGATCATTCTAACCCAGCTGCCCTTGGGGGAGACTAAGGAGGAGCCCAACGACTACGTTGACCACGAAGAAGGCTTCATCTACCGCATCCGTGAGCTCAGAGACGGTGAGGCCAGACCGACTAAAACGACTTCGATACCTAATGATGGTCCCGTGCGACCCCGCCGTGCCCTCCATAACGGCCTAGCCGTCGAGTATCTCATCGGCAGCACAGGATCCCTCAAGTTTATGCCGGCCAAGGCAGATACAGAGCATGTCAACCACCATGCTTGGGAGCACGAGAACATTGAGTATGTTGAAAAGCAGGGACCCAAGCATTTCCGCATCCCCCGCGTCTTGTATCACACCGAGTTTGAGGGTAAGTACGTCATCCTGACTGAGAGAGTTGGTACCTCGGTCTTCGACAGGCCCATTCCAGTCAAGTTCCTGGGGAGGGTCTTGGACCAGATCGCCAAGGCCGTGAGCGAGATGGCGCGGTGGGAGGCCCCCTCAGTCCAGGGCGTCAACGGAAAGGACGTCCAGTTCTATATATTCGAGCACGTCATCCAAGACGTCTTCCACAAGGGGAAGCGGGCCTCTGGTTACGCTCACAAGTACTTTGCAGAGAAGGGTTTCAACATGTCACCCTGCGGTTTCCTCAATGGCCATATCGGGTTGGGCGACGTTGGCCTGGACCAAGACTTCAACCTGGTCGGCTTCAACAACTGGGATGAATGCGCCTTCGTCCCCAAGGGATACATCACGTCGTACGTCCTGGACCGCATCGATCATGTCTCTCGGCCTGGCGATCTTAAATGGGAAATGTCCACACTTGTCAAGGCACGCCAGCGCCAGGGCTTTGCAAGCCTGTTCATGAACCTGGTCAGCCAGGGGCTCCCCAATGAGATCGAGTGTTTTAAAAACGTTCTGAACGATCAAGATGCCTTCTGGGCAAGGCACAGGGAGCGTTGGGAGCTTAATCTCCCCCATGGTGAGATGGGCTTCATTTTCCCAGACAACAACCCTCACTTTCGCCCCGAAGTCTTCCCTAAGGAATAGAGAGGGATGGGCATGGTGCAAGGAGAGAGACTGGAGACGGCTGATTTGACTGAATGAGCTGGCGGATTAAGCTCTATATGGAACAAGAATACACACTCTTTTAGACATGACACTGCAGAGACGGCACTCTAGGTAGACAGACATGACACTCCTTTTAGATTATCTATTCTCTCAACAAACAAATTGCCCGTGTCGAACCAGTGAAGTCACTGATGTCAACAGGAAGTGACTTGGGGTTTAATCCCACTAAACTGAACCGCAAACCTCCAGCACCAAAAGAAGATACAAACAGTACACGACGACGATAAAACAGACACAGCAAATGACCAGATGTTGTTGCTTAAATGACTTCCCACACGTCTCGCACACCTCAGCATAACGAGGGCTGTGTTGGTGGCAACGCGTGCATTTGTGGGGCGCAATCTCTCTCATGTTGATGGCTTTGGGGGCGGTGGCGTTGGACATGGTGGTTCTGTTTCCGAGGGCTAGGCCTGAAAACATTTCGGTTTAAAAAGTGATAGCGACAGGTCGTATCTGTCGTTTTTCAGTTGGTATCTGTTGTAGGTCGACGTTTGTTGCAGGTTGATTCCTGATTCCTGTTGCAGGTTGATTTTGTTGTAGGTTGTTGGTGAGAATCAAACACCGGACTAGGCGGGAGGATCGTAACTACTTATACTTTTTCAGCTTCATGGCATCGGAGAGTGTCCGCACTACCTTGTTTCTAAATCTCTTTTGTTCGTGCCCTACTCTATTACGCGCGGCAAGAATTCTTTGAGCACCAGAGGAGCTCAGAAGGTCTGCTTCAACTTCACGGCACAAAAAGAAAAAGGAGACAAGGCGGCGCCTTCAGGCTAGTCAGCCCTTTCATGCAGCGAGATTCTTGGCCAGTGGGTGAATGAGGAATCCCCACCGTCCGTCCTGCCTATGGCTTGTAGATGCGCGGTGCTTTTGGGGGAAAGGGAGAACACTTGACTGCCACGTCGCTTCAAGAGGGTACGACAAAGAAAGGAGACCTCCATGTCTGATAGAACGGTCTCCACTGCGACGAATGGGATACTTTCCGCATCGTCTTCCTGTCTCGCAGGAAACGTGAGCTCGCATTTTCCTTGTGACGTCGCCAGTGCCCCAACAAGATCAAAAAGACCTTTGCATATGCAGGTACTTTCTTTGAGTCTTTGGAAGCCTTTACGACGGCTCAACCGAAACCTCGCAGGGGGGGGGGGGGGGGGGAGGAAGAAAGAAAGAAAGAAAGAAGACGGCCAGATCAGCAGACCAAGAGTAGGTACATGTGATGGATTATCAGTGTAGTTGCCCAGCCAATCAAGGCGCTTCTAAAGCCAGAGTTGCTCAGCCATTCAGACTCTTGCCTTTGTCATTTTTAGCCCAGCAACCACATTCATTCATTTTTCATAACTCTGGGAACTCAGTACATGGCGGGTGTCATTTTTTTTCCCCACCGTACCTATTTCTATTCCTCCTGAAACTCCAGGTCGCGTCTCAGATTTTCCCCTTCCCGAGCATAGGGTAGAACGGGCATGGTGGCTTCGTCAAAACGGCGTTGACCAAACGCTGAGCGCCCAATACAAAGGCAGCTATAGTCATTTGACAGGTACGTGGCATTTTTCTTTGTCGATTTTTCACGACATGGTCCACAGTTCCTTCAATCAAGCGGCAAAGATGATAATGTATATTCAGGCTGCCTGCGTCTAGATGGCAAACCTGGTTCTACCGTGTGCAGATGGTTGATTCTCAAAGGCGTGACTTTTCGGCTCAAACGTGCAACCATAGTCCAATGTCTGAGTTTTTCCAAGAGTGGAAGTATATTGAAAACAGTGACAAAGCAACTCCTGGTATTCTTTTTTTTTTTCTACGAAAAAATGTCCGATTCCTTGCATATCCGGCGCGGAAGGCCTGCCAGCGTGGCACTGCTCGCGGCCATGTGCCAGCCCCCGTACTAATCCAACCGCCCAACGTCCTTAATCCACTTTGGCCAAGGCAACCAACTCCAATTGCTTCCATTTCCATCATTTTCTCTTGTATTCTCTTAGTTTGCCCCCCAGAGTCTGACGGAGGCCAGCCAAGCCATGAGCAAACAGCACCAGGCCAACAGTTTTCCAACTCTGAGTGCGCCCAACCCATACATGACACAACAGAGACTATTGTGTGCTTGGCTGCCTCTTCGATTTCACACACGCAGCCATGCTGGGGCAGCCAGTATAGAGAGTCACCTCTCCATCTCCCTGACACTACCATCCTATCTCTTCGCCACAAAGTCTGGCTGTTTCGACCAACTGACCGAAAATGACTTTTTCATTTGACCCTACAGCTGAAGACTTTCGCCCTGTGGGGACTCAAGCCGAAACCTTCGAGTTGTCTGATCCCGACCACGCATCTACGTACGATGATGCTGAGATCTCCCAAGTCGAAAGGGGTGGCCAGTATGCCATCACTACGTATCTCAAGGAGAACGTGCAAGAGTTTCGTCGTCTTCAGAAAATGCGCACAAAGGCGAGTTTTCACCACAGCTGGGAAATTTCCATTAGCTCGATCGTCTTGCAACTTGCTAACCACCATGATAGGGATGGGAGAGCTCCAAAGGTGACGCACACTTCAACAAGCAACGAAGAATCGCAGATGAGCCCACTGAAAAGGACGCTCGTTTCTTCTACAACATGATGCACAAGATAGGAAGGGACATGAACAAGGTCACACGCGCTTTTGACTTGTCTGGGATCAAGAAACCCGCCTTGCTGGACATGTGCATGGCTCCAGGTGCCTTTATCGCTCAGATCTTGGACAAGTACCCAAATGCCCGAGTCAGAGCCATGAGTCTCACCCCCAAGGATGGAGGCCACCGGGTTAGGCTGGGTCACCACAGTATCGATGTCGAGTTTCGAGACATCACCATGTTGGCGGCCGACATGGGCATGCAGATGGACGATGTGCCGGAATCTGGACCTGACCCAGGAAATCTTGAATTCACAAAGGTCTTTTCTAATTCCGAAAGGTTTGATCTTGTCTTGTGCGATGGTGCCGTTCGACGCACGCATCAGCGTACAGCATGGCGAGAACGTCGCGAGGCTACCCGTCTCACACTCACGCAGCTTACGATCGGCCTTGAACATCTGAATAATGGGGGTACCATGGTCATTCTACTACACAAACTCGACAGCTGGCCTTGCTTCAGTTTAATCCGCGACTTCACCAAGTTCTCCACCATCCAGCTTTTCAAGCATCCCCAGCACCACAGGCTGAGATCGTCCTTCTACCTCGTGGCCAAGAACATCCAAACCAACAATATCTCGGTCAAGGAACTAATCTCGGAGTGGAAGGAAAAGTACAAGATTGCTACAGTTGGTACAGACGAGGAGTACTCCAGGGTATTGAAAATTAGCAGCCAAGATGCTCAGGTTGCCCTGGAGGAGTTTGGGGAGGAGTTTGTAGCCATGGGACGCAAGATCTGGAAGCTTCAAGCAGAGTCCTTGGCAAATGCTTCGTTTATGAAGTCTGTGGGCGGGAGCGAGGACAATTGAATCGAAAGTGAGGGCATCGGCCAGCAGGGCATGTTCTAGTGTACTCCGGGCCGGCGCGTCAGTCAAACTGACATCAATATCCAGGGCATCTTTCTACTTCAGTGGCCCAAGGTTACCACCACATTAGCCCTCACAACTACTAAGCGTTGATACCAGCAAGAATGACACTGAATTCAAGCACAGTGTTCTTAGAGAAGAGAGAAACATGATCTGCGTATAATAAAGCATCAGTGATATTCTTTTTACTCATCGCCCTTCTCTATCTGTCCATTCCATCCAAGCAGCGTAGTACACCTCCAAGCTGAATTGAAAACTTCCCGCCTGTCTCGAGAGTCAAGAACATCTCTAGAGAGGAACAATCTCATATACAAAAGCCAATCCAAACATCTCTTCGTTACATCATAAGGAGTGACAAACACCAAGGTCCACCCTCAAAAACTCGGCTACAAGCGAATCCCTCTAGTACTCCACAACAACGGCGGGACACTCGACGCAGCGAATGTCGTAAAAGACGTTGCGGACATCCGACTTGAACTTGACGCCAATGGCATTAACGGGCTGAGCATACTTGTAACACCGCTTTCCGTTGGTGTTGAACCGAACAGCCTTGCAGCTGCTATCACCCTTGCAAAAAGCAAGACAAGCATCATCGTCCTCGACGACCTTGTTGCCGTAGGGTTGCAGGTCATCAGCACCGACGACACCGGTACGACCACAGACAGCGTCAACAGAGTCAGCAAAGCCGCATGCCGTGTCGTAGTATGTAACATCCGAGACGCCCTCAAGCTTGAAGGACTCGACGATGTGTGTGTACATGCCGCAGATCTTCTGCTTAGGATCCCAGCTGATGGACTTGCACTTGGGATGGTCTGCGACGCAGGCCTTGATACAGGCGTCGACGTTGGACCAGAGTTTGTTGCCAGTGTACCAGCCACGGCTCTTGTCACCCTTGTTACCCTTGGCGCCGCAGATCGCTGTGCTGGGGATCTCGTGGACGGTGCAGGAGGGGTCGAGGGGGGTGATGGGTGTGGTATCGCAGCTCAGGGGAATGGCGTTGACACCAGAGAGGGCTGCAACGATGGCAGTGAGGACAGTGAGGGAGTACATTATGCTGAAGTTTCGAAACGAGAAAGTAGTTTCAAGAATGTGTTGTATAGAATGTGTCTTGATTCTTGAGGCTGTTGCAGTGCTGTGAAGTGATTGCTAAACTGTCTAAGAAGCCGGCCAAGCTAGGTTCTTATACCCATCTCCAACTTGAAAATTCATCATCCTCGTCACTTCCCTCACTCTCTACCAAGAACAAGCCGAAGCAAAGCTGAAAACAATGGCTTGTCTTGAGGCTTGATCTATTGAAGCACCCATCCGGTAGTCCGATCCAGATCCCTCACCTCTCTGAGAATTCGGGGGAAGCGAAGAGGATCAGCAGAGAAAATGGTGATCGCCACTGTTGCTGGGGAAAGATGGTCAGTTCTTGGCAGTCTAGTAGTCAATAGCCTTATCTTGACAAGCCACTGCCAAGAAGACGTTTGGCCCCTCGGGGCCTTTAGGCTTCACCACGTGTGTCTGAGCATTCGATTATCGTCTTGGCTGCGTATAAGCGATTTGCTGAATTACCACGAGGCTGAGTCCGAATCAGTTACTCAAGGTCTTCAGTGTTTCTACTATGATGTGCGATTAGACTGGTTATTTCGCATTGTCAGTATCATCTTGAGTCTCGGGTAACTATTTCCGACAACCATGTCATAACCCAACTAATCCTAGAACAACATGGGATAACACCCAAGGCTTTTCAATGTCCTCCTGTGGAGTTTCCACGCAAGGGAGGACGCTATCCCCAGGATCTCGCCACGTTGGATCGATCTATCGATCTTGGCAGGGCTCAGCTGTAGTTGCCAAGTCCCTAGAGTCCCCAACCAAGAGCGACGTCCCGACCTCATGGGTTCGGATTGTCGGGGATCAAAGCGGCGAGGCCTTCGCTTATAGCTAATTCTAACTCGTCCAGTCTGTTCTTTACCAAGGAAAACTCTTCTTGGCCAAAACATTGTTTTGTATCGAATACTGCTCGCTTAATCTGACGACAAAATGGTACGACGACCAAGGGCCGGCCTCCCTGCCCGTTCTATTCCACCAAACGGCCAGTATCGGTCACACAGGTAAGATGCTACATTAAATATTCTATCACAGCATGACAGTGCCTAGATTCCGTCTAGATGATCCTTTTATGGTGATATGTGACAGAAGGTCGAGAATAATGCATAGGGCGAATGGGTGGTCAATATCTAGCCGAGGCTTCGAGAGGAGCATCAGTCCCCAGAAAGACGCACTCTTCAAAATGTTGCAATCACCTCCCAAGCCCGTGTTGAACCGTATTCCACGACACTTTCTCTACTGTTCATGATTGATATATTATCCCGAGGGGGTGCCACGGCTCACGGCAGCAATGCAGTCCCCAACACGCAACGTTCGCATCTCGATCAACTCAAAATGTTGCATAGCGCCGAGGCCTGGAGACATCTACTCATCTTACATCAATATCCCCGATACATATCCATGATACATAAAGCATCAGAAGGGATTGCGCGCCTTGCTGTCCGTGCGGGCCAATTCCTTAGTGACAGTTGCAACTCTGAGTACTCACCCGCCTCTTCCAAAGCAGGTGCTCTGAATAGCCTCATTCCGAGCCCAGCAAGCAGACACCATACCAGTTTCAATGGCCCGGCTTCATCTTTGACATCGAAGCCGGTTGCTCTGTAAATGATGAATCACCAAGCTAGGTGACACTGCGTGCGCGCCGCCTTGGCAATTCGCCGAAGCATCACGTAACGTTATGCCACACTCAAGGTAACAAAGTCAAACGTTCCAAATGACAGCCTGTCCAGGTTGTGACAAGGTTCCACAGCTCCGACGCTCTTCCTTCTCGACTACAAATACAGGCATATCCCCCATCCCGACAGCTCTCTCTTCCAATCTCCCATCTTCCTCATCTCCACTTCACGCAGCCTGCACCTCTCAACAACGCACGAAATCCACCAACATGATCCAGCATCAACCCATCACCATGGAGAAAAGAACAAAGCTTCTTCTTCACATCACCAGCAAGCCGGCAAATGCAATGAAAAAAGAGAGTGCACATCACCTGGAGGCAGTGTAATACCAGGGACGGACACTTGGGGAAGTACATCAAAAATTATGCCGGGGACTCACCAACCTATCGCCTCGAGGGGGGTTAGCAAACGGGGAAAAGGACCCCAAGAGACGATACCTGTCCCGAAATCTTGAACGTCAGGACAAGCCGGCGTACGTAGTCAAGTACTCGTACAAGGTCATGAGAGGAAAAAGAAAAAGAAAAAGAACTGGATGACGAGGAGGAGAGGGGGTTTTATACCCCTCAAGCAAACCCTTCGTTCCTAGCTTTTCGATGCATATCCAAACCCCGAGACGGAAACAGCGACGATGGTAATAACTGTTTGGGAAGGCGAGTACCCTGACAACAAGGCGAGATCTGACCTTGAAGAAACAGGCACATGCATTTAGGAAGGCGCTTCGGTGTATCGCAAGACATGACATGGATGGTCTGCAAAGGTTCTACATATCGATGCGACAAAACTTCAAGTACAAGACATGATGGGAAAACATGGTAGGAGGATCAACCAACAAGTCTACGAGGGAATTCTTGTCAATTCACCAACCCCTCCCCGCAGTCGCTGCTCGCAGCATTGTACGAGACTCGAGACGACGAGCGAAGATGGCAACTGCCGTGTCGCAAGGAAAGCAACATGTTGAACATCAGAGCCCACAGGAGGTCCAATGTTAAATGGAAGGACTGTCACAAGCACACCCAGCACACCCAGCACACCCAGCACAACCTACCTAGGTCCCAGCACAAAACCCGGCTTCTCGAGAAGGGGACAACAACGAGGATATCAGCCATCCCACAAGGTACGGAGGCCCCTCAAAAAGGCAAGATCTATGGACCTGAAAAAGTAAGATATGGTCCAAGAGGAAAGCAGGAGCCCCGAACAATGCAGTACAGTATCTCCCTTGGTACCTTACACGTCGGGAACCCGATCGGTACAAGATGAGGAAGAAATGGAGAAATGAATTGACCTGCAAACCGACGAGAGCAACTCCATCGACCTCCAGCAATGACCTTGATTCCCCGCCCCATCTACGCGAACCAAAGTCTGAAGAACTTCACGCAGCACAGCGACAACAGCAACCGCCGCCATCTGGGGTACCCGACTTCTTGGAGAGCAAAGACCCAAGTTTGAGAGACGGACCCAGGCGACGACCTTCTCATCTCTCTAAAAGAGAGTCGCCTGCCACGAAAGCAACGACACACAAATGGAAGGGTCCACTCAAGAAGATAACAACTGCGAGACGGGTCTTTCCAGGTTGTACTTGGGATGAACAGCACATAGGATGAAGGAACAAACAATCGGGAATCAATGAGTCATTGCCTACATAAAGAGGAAGAATTGGGGAGGGTGCAACAGAGTGACTGAGTTCGAGGCAGTGGTGGCCAACTTGGGCAAGGTGACGGGGTGCGAATAGCTTCACGACAGAAGCGCATATGCCATCGCGGCCGACAGCAAATAAAGGCCCAATTAAATTACTCAGAGATTCTCTCCACGTGAAAGAAACACAGCCATCATACCAAGAGCCCCATCATGAACTTCCCTCGTGGCCGCCAAGCTTCCTTCAGTGGAGATCCCATCGTCACGCACCCAAACAAGCCTCAAGCAGCGACCCAAAAAGTCCCAACTAGACCCAGCAGGGTCCTCGGTGGAGAAGGTTGTAACGTCGATGCTTGATCTGATAAGATAATCTCTCCCGCTTGGCTCATCATCGTGGAGCCCTTACAGAGCCTTAGCATCGGATTGATCAGCATTTATGCGTGGTTTTACGATGTGGGTTGGGCAGGGATCGGCCGTCGTTTAAGGCTATGTTTAAGTAAACGACGGATCCAGATTGAAGTGACGTGAACAAGACGTTTACATCATTTTTGGCAATGGCTGAATATCGACGCTTTGCTACTCCTGATCCTCAATGGACAGACGTACGTTGGACCATCGCGAATACAAGACCATGTCACTGAAGCATCCAGTTCCCCAATAATCTACCGCCGGGTACAAAGGTGGTACGGGGCATGCCGAGAGATCATAATCCCATCACTCCACAGGAAGGACTAGACATTGTCGAGTTTGACGTCCCCGTGCGAGACGACACACCCATCACGTTACGTACCTACAGACGAACCGCCAACCGTGACGATGCCTTGCCCCTGCTAGTATACATGCACGGTGGCGGTTACGTCTTTGGTGGTCTTGAGACGGATGATTCAACTTGTCGAGCAATCGCCCTAGAGCTGGGCATCGTCGTTGTCAATGTCAAGTACCGACTCGCTCCTGAGCACAAGTTCCCAGTAGGCTTTGAAGATTCCTTTGACATAGTCCGCTGGGTAAGTCATGCCTCCAATTACCACTTTACCTCTAACATTCCCATATAGGCTGCATCATCAGAAGGTCAGAGAAGGCTCAACACCAATCTCGCCAAGGGCTTCATCTTGGGCGGCACCTCAGCAGGCGCCAACTTTACCGCTGGCATTTCTCACTTGGCCCGCGACGAGGGTCTTTCACCAAAGATCACGGGTGTCGTCTTTCTCGCTGGTAGTTTCTGCCATCCTGATGTGCGACCAAAGAAGTATCTAGACCGCATTCTGAGTGTCGACGAGATTAACGATGCGCCCGGTCTAACAAGAAAGTCCATCGACTATTTTTCAGGTACCAGGTCGTCTCAGTTTCTACCTGAGGTCCAACTAATGTCTGTATAGAAAAGTACGGTGCTCCGCCTGAAGACAAGCGTCTCTCACCTCTACTATTCGACTCACACGCAGACATTGCTAAAAAGGCATACTTTGCCATCTGCGGATGGGATCCTCGACGAGATGAAGCGCTACTTCTTGACCAGATTCTTCAGGAAGAAGGATTATCTACCAAGAAGCACGTTTATCAAGGGCTGCCGCATGGTTTCTGGACTACTTGTCCGGATCTACCTGTGTCGAAGAAGTGGTTGGAGGATTTGCTTGAGGGTCTACGCTGGATGATTGAGTAAAGCAGATACAAAACGACGTCAGTATGATCGTTCATCTTGTTTGTTTAATCTCGGGGTGATTACGCCATGTATGTCCCCAAGTGACATGTTGAAAGCATTGCGATTTGACAGACTCAATTCCTCCTTAGTATCAGCATGTCAATTTACTTTGCCAGCTCATACAAAACTCAAACCAACGTCCCCTCTCAGCAGTATCAAGCCAGCGTAACATCGAGTCCTGTTTCTAAGAGCGTGCCGCTTTACAAGATACCCTCCTCAACCACCTTGACCTTAACCTTCATACCCCAGCCCTCCTTCCAGTGTTTCTCCTTGCCAATCTTTTTCCACATCCTCAACAGCATCCTCAATCGTCTCCTTAGTCTTAGCAGGGTCGTCCTTAGTCTTTTGGACAGAAATGGTCAAGATCAATCCCTCCTCGTTCTTATCCTTTCCGAGATTCCAGGACCACTGTGCAGAAAACACCACTCGGGGCTTGGACTTGTGAATCTTGCCAGCCGGGTACAGGGCCGTGATCAGACGGCCTACTCTTCCGAGGTAACCAGCCCACCAGACTTCCTCGGGTGTGATGAGCTTGCGGAGTGATTCGCGGAACTCGATTTCGCGAGGTGGCAGTTCACCGCCGTATCTCGACTCGAGCATCAACGCCAGTCTAGCTCGGTCCTGATGCGAGACGCCGTGGATCGACGACATTGTTCCCACGCTGGTCGAGTAAAGCGCAGTCGTCGAGGCAGTCTCCTTGGACATGAACATGTGAAGGTACATCGAGTTGGCGAAAGAGTCAACGACGGGCTCGCCAAACTCTTCAGGAAACTCCTTGGTCTTGGAAGGTTTCGGGATAGCGTGCTTAAGCAGCTGCTGGATATGATGTCGCGAGCCAGGAGCAAAATACGCCGTAGCAACCTCAAGAGGAGCCTCCTGTCGAATATCAGGTGAGAGCTGACGAAACAAGAACCCCTCTCGCACACCACCCTGACAAAAGTGCGCCTCCTTGATACCCCAAGGAATAGCCTCAGAGAGGACATTGACGAGGAAAGCCACAGCAGGAACCTGTGATCGTCTTCTGTCCGAAACTCGGAAAATGTCCTTTGCGGCCTTGGCAACGTGCTTGAGCGTCTCGGTGTCTTCAAACTGCTTTCGCTGTGCGGTGTATCCGTTGATGATGGAGATGGGATAATGGCTTCCGTGAGACTGGTTGAGGTAGAGAAGCAGGTATCCCCAGCCTCTGAAACCACCTCCGGAGAGGTAGATGCGATATCCACCCTCTCTCTCAGCCTTTTCGGTCAACTCTTCAGGGATCTGCAGACGACTGTATGCATCCTTAAAGTTGCCAATCATCTCATCCTTGAAAGCCTTGACAGCGGCGTCAGCCTCATCCTTGTCCTTCCCATCCTGCAGATCATGCAGCTTCTTGGTCAGAGCAGCAGCTCCGTAGGGAAAACTAAAGCTTCCTCGGGGACTGATACGGATCTCGCCACCCTGGCTGAGCATCCAGGTGATCTGCGTACTGCCTCCTCCAAGGTCCATGACCAATCCCTCCATGCTCGAGAAGCCACTAGCGATACCCAGGGCTCCAATCTGACCTTCTTCCTCCTTGGGAAGAAGCTGCACAGTCAAATCAGTCTTTGTCTTAATGGTAGACAAGAACTGTTTAGAATTGAGGGCAGCGCGTGTCGCCTCGGTCGCAATGACGTGGATATTATCCTTTGTGCAACCAAAGTCATCACAAACAACAATAAACCTACTCAAAAACTGAAACAACAGATTCAATGACTGAATCCGGGATGGGAATCTTCTCGCCAGTTTCGTCGTCATACTGAGAGTCGTAGAGTGAGATTGAAGACCGGTAAACACAAACGGTCGGGAGCATACGCGCCAAAGGCGACGATGGGTCAGAAATGGAGAGTCGAATTCCATTGCTAGAGTGACAATGTCAGATTAACCTTCAAAAGGGCTCGTTGGAATTGCTCACCTTCCCATATCGACGACGCCGATCAACCTGCCTCCGTGTCCCTGCCATGGCGGGTGTCCACCTTGAAGGTGAGCACGATGC
Source organism: Fusarium oligoseptatum (assembly GCA_003946995.1). Lineage (NCBI taxonomy): Eukaryota > Fungi > Ascomycota > Sordariomycetes > Hypocreales > Nectriaceae > Fusarium > Fusarium oligoseptatum. The sequence goes on along the minus strand of NKCK01000043.1, from coordinate 62,801 downwards.
GGCAGGATGGACTGCGAAGCAGCACCATGATCAATGCCAAACTCAGTAATCGGGTCAATCTCTTCAAAGTCGGAAAAATCCATCACAAGACGATATAAAGAGCAAAGAAACAAGACCAGTGACGACAAGGGGGACAGTCCCGGATATTTAACGCGTCACTGGCAAAACTGGAGCCAGTTACAGCGGCCGTACACGTCAAGGGGGAGGTGAAACTCCAGCAAGACAAGGAACGCTCGCCTGGGGTCGTCATTGGTTGAGGTACCAAGCTGAGGCTTGGATAGCCTTGGTGACGCCCTAGCCGGAAGAGTCCCTAGCTGCGACTTTATTTAATGACGGCGAGCGGTGGGGCCGTGTCGTGTGAGCTTATCTTTTCAGCTCCCATCAAGGTTGAAGCTTCTGTCCTTTTGACACCAACAGAGCTCAATCGCAAGCGAGGGTATTTGAGTATGACAGATCAGTTACGTATTAATTTGGTTCCAATTGATGTCCCTTCTACATAGTTTCGCTGTCTTCACCTCGATCTTACTCCTCGGGCAGATACCAAAAGAAGTAAACATCCCATACTCAGCCACGGGCAGTGGCATCTCACCCCTGAACAAAGGAGAGCTGAACCGGGCTCCCGCATGCTCCTCCAACTCTATCGAGGCGGTACCGCTGGCGTCATTTCCCCGGTAACCCCAGGTCAACACCCCTAGTCTTGTGCACCGTCAGCATATGCAGGCGTCCGCGTCGAGGGACATCACCGCCACCCCCTTCCAATAGTTATGTAGATCCAAGACTTTCAGGTTTGGTTCCTGGTTTTTTGGATACAGGTGGCATCTGGGCTTATGGCTGTTGTCCGCCATCGCTCATGGTTCGTTCAAGGCTTTTGCCCTACACACAGCATCCGAATACTCATGGTCGCAACACGTCAATCAGTCTATCCTCGACTCCTTCGTCCAGAGGCAATTATCTCGATACAATGAGGCCGGTCCACCAGGATCATACTTTTCCCTATACCAAAATCTTCTCACCAAGTCTGGGGGTCCAAAAGGCAGCTGGCTCCTGAATACTCCGTTAGGCAACTGCTCTATTGAGCCACCAGCCATCGATCTCACGAGGCTGTTACTCATAATTGTTCTTTCACAAGACAATTGAATCACCTTTTGCCTCGAAAATGCGTTACTCTTTACTAAGTTAACCCATATCAGAGGGCTTGCGGGAAACCTCCCCAGGTTAAATAGAGAAAAGCTGGACAGGCAGCTACTCAAAGCGCCATTGTATCCAGATAGAAGGACACTCAGCAAGCTGCTATCTGGCCGAACCTTTATCCTCCCATCATCAAAAGAAATGTATGGTTGCCGGGCGGTGGACAACCCTGGCCCAGCGGTTGGACAACCGATCGTGAGACGGCTCATATTACCACAGTCACATAGAGGTCTAATGCCTCGGCGAGTCTCGCCGCGAGATTCATGATTTGTTCAAACAGGGTTTGTCAAAAGGACTATTCGAGAATCTCACCATTGTCGGCCTCAATCATGAGCACGCGATGGACCCCGACTGTTTTCTCGCTCCTAGATTTGACTTAACAGGTTCATCGGGACAAGCGTCCAATGTTCTTTTCCGTCTCTGACTTCAAGAATTGAAGCCTTTTTTGAACCCATTGCCATATCCCTTCGTTGCAATGACCATTCTTACATCACTTCCGATGGTTAGTATCTAGATTCATCCAACCTTAAGTGTCACAACTACGTGCGAGAGCTACTATTCTTACAACCTACAACTACCTAGAATAAATCGACGTTGACACTCATTTTTTTCGTTGTCTCAGTATGTCAAATAAGAACATCCTACTCGCTCAGCAAACACCTGCCAGTTAACGAGATAAGTCAGGTTTGAAGTGAGACGAAGAAAGACACAAGGTCTCAAGATATCCGTACAAAATTGTCAGACGATATCAATGAGTTCATCACATTCATCCGCATGCATACTACTTGGGTGTTCGCAACACTTGGTAGCCAGTGGTTGAGAGGGATTTTGCCAACAGTCACGCAATCACGCCTACGTAGGCCATCTCCTGTTGATTGTGCCATTAGGTAACACATGATCTTCGTAGAAAAGATAATTCATATAGGAAAGTCAAGGTAAGAAAAACATACAATTAGTCACGCTCAAAGTGAACCGCGATCGCTTTCCTTCGGGCTAGAGTGAATAATAGAAGCAATCCACTAAATCTCCATCCCAAGCGGGGTGAAGATCTTCAAACCTCATACTCACCACCACCAACGAAAAAAAAAATGCCATCCAAAATCCTCATCCTCGACGGCGGCCTCGGCACATCCCTCGAGTCAAAATACTCCATCTCATTCTCAAGATCCACACCTCTATGGTCCTCTCACCTCCTCATCTCCGACCCGACGACTCTTGAATCTTGCCAGAGCGATTTCGGAGCTGTGCCTGTTGACGTTCTCCTCACTGCGACGTATCAGGCTTCTATCAAGGGATTCGCTGATACTCGTACCGAAGAGTTTCCAGATGGGATTGGTCGTGAGATTATTCCGCGTTTTCTGGATGATGCTGTGAATATTGCTCAGCGAGCCGTGGGTGAGAATGCAAAGGTCGCTTTGAGTTATGGACCTTATGGCGCTTGCTTGATTCCGAGTCAAGAGTACAGCGGGAAATACGACGACGCGCATGATTCAGAATCTACACTTGAAGAGTGGCACCGTGAACGTCTGGGACTCTTTGCAGATGTTCCAGACGTTGGCAAGAGAGTCAGCCATGTTGCGCTGGAGACTATCCCCAGAGTCGATGAGATTATCGCCATGCGCAAGGCTCTAGCCGCAACACCAGCTCTCTCGGATCTACCTTATTGGACTTCATGTCTCTCCCCTGGCGCCGACTTGGCACTTCCTGATGGAAACTCTATCGAGTCCGCTGTCGAAGCTATGCTGGACCGCGACGTCTCGCCAAACACGCCCTGGGGCATTGGCATCAACTGCACCAAAGTCGACAAGCTCGATAGCCTCCTCCAGATATTCGAATCCACAGTCGCACGTCTAATCGAGCAAGGCCGTTTGGATACTTGGCCTGCACTAGTTCTCTACCCCGACGGCACAAATGGAGAGGTATACAACACGACGACGCAAAAAGTGGGAACTACCAGACGACGCCAAGGACCAGGTGCGCTCATCATGGGAGTCTCAAGTCGAGAGCGTGGTTAGAACTACAGAGAGTCGGGGAAAGTGGCCAGTTATTCTTGTTGGCGGATGCTGCAAGGCGAGGAGTGAGGATATCAAGAGACTTCGAGATTGTCTCCTCGGGTAAACCACATAGCTATTCGCATGTTAAATCAAGTTTCTGTTACATCAAATGGGTATCCTTATTTCATCACTATCCAGTTTAGAGCACGTCCTTTCCTCATGGTAGATACCCCAAACCACTTATATCTGCACTCAACTCCCTCCCCTGCATCATCTCCGCCATGACCTTGCCCGTCCCAAGTGACAGACTAATCCCCCAAGGTCCATGTCCCGCTGCAACAAAAACACCTCCGTCTGCTCCTTTTCTCGTCCTGTAGCCTTGTCTTAGATCTACATCTTCCACCCGCGTAACGTACGGCGTGCCTCGCTGCGTCACAGGCCGGAAGCAGAGCCCAGTTCGAACAACCTCCAACTCACCCTCCGACTTGATCAATTGTCTCGCCGTAGCTTTCAACTTCTCTAGAGGTCCTCGCATGGGTTTTGCAGCTGTAGCTAACGGCGGTAGCGGTATAGCCGAGTTGACACCTCCCAGCCAGATATCGCCGTTCGGTCGAGCATATATCTCTGGAGAGAAATCATCCAAGCTACAATAAAGCGAGTGATATACATCACCCACATCCCCAGGATTCCGCACAACCAGTGAATGACCCGCAAGACTCAACACTGGTATGTCAATAGCAGAGCCCGGAAACATGGATTCTAAAACCTCGGGCGTCCAACAGCCGGCACAAACAAGAACCCGGGTGGCCGGGATCTCGGTCTCGGAGGAGCAGTCGGTGAAGCCGATGCGGACATGTGAGAGCTCATCATGGCAGTCAGGTCCGACGTTGAGGACTACTGCAGGGTGGTGAAATCGGACACCTGCAGCTCGACACCTTTCTAGGAGGAACTGACAGAGTCTAAGAGGGTCACTATGTTTCTTTCATGTCAGTAACATGCTCATAGCTGCGAGATCTGGACTTACAGAACAGCCGTCCCCTCAGCATTGTCAACCAAACTAACAGCATCACCCTTGACACGCCTCAACCAAGGCGGACAATTCCCATCCTCAACCTCCCTCTTCTCCGCCACCAAATCCGCTCTACTACCTCCCTCCCGTAACCAATCCTCACCTCCAGGCCCATTAACCTTCCTCCTCGAAGGCTCATAATTCACCGTCACCGACTTGGCATACGCCCAGTTCTCCCTCCCATCGAACTTCTCCGCGAGTCTCTCATGCTCTTCAAAGCTGAGAGCGCCTAGGGATGCAAGTTCAGGCGGGAACCAGTCTTTGGCGATGAAGCCGCCGGCATAACCTGACGCCGAGGCAAACAGCTCAGTAGAAGAGTCGACGACGTGAATCGACCAACCAGGTTGATGTTCAGAGAGGTAGTAAGCTGTCGCGATGCCAATTATGCCGCTTCCAACAATCACAGTCGTAGCCATCTGATGAAAAAGACAAGAGGTGTAAAGAATATCCAAGTATAAAGGGTTTTGTCGAAAGTTTTGGGACTCTCAGCTGACAAAAGACGCCATCAAAGCTGCATGCTCAATGCAGATGCAAGCCCCCGATGACGTTTGTGACCAATACAGGGTAAGGTAAGTGAAGCTCCAGAATGACCCCGCCATTCAAACTAAACCCCCACCTCGTGCTGAAGCTTTCGAACTCACTCAGCCAACTCACGAAAAAAAGGGAAATCTTGCGTGAGGCGTCGTTACACTACACCAACCACCGCGAACATGACTTCCAAGGTTTTCATCGTTACTGGTGCCAGTAAAGGCATTGGTGCAGCCATCACTCGATACCTCCTTGGTCAATCTCACAAGGTGGTTGTCACGGCTCGATCTTCTGAGCCTCTTGAGGGATTCAAAAAGTCGCACCCTGATCAGGTCCAGTTCATCGCGGGAGACATTGTTGACCCTGAGGTTAGAATGAAAAGCTTTGCTCTCACAAAACAAGGAGGCTGACAACAGAGTAGATGCCCACCAAGCTGACGGAACTCGCCGTGTCTTCGTTTGGCAAGATTGACGGTCTTGTCATCAACCACGGCCTCTTGGCTCCTAAGAGATTTGCTGACACAACCGCCGAGGAGTGGAAGCACATTTACGACGTGAATGTCTTCAGCGGCATTGCTGTGGTAAGATCCAGCCATCTGACACATCTGCGAGAGTTACGCTGACATAGGTCAGGCTCAAGCAGCACTCAACGAGCTCCGAAAGTCCAAGGGATGCATCGTGTGGGTGTCTTCAGGGGCAGCAACAAAACACTACAAGGGATGGGCAAGCTACGGTTCATCTAAAGCTGTCTACAATTCCATCTCGGCCCACCTTGCCCTCGAGGAGCCTGACATTACCAGCGTAGCCGTCGCGCCGGGACGAGTCGATACTGACATGCAGGGCGTCCTGAGGGCCGAAGGCAAGGACAGTATGGACGAGGCGCAGTATGCTACCTTTGCCGAGGCCAAAGAGAAGGGCACCTTGCTCAAGCCGGAGCAGCCGGGACATGTCATGGCCAAGTTCGTGGCAGACCCGCTCAAATCTCTGAGCGGAAAATTCTTTACGTACGTTTCACGACATGCTGTAGGATCGACAACTAACGGTTATGCAGATGGAACTCACCAGAGGTTGCGGCGTATCAAGAGTAGAAATTCGGTGGTCAAGTAGAAGACGGATTCCTGGATACTCAAGCAGATGTTAGCTTTATGTCTTGACAAGAATTGAAACAAGCAAGAAGGTAAATAGACAAATGCAGGTCAGTCGAAAGATGAAAAGCTCTTAGTTTGCTCCACATGGACATTCGGATTTAGCATGGAATGTAAATTTCTTCATCATAGCATTTGATGATGTGTTGAGAGAGAAAAAGAAGAAAAATAGGTTCTTACCTGACGGTTGATGTGCCGCGCAGAGTATGGCATCTGGATCTTTCAGGCAATGTTCTTTTTCTCCTGTCAGTTCCATAGCCTCCAACAGGTTGTTCAACAAAGTTGTGCTATCGAATGCGCTCAGGCTATCGAATGTATCCGTCATGAGATGTCGGTATTTGATAGTACCAGATAGCAAAAGGCATCACAGCAGGGTCGAGAGGAGGAGGGTCGTCGCTGAAAGGGTTCTTACAGCAAGGGGCAAAGAGCGCCGGCCTAGACTTTTTTCTCTCTCGTTAGCCATGTCCAAACAATGGAATCAAGCTTTTCAAAGAACAATGGATTGGAATCAATCAGACATGTCTATTTGGCATAAGACGAAGTCAATCAGCACCGAGGCTTGTCGGACCTCTAAGACTGGGGCGACAACTTGTCTCTTCATGCGATGCGATGCAAAGGGAACCGAGGGCAACTTACTCAAGGCGGACAGCTCATTGTTGACGGGAATGTAGAGCAAATAGTTTGAAAGATAGCAATGTGACAAAGCCCAAAGGCCATTGTCGCAGAAGACAGGGTCAGGAGACGTGGTCTTTGTCTGGATTGTGAGCAAGAGAAGGAGAAAAAAGAAGTGATGATGAAGAGAAAGGAATTTTTTCAGATTGGAAATTTTGGCCGAAGAAAATGCATGCGCGAGACTTGGTCCGTGCGCGCAGTCGCGCCGCTCGAGGCAACAAAGTGTGGCGCGTGAGGTCCTTTCAGCCCCCCTCTCTCCACACCTCTTTTTCAGGCCCAGGTCCTTTCAGCTAGCTTCCAAGGACAGAGAGGTACGTGCTTTCAACCACTGGCAGGCCTTGAGTTATGAGGCTTTGATCTCACTGAACCACAGGTGGAGTCGGGTCCTGAGCCAGTCTCTGGTTGGCAGCCCCTAAAAAGAAATGGAACCTGCCCGATCGCGAAGCTGGGCTGGGCTGGGCTGGGCTTGAAGGTCTGGCCTAGCCCCTCCCTCCCTCTTCTCACGCACACCCCCGGGCCGCAGCAGCTCGCACATACAAAAGCGGCTTGCCCCACCACTCATGGACCATGAGCAACCATCCGGTCTGAAAATCGTCCCTCTCAAGCCTTGAAGCTTTTGCATTTTTGTGAGTCGCCGTTCAACACCAAAAAAAGGTTGCAAGCAAACTCTCTCAACAGAACAAACGAGTATATACCCCGGCAGATACCCGCATCTCAGTCACTCTTGTTTATTACCTAGTTTCACCCATACCTCTGTCACCTTTTTGTTTGCCATCTTTTTTTCCACCGTCATCGCGTTCCACATCGCTCAGTCACCGCTCACACTTCTGATCGCGTCGCCTGGGGTTGTTATATCTCACATCTCCCATTTCGATATTGGACCCTCAACTTTTTTCCCGCAAACGCATCATCACCCGACGACTTGGCTCATCTCTCGCTTCACTGAAATCATGTCTGATCACGAGTTTGGAGGTACGTTATTCTTCTGGTCATGCTGCTCTTTGTCTTGTTTGCTGGCGCATGCGCTCTCATCCCGGGATGCATATCTTGACTCCATCGCAACCCCGTGGACATTACCAAGATGAGATGCGTCACTGTCGCTGAAGCCAATGCTGAATCACTTTTACACCTTCTTGAACTATTTAATCATCTGGATCCTCAATGTTCGCTTCCGTTTACGCTGTCTATCAATTTGACATCTTTCTTCACATGCATTGCATACTCACCTAAGGATTCTACTCACAACATCACTTTACCATCTTCACCCTTTCTCAATCACGAAATCCCCCAACTGCATCGCATCTTTGACTATTGCTTTGTTTTCTGCATCATGGCTCCCCACATTCCCGCATCCGACAAGTACTGGGCGAGAATCGACGCCGGACTGCTGAGTCTGCGCTTCATCCTTGACTTGACAACATCCCGCTAACCCTCCTTCTCTAATTAGGCAACGACGACCTCTCCCTCCCAAAAGGTATGCCAACAATCCTCTCTTCACGCTTCTCTTGCTTACATCTTCATAGCCACTGTCCAAAAGATTGTCTCGGAGATTCTACCCCCCTCAGAAGGCGTGGCCTTTGCCAAGGAGGCCCGCGATCTTCTCATCGAGTGCTGTGTCGAGTTCATCACCCTGATCTCGTCCGAGGCAAACGAAATCTCAGAGAAGGAGGCCAAGAAGACTATTGCCTGCGATCACATCACCAAGGCTCTCGAGCAACTAGGCTTCACCGACTACGTCCCTGCCGTCCTCGAGGCAGCAGCCGAGCACAAAGAAGTCCAAAAAGGTTCGCACTGTCCACCCTTTTTGTTCGTCATCCACTAACACAATGCAGGGCCGAGAGAAGAAGGCGGACAAGTTCGCCAGCAGTGGCATGTCCATGGAGGAGCTGGCTCGTCTACAGGAAGAGCAGTTCGCGGCGGCGAGAGAACGCCACGGCTAGTTGCTTATGTACAAGATGGATGGGGAAGGGAATCATTATTTCGGCATTGCTAGGCGTTGACGTACAGGAACTGGGTTGGACCTGGACTGGATGGACCCTTGGGTTTTGTTATCTGGGAGCGGGTTGGCTCTTTATCACTTTCGCTTATAGATTCTCCCGTCATGCTTTACCCGGCATGGCTCGGGGCTCGAATATCAGGTTGTTGATCTGACTGCGTTCCTTGGTCTTGAGCCTTTACTTGAGTTGGGGTTACATGGTTAGACACGGTTACATGACTCTGGCACACCAATTCATTCGTCATGACCCAATCGTGACCTAGCCAATTCTACCATAGACAAGGAAAGGATAATGAACCATGCAACGTAAGACAACAATATCTTCCTATCTCCAGCCTCACAGCCCTATGAATACTCTGTCGTTGCCTTGTAGGCAGTCAGTCAGCAAGCACTTACAGGCATCCATCCATTGACATCTTATCGATAAAGAAAAAAGATGATGTAACTCCACCACCCCGCCCTGACAATCCTCTCTGTTTTTCGCAACCTCCCACCACTCTCTACTGATGCGCCCATCGCAATAGACTTTGCATCCCCTGCCTGGGAACCGCCAAGATAGGTCGAAGACGCCGAAACAAAAATAAGCCTGGACCCCGTGTCCCTCGCTGGCTCGCTCGAAAGATGGGTCAGGATGAGTCCTCCATGGGCTTCGGCGGCCCGCCAAAGGCCCTCTCTGAGAGGAGCCTGGCTGCTGTCGCAGAGTACATCAAGACGGGTCGCGACAAGAGGATTGTTGTCTTGACCGGCGCCGGTATCTCGACTGCCGCTGGAAGTATGTATCTTGTTGTTCAAGCTTTACTCTATAGAGGTAACTCTAACCTCTTTGTTAGTTCCCGACTTTCGATCGCCCAAGACAGGCCTCTACGCCAACCTCGCCCGCCTCAACCTCCCCTACGCCGAAGCCGTCTTTGACATCTCCTACTTCCGCAGCCACCCCGAACCCTTCTACGTCCTCGCAAACGAGCTGTACCCCGGAAAATTCCATCCCACCGTCTCCCACGCCTTCATCGCCCTCCTCGCCCAGAAGGGCCTCCTCCAGATGCTCTTCACCCAAAACATCGACTGCCTCGAGCGCGCGGCCGGTGTCCCCCCTAGCAAGATCATCGAGGCTCACGGTAGCTTCGCGACACAGCGGTGCATCGAGTGCAAGACTGAATTCCCTGATGACAAGATGAAGGAGCACGTGTTTGGTGGAAAGGTCCCGCACTGCGGAGAGCCCGGCTGCAACGGGCTCGTCAAGCCGGATATTGTATTCTTTGGCGAGTCGCTACCCAAGGCGTTTGACAACAACGTTCACAATGTGGCCATGGCGGATCTGGTGCTCATCATCGGTACCAGTTTGACCGTCTACCCCTTTGCCGCCCTCCCGGGTATGGCGCAGGAAGACAAGCCTCGAGTGCTGTTCAACATGGAGCGCGTCGGCATGATTGGCAATCGTTCAGACGATGTCATTGAACTTGGTGCATGCGATGATGGTATCCGCAAGCTTGCTGATGAGCTTGGCTGGAGAGACGAGCTTGAGCGCCTATGGAGAGATACTGTCGGCGATGAGGAGGCAGAGCGACAACTTAGGGGCAGAAATGAGGATGAGGTGGAGGACGAGGTTGAGCGCTTGGCAGCCGAGGTGGAGGCGGTCGCTATCAACGATGACACCAAGGCGGATGCGAAGGACGAAGCATCTCCAGAGACTGAGCCCACAAAGGAGGTCGATGGAGACAATGTTCTTTCATATCAGCCAGCCACCATCTCAGCGCCAGCGCCAGCAGAGACTAAGGAGGAGCTTAAGGAGCAGCCTAAGACGGAACTAACCAAGACAGAATCGCCAAAGGTGCCTGAGGCCGAATCAAAGGCCCAGCCATCAGAGACAGAGTCCCAACCACCGAAAGACGCCAAAACACCTCAAGAGCAGCCAACAGAGCCTGCTACTGCCAAGGAAGAAACCAAATTGTAACCCTCTTTTAGACAAGAGTCACGAAGGACACGCGTTTAGGAACATTCATGAGAAAAAGAGAAGCTGGAATGGAGGGGGAAAAGCAATGATACACTGTCATCATACACAGATGATAGACGACTGGATGAGTTTTTCTTTTGTTTGATCACGAAAGGCGATGGGAAATGTCACATAGATGGAATTGTTTAAATAGGTAGGTACCCTAGATAGAATAGTCAGGCCGAATTCAAGGTCAAGATTGTCACGTCAACTACCAGGGGAAGACATGATATCAACAAGTGTAGGTATAATGAAATTGCACCACTAGGGGTTATGTAAGAGCAAAAATTATATCCAAATCGCCGTACAAATGGCAACACAGGTACGGCAGAAAAGAAGAAGAAGAGAAATACACAACAGGAAAACCCTCACAGTCCGCTATCGATCTGAGCCGGGATATTCGAAAGCGTCCATGATCCCCACTGCCGACACGTCTCAGCCACAACACTAGGGATCCGCAACTTCTCGACCTTGTCCGGGTTTGTAAGGAACTGCACGAGAAAGCCCGCAGAAACGTGCCAAGCTATGTGACAGTGGAAGGGCCATACACCTGGGAATATGCATGTGAGCATCATGTGAGAGAGAGGAGGTTGGGGAAGTGGTACGAACCTGGATTCTCTGCTGCGTCGAATTGTATCACTAAATGTCCGTTGCCTTGTAATTGGACAACGTCACGCCGTTGGGGATTGTGCTTGTTGATGATGGTGCCGTCCCAAGTGCCTGGGCCTTCATGTAGGACATACATGTTGAAGCCGTGCAGATGCATCGGGTGTCTGGGTAGAAACAGTATTAGCCATAGTCAACAATAGAGCAGACCGGAAATACTCACGAGACAGGCGTCTTGTTAATAACATTGACCCTAACACTCTTGGCGTCTCCCGTGTTCCTCACGTTCCACTGCTCCTCGAAAGAGTGGTTACCCAACTTGCTCAGCAGCAGCGTAGGGCTGTTGTAGTTTGCCCTAAAATCGACGCCTCCAAACCTCCACAGCGTAACATTGCTCGCATTGACATGTATCTCAACGTCGAGGTCAAGAGTCAGGTCAGCCTTTGGCAGCGGCAGCTCCATGACAGGCTTTGTGAGTTCGAGATCGTCGTTGGCGCAAGTCCCCGGGTCCGGGGCGTCCCACGGTTGGGACTCGGGGGGCTTTTTCTGGTCGGCGCCGTCGTAGTAGATGGCCGCCACGGCGTCCGGGGCGTGCGACAGGCTGCACTTTGTAGAGATGTTGGCGCGCATCCAGAAGGCGTCTAGATCGCCATCGGCCTTGACAAGCACATCTGTGCGCTGTCCAATGCCGAGTGTCACCACCTTTGTGTCATAGGGCTGCACCTGGACAAAGTCATTGGCGATGACCGTCATGGTGTGCTCGTCGATGGAGAAGCGCTGGAGTCCCTCGGCCCCCGTGTTGATGAGGCGCAGGCGATGAGTCTTGCCGCGCTTGAACCGAAACTTGGAGATGCCGGCGTTGTTGTTGCATGGCGTCTTGTCTCCCTTCTCCACGTTGGAGCAGTTAAAGTTCATCTTGCCGTTGATAAGGTTACTGTCTGAGAAAACGGGGCCTGTGGCGTTGGGCTTCATGGTCTCCTCCACAAGGTCAAAGTACTCCTTGTGGTACCAATCGCTCAAGAGCACAGGACCAATATCAATATCGTAGTCCTTCTTTTCACGGGGACCGTAGATAACCAGGGGACCAAAGAGACCAGCAGAGTATTGGGCAGAGTAGTGAGAGTGATACCATGTGGTGCCGTACATGTCAGCCACGAATTGATAAGTGAAACTCTCTCCAGGTGGGATAGGGCATTGTGTTACACCGGGGACGCCATCTTCCCAAGGCGTCTTCTTCTGCTGTAGGCCATGCCAATGCAAGGCAAGACCTTCGTCTTCAATGTCGTTGTTCACTGTCACCTGAATCGTGTCGCCCCAGTTGGCCTCGATGGTGGGCCCGGGAAACTGTCCGTTGACAAGAATAACAGGAAGCTCGTATCCATCCGGAGCGATTGTACCCCGGCTGATGGAAAAGTCATACTTCCGAATCACACCTGTGTTTGGGTGTTTTTCGTAGTAGTTGGTGTGAGAGGTCAAGGTGCTCCATGGATAGCCATTGGGGGTAGGGTTGTTAGTGAGGTACAACGGCAGCAGTGGTGCAAGCAGGGTCCCAAGCAGAGATTTGCTGTATGTAGATCAGTCAATCTATTCATGGAAGCTTCAGAGAAGGTAGGATGTACCCATTGGTCTTTTTCTGGCTCAGTTTGCCAAGGCCTTTCAGCTCGAAAGGTCCTCCGTGTTGACTGGCAGTGTTACCCATCTTGAAAGCGAGCTGAGGAGTCTCTGGGTCTGGATTGAATCAGATCACTCTTTCAGCGGAGGAGAACCTCCATCTATATACGTCTGACTTGATACGTGCCGCTGCTGGCGAGCCTGGACGGGAAAGCCACGAGCGAGGACTTCTCCCATCTTGGAGCTCTGCATGTGCCGAGGAGCCGTGGCTTGGCTGCACTCCTCCTCGGTAAGGCTGTAATCAAGACACAGAAGCTTTTGGCTGAGAGAAGTCATCCTGAGCACGGCCTGTCAGAATCTCCAAAAATTGGACCTGTACACATGAAGGCGTTGAAGATGCGAATGGTGGTGGTGGTGGAGCCACATGGCGAGGCCCATCATGCATCAGGTGAAGCTGCAAGGTGATAGTCAGCACACCAATAAGATGAGAATCAAGCAGATTATCCTATCAGATGTTGTTGGTCAAACTCTCATGGCGCCATGAGGATGGTGTGCTTGTTCCCGGGATGTGGGCGTGATGATATCGGCAACTCGAGGCTGCTGAGCCTTGGGCATGCGGAAATAGACACGAGATCTGCAACCAAGACACGGATCTCAGGACCCCATATTCAACCAACGGTTGATGATCCTCTTCCAGGATGTCCTTGGTCTGGGAGAGTTTAATCAAAGCAGCTGAGTCGTCCTAGACGGCACGGCAAGCTAGATGTTTCAGGCCAGCCGTTTCTATCTCCAAGTAAAGCAACAAGCGGGTCCAATGGGATTCAGCTTGTTAGTAACCCCAAAAACAACACGAACATGTTGGTGGTAAAGACCGCTCACTGTGACGTCGAGAGGAAGCACGATAAGCTAGCGCCAGCTCATCACGCATCTTGGACCTGTGTGGACCGTATAAGATTCAGGTGTGAGGCAATCCCAACACCGCCAGTGGGGTCTGACGGCATGCCGTCTCTCAATAGTCAACGGAGTCAGCCGGTATCGTGCGGCATGTTCGATCTTTCAGCCTGGGGGTCAAGATCAGCCATGCCTGGGGATGACTGGGGTGCATTGAGGGGCTGCTGCATGTCGCCCGTGTGGCGAGGTTGCGATAGTCCAACTGCATTGTAAGCCGGTGATACCTATCCAAGGCTGAAGAAAGCTTGAGGCGTCAATTGCCGACGGCCGGATCTGAGCTTGATCGTGTAAGGTAGACATCTCATCTGTAAGCCAGCCCCCAATCGCATGGCCGAGTCAGCCTGTCAGCGCCACTAGGACATGATACAGTATTATCCTCATCAAAGCATCAAAAGTTCGTGCAACCTGACGAGAGAATGATCACTCAGGGACAGGATTCCCAGTTCAGTGACCGCCGTCCAATATGCATAAGGTTGTGCAACGTCGCGTCGGTCCTTAGCTGCCACACTCGACTCATCTCCGGTAGTTGACCACAGCGGAACCAATCGCAAAGGGATGGTGTAAGAGCCATTTAACGAGTAAGCAGGAAAGGATTGCTTTTCTGCAGGAAACCCATGAGGAAAATAAGCCATTAAAACGCCATGTCGAAGATCGCATGGCGGAAGGGCTGAGCATGTGGAAACCTTAAGCGGCCAGCGGCTCCCAGCCCGGCAAACTTGCGCTGCACCACCAACGCTCCAGACCTCGTATCCACGGCCGAGGGGTAGGTCGGCATGCCGGGTCACGGGTGTCATGGCGTCGATCCTGACCTTGGAATGCAACCTGCTTGATTGACGGCTCAACTTGAGCGCCACACCTGGCTTGCCGCCTATCTAGCTGTGCAGTGCAGTGTCAATCATGTAATATCTTCAGCTGCTGTCTTGTTTTGACATATTGGACCACTTGATCCCAGAAACCAGCGGTCTGCAAGGTATGGCAGGCCGACAAAAGGGCCTCGCATGAGACACCACCCCTCGTTGAGTGGTTTGTTTTTGCCCGAGAGTCCGACGGCATGGCCCAACTGCAGCACGATAGAACCAACTCGGAAGATTTGATATGTATATTACAGAATGCGGCCATCAAAGGCCAGACTGTACAGGGTGGTTTGTCGAAGTTGACTGGGTATTGCTCTCGTCTCAGATCATCTCGGCCGCTCTCATGATTTCCTCCAAGCGGGGTTGGCCATATTCACTATGGGTCGTCGCTGCGCTCGCATGTACATTTCGTGCAGTTTAGGGTCGGCATCGGATCGGATGACGCTACCGATAGACATGAAGAAGCTGCGAGACCTGGTTAGTATTGATAGGATTCAAAGGAAGAGGCTGACATACCCAAAGGTGGCACCGGATCCGAGCATATACTGTCCCAGCGTCCTCATGATTCCGTTGGGGCCAGCTCCGTATCGGAAAATGTTGACGGTGCCTTGTCAACGTCAGCAAGTCTTCAGAGACAGATGGAGGGGACGCACCGAATACAAAGCCCATGATAACACCAACAGCTAGCCTCATGTTAGATTTGTCTCTCCCATATCGAGCAGGACAACCTACTTCCACCCATCATCGCACCCATCTTGACTACAAAGTTAATGTCAGTCAGGCGTCTTGTTCAACCGGGCAGATGACTAGCATACACTTTTCCATGTTGGAGGGGCCATGCTGGCCGGCATTGATGGGCGCAACGGGAGGCATGTTGAACTAAAGGTACGGTACGGCGTCTATGAAACTCGAAGCTCAATGGCAGGTTGTCGTCGAGACGGTGGACGAGATTGATCGTTCGCTGTCGCAAGTCTTGGATCAGTTGAGCTCTCTTGCGCCGAATTGTGAGCGTTCGAGGGACAATAACCATGACTTTCTACAACCGATCGCTGATTGGTTCAATGGCCTCTCAAAGATCGGACTCGGCGAAAAAGTCGGAGCGAGAAAAACTGAATTTGACCGCACGGACCAACGCCTCCCTCACAGTGCCCGTGATTCTCCGGCATAGGGGGTGATACACTGTGTAGAAGTCATCACGTGGCTACCTTCGTGGGTCAAGAGCAGGCTCCACAGCGCGGCTACCGACTCGCAAGAGGGATTTGATTGTGCATTGTTTTTCTGACGCTCTTCCCAAAGCTCCTGGATCGTCTCGATTGCTACTCTGCAGCCTCTTGTTGCGTGGTGCTGGGGATATGCGCGCTGCAAACAGTGAGCACATGCCAGAGTCTTTGGGCGTGTGCTCCACTGTACTCCGTGCTCTGTACTCCGTGTGCCTGTACCGGGGCCCCAATTTCAACACGCCAAGCAGCGCTTAGCGAGACGGGCGGACAGACCTCCCCCATACTGTTACTGCAACCTCCCATCAGCTCACTCACAGCCTTCCCGTCTCCCGTCCATCGACTTTGCGACGCGAAACCCCTTCCGACATCGCGATACCCTCGTGCTTGGTGAGTTCTGCACCCTCTGAACTATCCCTGGCGAGTTTGTCGGCCCCTGATCACCCGTCCCGGTCAGGTGGCCTGCCCAATCCAACTTCTCTCCTCGGCGCCAAAACCTTTCTCCCAGCCACGAACTGACCAGCTTTCCTCTCCACTTAGTATATCGACGTCGTCTTGCATATTTTTTTCAGCGAGCGCATCCTTTTCGACGCACTACCCTGTCTTCGAGCCGTTTCTGCACTCGTTTTGTCTCCGACCAGTAGTGGAGTGACGAACTTGGCGAGGCGCGAGCCGCACACCTCCCCTCCCACTTCCAGAACCGGCCATCTCATCAATCCTTAACCTTTCCATTCCGTTCATCGGCCGCATTCTGCCCTCGTGCTTCAAATCATCCCTATGACTGCAGTCGCCAACCCGCCCAACTTTCCGATCTCACGACCAGCATGGGCGATTAACGGGCATCATCAAATGAATTCAGACGAAGCCCGAGGCGGCATGGGCATGTTCATGCCGCGCAAAACCTTGACGCGGTCCAACTCGTCCTCCTCCGTCTCTTCAACCTCGTCCAACTCCTCCACCACCACAGTTGCTACGAACGGCTCCCATACCAATGGCACCCCTCTATCGTCGACTACGGATCTGAGCCAATGGTCGGCCAACGGTGCTCCTCGAAAACGGCCCCAACCCAAAAACCCCTGGCCCGCAGGGAAGGGTGATTTCCAGCAAGATCTCTCCCGAGTCCCTGCCGGTCGAGGAGCGGGTATGATGGCGGCCCATGGACCTGTTCAGGCCGGTCCTGGCCAGGTCCAGATGTCACCGCAGGGCATGATGCGACCTATGGCTGCCGAACAGTTTCCTCCAGGCCAACCGGTACTATATCTACTCTCTCTAAACGGAACTTTTGAACGAAAGACTATTGCTGTTCCCTTTGCTCCCGAAAGCCTTCGAATTGGCCGCCAGACGAACCAAAAGACTATACCGACTCCCACCAACGGTTTCTTCGACAGTAAAGTGCTGTCGAGACAACACGCTGAGATTTATGCGGAGCGTAACGGCAAGATCTATATCCGAGATGTCAAGTCGTCAAACGGAACTTTTGTCAACGGAACTCGTCTATCCCAGGAAAATCGCGAATCGGAACCCCATGAACTGCAGACTTCGGACCACCTCGAACTCGGTATCGACATCGTTAGTGAAGATCAGAAAACTGTCGTCCATCACAAGGTTGCTGCCAAGGTCGAACACGCTGGCTTTCTAAGTGCTTCGAGCAATGTTTTGGATATGAACTTTGGAGATCTCGACCCTGCAAATGGTGCAATGATGATGCCTTCAGGACCCCAAATGCGTGGCCGGGCCGGTAGCAATGCTTCGATGGCCAGCAATGGTCGGATGATGCCTAACGGCGGCATGATGAACATGCAGGCCAACGGCATGCCTCAACAACGGCCCTTCTTTCTAACCCCGGTTGCCACTGATCAGATCCTCAAACGACTTGCGGTATGTCTAATGGAATGCTGGAACAACTGTTTACTAACTTGACCAGAACGAAATGCGAAACGCTCGTCTCCAAGCGCAGGATCTAGGCCGGACGAACCAGTTCGTTCACACTCTATTATCCAAGGACGACCTCAAGGATCTTGACAAGCCAGAGGGCCTTGAGCCTCCCAAGCCTCAGCCCATTGTTAATGGCATGGGCACACCTTTTCGTGCAGACCCCAAGGCCCGATTCTCTGATCCTCCTGCACCTCCTCCTCAGCAACCTCTTCCTGAGAAACCCGATGTACCCTCGCTCAAGCGTGGTCCCACCGAGCGACCCAAGTCAGGACCACCCAACACGTCGCCCATCCGGCCAGATAATCTCAGCCAGATCGTCCAGCTTACCGAGGCCCTGAACAATGCCAAGCGAGATATTGACTCTCAAACCGCTCGTATGCGTGAACTCGAAGAAATGCTTCAAAAGGAACGACTTGCCCGGGAAGAGGCGGAGGAGCTGGCCAAGAGACTAGAGGAATCAGCAACTTCTCACATGAATGGATCGGCTATCCCTGGGGAGTTGGAAGCACCAGATGAAGAACCTGAGGCTATGGAGGAGGATGTTCCCGATACTCCCGTACCAGAAGTTCTGGAGGAGACAACTCCCGCTGTTGATGCAGCTCAGGAGACTGCCACTGCTCTTCAAGCCCGCATCGACGTTATGGAGAACCAGATGCGAGATATGAAGGAGCAGATGGAAGAGTGGAAGCAACGTTGCGAGATGGCCGAGTCAGAACGAGACGCTGATAGGAAGACGCTGGCTGAGATGGTTGTTCAACTTCGTGCTGAGGAAGCTCTACGAGAGGAAGCAGAGAAGAGGGCTCGCTCAAGGTCGAGGAGAAGAAACTCTGAGGCCGAAGCTGTTGTCACTGAGCAGACCCCTGCCACAGAAGATGCTCAAGACATCGATGAGAAGGCAGAGGTCGTTGAGCCGGTTGTCAACGACGAATCCTCTGATGCGCCCACTTTGTCCCGGGCCAATACAATCACCCCATCGAGTCCTCAAAAGGGAGCCCTTGCGCAGGAAAAGCACCTGCACGCTGGACTGCCCTATGCCTCGATGATTGGTGTTGTTCTGTTTGGCGTGGGATTGATGGCTTACCTCAACGGTTGGCAAGCCCAGCCTCCTCGGCCCGAGCAGTAAGGGTGAGGTGGAACAGACTGTACGAGGTTGTTGTTGTTTGACAAAACAAATGATATTATCTGAAGGGGTTTCGTTCACGACATGTCATCTGAAGGGGATCTGTACTTTTGATGAGCGGTATTCATAATGCATCATGCGGCCTATCGGACTTGGCCGAACGACGAAGACGATACGAGACCAACATGGACATAACACATATCCGACCGACCACTATTTCCTTTGTACGTACTATACTTTTTGTTTCTCTTGTACCAACGGCGACCAGACAACGACACGGCTACCCTTGGAAAGGGAGTGGGCCTGATTTGAGTCAGGCTGGAGGACATGGCGTTTTTTTTTTTGTCTTTGAAGTCGATACACGGGGGGCGCATGAAGGGAGGGTTGGGTGGTTGGATGGATGGATAGTAAGAAGGATGTTGTGAGCAGTGGGCTGCAACTCCCAAGACATCGAAGGGATATTTGCATAACTATACCTATCGCCTCAATACAATTTGGCTTTCAGTTTTCATATTGGTGTAATCTGCAGGTTGAACAGGTTGCATGAGACTCGAGACATTTGTGCGTCATTGTAAACGTTCTAGAACGGGTCAACAAAGTGCAACCGAGTCAAAGCACACACAAACTCGTTCACGTCATCACACATGATAGGTAGGCCACCACCCGGTCTAACTATTGCACCTTTTGTTCCCGGAGCTCGCATTCGCATCCTCCGACATGACGGAACGGCACGGCGCGTCAACGACCGGCGCTAACCAGTTTTCGTATTGCTGCGGCACATCATTGAGCCGGCTGGACGGCGTTTGACTTACAGATGGTCCATGATGTTGATGATGGCTTGAGTTTGTCGGTAGGGTTGATATTGCGAGTTGCCGAGATGGGGTTTTTGATAAGAAGGTATTGAAAAGGTGTTGTGGGAGAAATGGGTATAAAGGGGTCTGCATTCTCTGTTCTTCTACCATTCTTAATTCACTACCAAAGAAACTCCCATCTTATCTTCTATGAACTACTTTCAACATGGTCTCCCTCTCAGAAGTCGAGCACTCAAACTCATCAACCCTCCCATCAAACCTCGTCGCCATCTTTGCCGGCGCAACAGCAGGCATCGGCAAGACGGCCCTGAAAGCATTCGCCAAGCACACCGTCAAACCAAAGATTTACTTTATCGGTCGGTCTAGGGAGGCTGGTGATCGGTTGTTGAATGAATTAAAGTTTATTAATGCTGAAGGGGTGTATGAGTTTGTTCAGGCTGATATGAGCTTGTTGGCGAATGTGGATGAGGTTTGTCGGGATCTTAAGAGGAAGGAGGTTGTTGTGAATGTTTTGTTTATGAGTCAAGGGACACTCAAGTATGGCGCTGGCAAGTCATCATTGACTTTATCAAGGTTACTTACTTACATATACAGATACTGCGGATGGCTTTCCTCTCATCACCGGCCTCACCCTCTACTCACGTACCCGTCTAACCGTCAACCTCCTCCCCCTCCTCAAGAAAGCCTCATCCCTCCGCCGCGTCGTAACCGTAATGGCCGGTACAAAAAGAAGGCAAAAATCTTCCTCGACGACATCCCCGGCCGCAACCTCCCCAACAAAATCCGATCCACAAGGGGACACCTCTGCACAGCCATGACTCTATCCCTCGAAGCACTATCTCGTCAGGCGCCAGAAGTCTCTTTCATCCACAACTTTCCCGGTTCTGTAGACACAGACCTAATCCGTAGGGATGACGGTTTAATGATGCAATTTGTCAAGCAATTCTTCCGACTTGGCACGACAGTCCTCGGAAAATGGGTTCCTAAAGAGGAATGCGGAGAGAGACATGCGTGGTTATGCCTGAGTTCAAGATTCCCTGCCAATAGCGACGAGAGTGTCGAAGCTGCTGTGGGAACTGATGGTATCAAGGGTAGTGGTGTGTATAGTGTTGACTGGGATGGTGAAAGTGCGTCGGATGAGGTTGTCAAGTTGCTGGGGGAGTATCGGGAGGAGGGGACGGTGGATAAAGTGTGGAAGCATATGGAGGATGAGTTTGTTAGGGTCACTGGGTCTGTCTCTATATAAGGGATCATCTTATTGGGGTTTCTTGTATTTCACTATATCCTAGTTAATAATGTCCCATCGATCATACCAACGAAATGGTTACACTATCCAACGAGAACAGGGTCGACTAAGTTGGTAACCTGTCTAGCGGTAACCACCTAGCCCACTCACGGCTGTAACTTGAAGACTCCAGAACATTCAGTTTTCTAGGTCAACACTTCTGGAACTCGATACCTCCCAGCACGCCTATCGAATCGCAAATGCATGTATGGCTGTGACTAGACCTTGAGACGCCATGTCTTCTACCAGGAGACCGGATCAGTACATACTTGCATGTTACAATTAGTTTAGCTAAGTTAGGGGATAATCCCAGCACACCTTGCTATCCTCCTACGCACCATAATCATAGTCAGCGGTCTGCAATAACTCCGCGCCATTTGTCTCCTCAGATACATACCGCATACAATATCACATTTATTACGAATAATACATTTAAAAGAATACATATAGTGAAGAAAGTCAACATCGTTGATACGCCTCAGGGGTTCGGTTAGTATTTGGTGGTTGACATCAAGGTTACCAAGTCCCTTCATTCAAAGGATCAACAAAGGCCTCCTTACTACTTCGAAAGACGAGGCTGTTTCAATTATCATTTAGTACAAAAGCTGCAGACTATTTAGGCAACTATTATAAGCGACATGATAAACCAGGATGATGAAACACCCATCAGCCAAGTCTCAGAATCCTACACCGACAACTCCCAAGACACGAGGGGGAGTAACGTAACATTTCGAATCTCGGTACTTGGATCATTGAACAGGCAATGAGAACGCCTAGATTGTACCGCAGATCTGGAGTTGAGGGTCACAGCGCATAGGATCTTCGGATGACAGGTGTTGTAGCACGCAGGGGCCGTAAGCAGCTTGTTTAGGAAGGCGGGTGAATCCTTCTCGATTCGAAACGTCGATCATATGAAGGGGAAATAAACACGGCGTGATGTGCCGCTCGCCTTTACTTAACAGCTGAAAAGAGCCATACTCTATAAACTGTCGTTCTGGCCGCACATTACTCTTCTAAACAGTATCCCCCTCCGGTTCCTTCAGTCCAATCCGTGCTCAATTACATATTCACCATGTTGTATCAAAGCCTCGTCCCTTTAATCCTCGCCTCGTCAGTCTCAGCCCTCCAAGTCCCCAGCAATATCCGAACATTCTACAACCAACTCAAAACCAAAGGCACATGCACCAACAAACTAGCCACCGGCTTCTTTGACTCCAAGTTCGATGATGGCAGTAAGCTAGACTCCCCTCATTAACGACACAAGACTAACGGTGTAAGAAACGTCGTACTGCGGTGACCACCTCGATGACTACGGTATCGTCTACCTTCAAGGCGAAGGGGGCACCTTTTCGAATATGGATGTCGACTGCGATGGCGCTCAGGGGGGACCTCAAGATGATGGTCGTTGTGGTGAGTCGACGACCACCATTCCGACGACGTCTATCAAGTACATCATCGAAGGGTACAATGTCGGGATTAGCGACTTGAACCCCCACGAACACTCGTTCGTCGTGTTTGGAAATTCGGGCACTAAGCCTGATTGGAAGACGTTTGACCCCCGTGAGGTCGGCGTGCAAAAGGCCAGTCTCATGGCAGTCGTCTGCGGAGACCAAATGGTAAGAAAACATGCCCAATATGTGGAAGCCTGACTAACTTGATGCCAGTTCTACGGCATCTGGGGTGACTCCAACGGCGACCACGGCGATCGTCCCAGCGTCGGCGAAGCATCCCTCTCTCTTGCGACAGCCTGCTACGGCAAGGGTATGCAAGCAGGCACAGGCTCCAACACAAGCCACGACGAGGAGGACGTTCTATACATTGCCTTTACTGGTGCAGATGCTGTTCCGGGCGCCAAGGGAGCTGCCTGGACTGCAGGCAACTTTGATGACTTTCATGCCAGTCTGGTTGGACTAGGCAACAAGCTTATCCAGCGTATCGGTGGTGGTGAAAATGACTGTTCGTGGCCTGGACATTGTGCAGGTATGAGTATAGATAACGAGCTTCTAGCAGATGTGCTAACAAGGACTTTAGGTGCTTCTTGCGAGGTTGCTCAGGACTGTGCCGATGCTCTTACTTGTGTCAACGGTAAGTGTGCGTGAGAACAGTTGGGTTGAAGCTATGCAACCTAACCGTGTACTTACACAAGGTTTGTCAATGATATTGGGATGAGGGACATTATTATACAAGTTCACCAATCCCTTACAAAGTCATCTTTCCAAGAAAACCCTACGGTATTAGTCGCAGCCGTATATTTCCACTTCAGTGAACTTCTTGTACATATTACATAGGTATAGCGTTTGTCTTCCATGGCAGTTACATAATGGCCCAAATCCATACTGCGTAAATGACACCATAAAGGAGACAGTACCCTTCCCCGCTACCATTTACAGTCATCTAGCCGTGTACATCTTACACTATAGCGCTTCTTTGGTTAGCTGCCTCTTCTTGTTTGTTGCTATCCGGACCACTACCAACACATCAGCGTGGAAGGTTGAGAGAACTGGTCGTATTTTCACAAAACTACGGTGGTAGGAGCGAGCTTCTAGGCTATGAGGCGCAGAATAGGTTGTATAAGGTGGCAATCACCACATTTATTTATTTAATATTCTACATTGAAGGGAAATTAGAACAGATACTGGAAGAGGGAGGTCTTCCTCCTAGAAGCTCGCTGCCGATCAGTAGGCACAGTCTCGAGTATCCCAGCGATAATTCTAGCACCACTCCAGTCGCTCGGTTACACTACATCTGGTTTGATGGAATGTATCCGGGTAAGTATAGGGTGCATGATAGATATGTTGGGGGGTGACCATGTACCACTGGTGGTGTAAATGATCTCCTCTTGAAACCTCGGAATTGTTCAAGACTCTGTATAGAAACTTGGTGAGCAAGAGCAGGAAAGCACTGGTACATTCCACAAGTGCAATAACATTGCAGAGAATGGTTTAGTGTTACCCCATACATCTCTACGTCTGTAGTGAAGTCTTAGCTTGTGATGCAGCATTTTGTAGCCCTGTCTCCAAGATGATCAATTACATTGCGCGTCCACATCGAGTACACATATTTAACAGGGATGGCGATTGATAAGAAAACGTGTGTTTAACATGCGGATTATCTACCGTGTAGCCCATAGTCACACCATTACGCGTCTTGAACCAAGTTAACTCCCTTAGCATTAACTATGTAAACACCATCTACTACGAGGCGCAGTCTGGCTACGTATTCCAAGTCTCCCATCGAAACCTCCCCTACCCTCCAACTCATCAAAAACAACTCTTGGCATGTCCCTGATCCAAGTTTGGGCATCCTCATAGCGCGAGCCCGTCTCAATAGGCGAGAGGGAAGAAACACCACTAACAAGCGCGGGGGCCAATAGCCGCCCAAGCCAAGTGACATTTCATAGGATATGAGTTAAAATGAAAGACATCATAGTGGGCAGAAAAGGGGAGCTTGGACTTGGACGCCGTGTCATTGAACGGGTGTTTCGGACTTGCGGCTCTGCATATTTCAACGTCATAGTCTCGAGTTGCAAAATCCAAGTTTTTAAACCCGGATCATGCGGGATCCGAAGGCATCACGAGAATGCACGAGAGGCCACGACAGCGGGCAGCTGCCGAAGGCCCCGAAAGGTAAAACGCTCAAACAGCTGGCAGTGCATCTGCATATCGCAGATACCGAAAAGTTGAAGATCCTTGGTTACGCCCGCAGAAACAATGACGAAGGCTCGAAGCATTGCTAGGACAAGGGCGCGTAGCGATGCAAATGATGCAGGTATCGTCGTCAAATGTAGATACATGTAGATACTCTCAAATGTATCCTTTCATCATCGCTCATGCATTCTGTGATCCATTTTGAAACATGACCATCTAGACGCTGACGTCTTTCTAGGGATCTACGATGGCCGCGTTCTTCTTACCAAGATTCGCCAGAAACAAAACAGCCAGAGAATCATTAGAATGGTTTAATTCGATGCTGATGAAACAGCCACTTTTTCGTTGGTTTGGTGTTCGGTGCAGATCATTAAACAATTTGAACCAGGGCACAAACCACACTTTCGGGGAACCCCTGGTCCTTCTCCCACGTTTGCCACATTCCAAAAGGGTGAAGTCATCATTCCATTCATTCAGTTTTTCGCCTCCCCCTGATCTTGAAAGAAGGCTGAGTACAGTTGACAACGTGGGCTTTTGGTCAGGGGGGAGGCGGAAAAGACTGGAATTTGTCAGGGCTTTCAAGTGCCGAGCTTAATCACGTCGTTCGTGGCCCGCGGGCGCCGTTGTGAGGGCATTCACACCCAAAGTTTAGGGTTTTGACGAAAAAG
Source organism: Fusarium oligoseptatum (assembly GCA_003946995.1). Taxonomy (NCBI): domain Eukaryota; kingdom Fungi; phylum Ascomycota; class Sordariomycetes; order Hypocreales; family Nectriaceae; genus Fusarium; species Fusarium oligoseptatum. The sequence goes on along the minus strand of NKCK01000043.1, from coordinate 37,514 downwards.
TCCGGGCTCCGGGGGCGGACAATTTCGTCGCATTAATAAAGTCCTGGTGGTGGTGGTGGTGGCTCGGTACTCCGAAAAAGTCCTTTTCTAAAAATGCCGGAGCCATGGACGACGGTTGCAACGTTGAAAGTTTCCCACTTATGAGGCGCAGCCGAAGCCCATCATTGCGCCCGTGGAGAAAAAGAACAACAAAACCCCCAATATTGACCAGGGACCGTTAAAAGGGCTGATGATGATGACAATGATACTATCCTTGGGGCCACTTCCAGGTCCGGGCTTTTCGCTTCGGTGAGGCCGCCGCCGCCCGTAGCCCGGGCATCAACAAGCGAATTCGAAACCGAAGATGGGGGGAATTAGACGAGAAGCAGGCAGAGATGGGCTGGGGTTCGTTCGGTTAGGCTGCAGCAGCTTTACTTTTCTCCAGTTTTTAATTTTGATCCCCTTGTTGTTGTTGTTGTTGAGTGAGACGGACGAGGGAATGAGGCTGAATCTTTGACGTGTCCAAACATGGATCAATGTTGTTGGACCCTTGTTTTTGTTGTGAGAGATCAAGACACACGCACAAATGAGGCTGGGAAATAAAAATAAAAAAAAACAATTCACGATGGGACACGATAATTTGAGGCTGTAGAAGTGGATGCGGCAAGAGATAGTATTTGGTGCATTACAAAGATGCCTATGTAGATAGTAGAGGATATGGAGTAAAGATATTTGCCGCCAAAAAAAAAATGGTAGTAGTAGAGGTAGTAAAAGGTGTAAAGGTCGGTTTGAAGCCGTAAATCCCATAACGCATACCAGCGTTTATTCCCAATTGCCCAAGAAATATGAAAACCCGCTTTTTGTGCTTTCCCAAAGAGGCTGGCTCATAGGCCATATCGTAAAAGTAGAAACTCCAAGCTTATGAAATCAAGATGATAGAAGAGACCAAGCCCAGTTTTATGGGGAGGTGTAGGAGGGGGATATATAAGAAAAACCAGCCGTTAAGAAAAAGTCCAAGAGATATCATTCTTCCCGTGATAATCCACGCATTTAACGAAAGAAAAGAAGCAGAGTAGTGAAAAAGAGGTTGGGGTATCGAAGAAATCATAAGGCATGCTGTTGAAGAGAGAGATAAGGTTCAAGGAAAAAAAGAGTTGCTTGCTTAGAAGCTTGCGCGGTCAGCTTCGGTTCGCTGGTTCTCCATGTCTTCTTGTCGAAAGACAATACCACGACGCTTCCATCCCCCGCGACGGATAAAGTTGTCGACAGAGTCAAGAGATCGCATGGGAGGACGCTTGGGGGCGGGACCAGTTCGAGGGGCGTAGGTGGTGTTGAGAGAGAGTGTCTTGAGGGTCGAGGCGCGGCGTGTAAGACGTCGCATCTCGAGGACGGAAGCATCATCGTCCTCATCTCCAGACTCTTCGGACTGGGTAATCTCGTCCGAGTCCTCAGAGTCAGAGTTGTCGAATTGATCCAGGGTCTGGATTGTCGACTCGGACCACCGTGATCGGGGCATCGGAGGTCGCTTGGATAGTGTTGTAAAGAAGTAATCCTGAGGTTCCTTGCACTGCTCATCGGCCACATCCATTGGGCTAGCATGAGGAGGAAGGGCCATCTCAATAGGTTGAGCAGTCTCATGCTCGACAAACTGCTCCTCCTCTTCATCGTTGCCACCGTAAAACACAGGCTCATCCATACGGATGAATGGCCTCTCGTACAGCCTAGGCGGGGCGTGGAAGGCGGGATGTGAAGCAAGAGGATCGATCTCGGGTCGGGTTGTTGCGATGGGTGTTTGCGTAGGTGTAGGTGTCGAGACGTCGGAGATTGTGGATGATGATGAGGAGAGGGAGCAGCCGGATGAGAGTGATGAACCAGAGAAGGAAACCTTTCGGATGTGGAGGTCGCGAGGACGGCGAGACGACTTGCGTCGCTGGCCAAAGCCGTGTAGTACGTGCATGTTGATGTGTGTGTGTGTGTGGTTGATAATCGGTTTTGTTGGTCGAGTCGATGTTAGTGATCGAGTCGACGTATTAGAAGCGAGTCGTAGTGGTGAAGATGGTTAGGTGACGAGTCCAAATGGTGAGGGGGATGGACTGTATTAATAAAAACAGGTAGATTGGTAAGTAAGTAATGTTACAATGTCGATGCAATGGTCGTCATATAAACCAAGGCAGACGGGATTGATGATTAGGGTCCGAGATAACCGGGGGTGGGAGGCTCTTTTAGTCTATAAATAATGGCCGTCGTATTCTCTCACTCTGAGAGTGCAGTGAGGATCAGCCGTAAAAGCTGACGGGCTACCAACGTCATCCACACGAACCGTCACAGCCGAGGCGGGCACCACCTGGAAAGCACCCCTGTAAGATACGTACCTTCACACCGACAAGGGCTCACCCCTGTTACTGGGCTTGCGCAGCGCAGATCCACCCTTTGGACCTTGTCACCCTCCATCTCCACAAGAAGAGAGTCGGAGTGGAGTCGCGCCCATCTCTCAACTTGGTCGTTCTGACTCTTCACAGTCATTCACCCGCAAATTCCCATGCTCTCTCACTCAGACAAGACCAGCATGTCCTGTCCCGCTGATCTGTACAGCAGCTCACATACCCCTGTCGTTTCTTCCCCTTCCCTGGTAGGTACCCTCAGGTACCTGTTTTGAAAGCCGTACGTTTCTGCCTCTTTTTTTCATCTGGACTCGTTTCTTGGAGCGTGCGTCGTTGCAGCCTACACCACCCACTGCGACACACCAAACCAAGCTACGAAAACCACATTCGTGATCCGTCCAATATGCCACAAGCCTCTCCGTCGGAGCACGTAGACACCGCTCTTTCTCTCTCTCACTTCCCCCCCTCCATCCGTTTGTCTTAAGTGCCATCCCACCCCCAAGACAAGCCTCTCGCCCGGTAGTACCAGGCCTAGGCCCATCGACGGCGTACCTGGTGCCTTGTGCCTTGCTGCCCGTGCCTGGTGCCTTTTTGACGAAAAAGCCCTCCCCTCTCGGGCTTGTACGCCACCGAGCAATTCCCGGGCCGGCCTCTCACACCTTCACTCAGCAACCCCATTCAAAACCCCCCCTGTTGGTCAGGTCACGCAGCTCGAGTGCATCGAGGCTAGGACACACTAGCGCAAGAGTGACTGACAGTGAGTGAGTGAGAGAAGAAGAAAAAAAAAGAGGCCACGAAAAAGCAAATCCCGAAAAAGGCCCGTGCCTGTTCAGGTCCAGAACTTCAGCCCCAATTGAAGCCTTGTGCCTGACGAGAAGCAGGGCGAAAGAAAGAAACAAAGAAAGAAACAAAGAAAGACGAGCTTGAACTTGAGCTTGAGCGTGAAGCTATCGACCGCAGAAATAGTGACATTACTGGCTTGGCAGATCATGTACAAATTCTAATTCACCAAGACGTCAATCTTTAGTTTCGTGTGCTTACATGCATTGTAGATCATCAGAGTTGTTCACTGTACTGCAGAAAGTGGTTCCGCGATACGATACGTGGTGACCTCTTCGACGTCACTTTTTGCAGTTCAGCGGCTGGTTGGCACCGACTCGAGTAACAGATCAACCAAGCGAGTTGACGCTCTTGGCAATAGACATTAAAAAAAGGGTGGATTTTTGACCTCCGCTTCTCCGACCGGTTACCGTTCCAAGCCTCCAACTCTGTGCTGAAATAGCTCCGAGCAAAGCATCACCAACAGCCTGATTTTCTTGCGCGCCAGCCGAGAAACTCACTTTGAGCCTCTTTCACTTCAGCCGTGCAGGCGATTCTGCTATCCCTCTCTCACCGCTGTATTCCCTCCTCCCTTGCGTCTCAGGACCGGCGGCGCCCCTCGGCGAACGACACCAAAGTGGTCGCCAAGACGCCTCGGGCGGTGCTAGCCTACGATGGTGTGTGGGGACGAGTCCGAAGGCGTAAAAGACGGTATATACGATTTTAGAGAAAAAGAGCTGTTGGGTCAAGGAGAGACATTTTTTTGTCTTGTCTTTACCTGCAGCACCTGGACTATGCCCTACGCGGACACACGGCATGGAGGTTAACGGTGGTGTCTCGCCTTTTGTCAATTCAGCTGGAGAGATTTGAGATTAGAATATTGATGGTAGCTAGGGACGCTACTGTGCGGCGCATGCATCACCCACATGAGAAATCTGGCTAATACACATCTCACCTGCATGATCATGGGGCTCTAGATGCTCCTCCTTCCCGGATGAACAAAAAAAGAAAAAGGTCTGGCATTTGGAATTTGAATGAAGAGCATCGGGGATGACGTCTCTGCAGCCGATGCAAGCTGCGAGAAAGAGGAGATAAAAAAGAAGCAATTCATACAGTTTATTCAACACCTGCACCTGTCAAAAGGTCTCAGATGAAGTGCAAAAAAAGAGGTGACGGGGCCGCGGGTCAACAGCCAGCCTCACGGTCAAAGCGAAGGAATTTCAGGTCCACAAAGTAATCGTATACCGTGAAAAAGAAAACACCACATTCCGTGAATGTGTGCATTGTGTTATCGGAACCCGCATCTATTATCATTCCACTTCAGGTGCAACACGCAGGACGGACATTATCTCGATGCGGTGCTAACCATGAAGATCCAGGGTCTCTTCGATGGAGTCTTTTTCGCTTGCATGGAGACAAAACTCTGAAAAATGTTGCAGCCAAAGGGCGAATGACGATCACAGTGGAGAAGCACAGCATCATTATCGTGCATGACAAGGCTCCTCTCTTTGCTTGGCGGCCTCGTGAGTGGACTTGAACGGAGATTGGCTTAGCTTTTTCTCGTCTCTCGGCATTGTCGTTTTCTTGGTGTACTCGGGTCCGAAGAGTTACGGACACTTGCTAATGAATGATGGACAGAGCCCAATCTCCCTCCCTGCCTTACAAGCAGCGAATATCCTCGTCATCAGCTTTCATCTTTCAATCTTTGTACCTTGCAAGTTCGATGGTAATAATTTCATGGCCCTGTAATATTGGACTTCCAGCTCTTCGGACGTGGCGTCTGTCGCTCGCCCTGACTACCGGGACGACGCGACGACTCTTTTGCTTGTCAGCCAGCCTTCAGCGTCGCCAACCCCGACAGTGGAGAGCAGACCGGGATATCGAGATCTCGGGGCTGACGACGATGCCCTGGGGAAAAGAAGGGGAGACTATTTACTACTGGGTTTATTTTGCTTTTTTTTTTTTCTTTTTGTTGCCCTGTAATCTCTGTCAATTCTCAGGCGCAATCGAGACGCTATCTCACAGAGAGGATCCAGGCTTTGGTTTTTTGACCGGTAAAAATGAAAAACTGCCGAAGATGTTATTCAAAAAGCAAAAATATCACCGGAGATTTAGGCATAAGCGTGCAGACTCAGCAGCGGCCGACGAGATTGATTGGGAAGCAATAATAATTAATTGTTTTTTTTTTTATTTATCTCGATGCTGGCCTTTCAGTTCCAGCTCCTTGGATCATGCATGCTACTGTAAATTGCTACAGGCTGCGGTCATCCTTGGAAAGTCTGGACTCCTGCAATGCAACACCACTATTCATGTAGGTCACCGTCGTCCTATCGAAATCGAGTCCCGTAGTACGGGGAGACGGGCTCTGCTTAATTGAACTTTCTTCTTTCTGTAGATTCAGCAGCAAACCCAGTGGCTGGCTGTTAATTCGATCCCGACCCCCCGGTATCGTATTTTGCTGTTCCCGATCATCCTTTCAGCTCTTGACTGCTCGCCGAAGAAATTTTTAACTTTCTGTTAATTCCCTGACCCAGAAAATATGAAATGTGATAGCTAGTTTAGAGTGGCCTGGTACAGCTGAGCACAACGTGCCCCAGCCCCGTAAAGTGGAAAGAATCTTGGGGTTTATCGGGCCATTCACACGCGAGTTCATCTAAACACCAGCACACTTTCATCGAATGAATCCTTGTCTACCTTGCCGAAACCCATTCTTGGCTTCCCTTCGATCCATTGCTACCCTAAACACGTGTGATCCCTTCCTCGGGATCATGTTTCGTATTCTTGTTCCTGTGCCTTGCTTGTGATGGAAAATCTACAATCACACTCACACATTCGATTATCATCCCGTCTCTGAAACTTCGTCTGGTACCTGCATGTACTAACGTAGATACAGTGACCAACCCCTGACGACTCAATCCTCAACACCACCTTTGAGTGATAATCGTGATCATCATCGCCCCCCCATGACCTCGATGACATGCTTTTTCTCCCCTTCCCCCTCCCACACTTCTAAACCCGTCACATCTAATTGGATGCAACCCCTCTCGCCAACCCCGATCCGTAACTCGATTGAGAAAAAGGCATCAGTTCTTCAACGGCCATCCTTTTGCCTCCTCCATCGCTTATTCTTGCAACAAAGCCTCTCCTCTTTTCCCCTCTCGAGTACCCATCCATCCATCCATCTTATCACCGGTGACAGCACTCTCGCATCTCCTGACGATCGCCTAAGCATGTCTTGGACGCCGAAACCCAAAAGCCGGCGACCCATCATCCAATGAAATCATCGTGATCTACTTGCCTTGCCTAGAGGGGCGGCGCCCAGACCCATCCGATGCCCCTGCTCAGCTGGTGGTTGCTGGCTGCGCACGCTACCGCAGCCCTCTATCCGCGATCTACCAGAAAGCCCATGGTCCAATCGAGCGCACCGACTCTCGCGTCCTCCCGCTCGATAGCGAGTTTGTCCGTCTCTTCTTTGGCGTAGACCTTGGTGTCTTTGTCTTTAAAATGTGATACATCTGATTCATTTAGCCTAGCTGTAAGAGGCTTTTTCGGATCGACCATGGGCCGGTGAACCGAGGAGGGAGCAATCGAGATTGCCAGACTGACTTGGTGGTGTAATTAATCAACCATCAGAGGTAGAGCAACTTGCGAGGCCAAGCCTTATCACCAGACTAGATGTGAGAGGCACAAGATGGCTTAGACCGAACATGCAGGGGCATCATGTCAACGTGACCCGGCGCAAGGGGGGATGAAGAGTAATCATGCCCATTTCCATGTAGTGCTAACGCGTTATGGTACAAAAGATGGGGTGCAGATGAGGTGCTGTTTTAACCAGGTACCGGTAAGTGGTGTGCTACTGCATCCTCTCAAGCTGTCATCACAATCTGTCGCAAGTGTGTGTCTCTCCGTTTGTCAGCCCCGAGGATGCAAGTCGCAAAGTCCCTAGGTCCCAAGGCTGTAGTTCTGGGCCTTGAGACTTGCAGCCTCGGGACCTGATTCGAGACTTGCAGCCTTGGGGAGACTTGCAGTGTCGATCGATTGTGCAGTGTGTTTCTTTCACCCGCCTTGACGTGAAACATGCTGCAAGTCTTGAACCTAGAGATCGAGCTTCCGGTGAAGGAATCGGAGCATTTCCCTCCCGTCGATGTTCGTCCTCACACCATCTTCGATCCACTGTATCCAAGTGTTCCTTTAACCCTTTAAACCATGCACCTGGGTCATGCCGTGACCTTGCGGCTCGTCCCCCCCTCCGTCTCAGATTTAGAAACTCCCCGACACATCCGGATGGGCATTTCAATCAAGACACATACAACACGAACAGAGACGCGTACTCATTCCCATGTCCAAAACACCATAACGCCTCGAGATGACCATCTTACATAGTACACAGCCTCAACCCCTGAGGCGATCCTTGCTTTTTCGTGACCGTTTCAACGCCCATAGCCGTGTAACTGGGATGTAAGCACCAGGGATGACGTCTGCATGACCATCCAACTCGGGCATCTCGCGGCGCTGACAAGGTCGATCGATCGTATTCCAAATCGTGATGGGACTTTTTTGTCGTATCAAACAAGTGACGGAAGCAAGGGAGGATTTTTTGTACAGCCTCAATCAAGGATACCATCATTCTCACCCTTGAGACGCTCTACACGCTTTTGCTCCCAGTTATCGAGATCTCTACCAGCAAGCCTCTGTCTTTAGGTCAGCCAAATGCATACGCTATCGTCCAAGGATTAGATGAGACTCACGTAGTATTCCTCCTTCATGTCCACCTTTCTCGCCGAGCGGCGTACGTTGAGTTCCTCGTCCTTGGTCATCTGACGGACCTTGCGATCATAGCGTTCGTAGCGGACGGCGGTGGCTGGGGTGAGGACGAAGGAGCCGGCTACGATGACGGCCATGAAGGGTAGACCGAACATGAGGAAGGGATGCTTGTTCATGACGGTACGGTACCGCATGCCGATCTTGTTCATGTCGGCAGCCGACCGGAACCTTTTGCTCTGAAACGTCGGCATCGTGAAGTGCGGGTCGGTCGGGTCCGGGAAATAGCAAGGTGGACTGGTTCGGCGGAGGTTTGTGATCGGGAGCTCCGTGAGATTGAAAGGATGGACCGGGCGGAGGATAGAAGTTCAGCCTTGCTCGGTGAGGTCGGAAGGGAAAGAAGGCGGGCGATTGTGGAGGTGAGCCAAGGCTGATGGGCTGATGGTTCGTTCAATTGAATTGCGTCTGGCGCAGTCGAATATTGTGGATAGAAGTGACAAGAGTCGAGTCAATCGCTTACGAAAAGGAAGAGTTTGATTTGATCATGGTGCGAGAGGTCGAGTCGGACGATTGACGACTCCATCACGAAGGCTCCACTCTTTGCTCTGCGGCGCTGAGGATGGAGTCGATGGCCTGTGCGCGTTTACGTTTTCCCGTTCCAGAGCAAGACATCCATGAATTGGGAAGTGGAGAATCCTCGACCGTTGTCGCGTGGCTTCAGGGTCCAGCTTGCATCTCCACTCCAAACTCGATGGCTCGATATTCAAAAACTCCATCCCAATTATTCCATCCTTACACAGACCACTTCACTAATATAATATTAACTGCTCCTTCAGCCTCATCATGCCAGAACCCACGGCGTCTCATACAGACAGGGGAGGATGTATCGTCTTGTACCACGCCAACTGACATCTCCAGCCCGCCAAACAACGTCCGAGCAGACAAAGCGGACCCATGATCCTTGGGGTTCTAGAAGTCAAAGGACGCCATCGTGAAGCGAGGACCCTGAAAATACGTGCCTGGCATATCCTGGGGAAACCTGTCAAGGCTAGAACCGGTTCCTACTCGCGTGACCGCCTCTTCTCTCACACTCACAACAAGCCCGTGCCCGACGCTATTCATGTCCCGAGGAACTTCGAGAACGCACGGTATTCGAAAAAATTTTCTTTCCCGTTTTCTAGTGCCATGAGGGAGTGACCCCAAAAAAAAGATTTTTACTACCCAGGTCCATGCTCCGACGGCGGCTCAAAATTGTGACACGACGTTGAATTCAGGGTCCTCGGAGATTTGGCAGGGCGGCCAATCGTAGCGTCGGCGATTCCAATTTTGGTATCGGACCCTCGGGTGAGGACATGTCACTATTACTGAGGGTTTGTTGGGCTGCTGCGCTTTGGTCTTTGTGTGTTTTGAGCGTTGGTGCCTGTTGAGTGACATGGTGATGGGGTCCCAAGGAGTCACCGATATTTGACTCATAAAATCCTCCTAGCGTGACATCTACACTTTGGTCCAGAACCTGATGCTAGCTCTTGACACTTGGCCTTTGACGACAAGCTGCTCCAGTACAGTTGTGACGTTGGTTCACCTGAAGGGGACAGACGACCCGATCCAGGACTGGCTCAGAATCCAAGAGTGCCAGCATGTGTAAGCAGTATGGATTGAAGTAGCCATGTCTGCCATAAGCCGACTACGTAGTAGAAAGAGAGCACAGTTCAGACACTCCCTGTAGTCTGTGAGCAACGTTAAAAGAGTAGTTGCAATTGTTGGTTGCACGTAAGGACCATTGGGCGGGTTCCTATTCCAGTCTACACCTTTAGGTCACGGTCATTTTTGCCCTCGGGACAAGCCGTGAGCTGCCTAATTTACAGACCTGTGAATGGAATGGCCACACTGGAAATGTCAAGTGCTTTATGGAAGCCTTTAAAGGCCCTAACTGATCAGACCTGGGTAGGACTAATATAATTGGGTTGGCTGAGATAGTAGTCCTTGTTTCCATTACGACGTTCGAGTGCTGTTCATGGCCCCTTGAAGTGTAATTTTAAAGACTTCCGCATGAATTCTAGGATCTTATGTGTATTGGCTCCTCTTACAGTCTTCGGTTACACATAAAGGATGGATATCTCTTGATGTAGTAGTAAAGGAGACACTCGCACGCAGATGCCTTGGCATTAACAAATGAGATGAAGTTTGGCCCCGGGTGGGATATAATGACGGTTTAAATCTATGTAAAAGTGTCACTCTTGTCAATGACTTTGTTCTTCGGGTCTCCTATCCCAAACATGGCTATCTGCATGGCATCAGGCAAGTTGGTCACTTGCTGTTCCTCCCTACCACCCATATTGTTTATATAGGCCGCTTAGAAGGCAGTGTTGTGTATTTTACAGGTTAGAGATATGGCACATCTGTTTCTCATCATGTTTATGGCAAACGCTGAGTCTCGGTCGGTTTGCCTGGGGGGCGGTGATATCTCCTCGCACTGGCTGTGGACGACCAACGATTTAAGCAGCTCACACTCGTAATAAATGGAGAAGCTTTGTACGTCGTATCTTGTATGACCTAAGAACTGGTATCAATTTGCCCGATTGAGCAACATTGCAACATCCATTTTATCGTTGCAATGGTGGCGGCATGGTAACGAGCTGCCTCATTCCTGGGTTTCTATGACGACAGACAAGTGCGAGATTGATTAATGATATGAACTACGGTAACTCTATTCATAATGCATTGTATTTGGTGGAAGCCATAAACCTTAGAAAAGAGCATGTTGTTGACACTTCTCGGTATCCATGGCACCTCACCCCATGCTGCCGAGATGTGGCATGTGAACAATGTTATCAAGTCTCTAGATTGTGCATTGTATCTAGGTAGTCCGATGATGAGCAAGACGGGAGAATGGTTATTTGGAGATTAAGCTTTTTGAAAGATTGAGATATGTGTTTACTATATATATATATCCAGCCCACAGGACGCCTTTGCTCGTTATTCTTTCAATCTTGAAACCGGACGAGGGAGGAAGAAGGGGAGTGTTAATCGTAACCCCTTATCCCAAGAAGCAACAAACGAAACGCCAACCCAAAAATATCCAACGTCAATGCGTATACTCAGTATAGTCGTTGGCCACATTCACGCATAGAGACATCAACCGCGTGCTGAGACTACCACATCCTGCGCTGATAGTATGCCGGCTCATCCGCTTGAGCCAGCTTCTGTAGCTCATTCTTGATCATCTTCCTCCTCTGTGCCCTGGTCACAGGCTTGTGGTTCTTGACGGGAGCTTCGACATGGTTTTCGGGAGTCGACATCTTTTCCACAACCTTGGATTGGAGCTGCTTTACGAGCTCAATGTTCTTCTCCAACGCAGCGTTGCCCTCGGCACTTTCCAACTTGGCACCAGGAAGTGTCTCCTTGACCTCGATTAGGAGCCGCTGCCGTCTGACTTCGATATCCGCTTCGGTGTCGATGTCGACGACGCTTCCATCTTCAAGCTCCTTCGTTCTTGTGCGGAACTTTTCGGGGAGGTAGACTTTAGGAGATGGACGGGTGTTGCGAGGTTTTATAGCTACGCGGAGCTCGCGCAGTGTTCGTTGTTGAATGACATAGCCACTGGTGAATAGAGCCGCCGTGCAGAGAACCACTAGAGAATGTCTCGTCAGTAACGGTGTGGAATGCGGAAGCTGGAATCTGACTTACCGACTATGCAGGATGCGATGACCTGAACCTGGGACGACGTGAGGAGCAATCTAGCCATCCTGATAAAAATGCTATATAGAGAAAAAAGAAAAACGCACAATAGGAGACACAAGATTGAATGGTCATGTAACCGATTAAACCTTGCGGCCTCGAAGCTTGGGTCGTCATGGATGCTCATGCAGTGTTGACTTTGTTAACACGGCAACGGGTCCTTATCAGCTCTTATCGGTACCCCAAGCTTCAAGATTCCATCAACTTTTCCAACACCGAGCTCCAACTCTAGCAATTATCAACGTTACACCCTCCGATTAACACGACACGCCCCATCATGAGTAAAAATAAAGATACCGTCCAAGCCGATGCGAGGCGCTTCCTCGATGAACGCGGCTCCAACGCGACAATGGCCCCCAACGGCCTCAACCCCGCGACAATCATGGAAAAGGCCGTCAAGGATCGCATCGTCGACTCATACTTTTACAAGGAGCAGTGCTTCGCGCTCAACGAAGCCGATATCGTCGACCGCGTTGTTGAGCACGTCTCGTTCATCGGAGGAACCTACGGCGTCACGCAGAAGCCCAGCCCGTTCCTTTGCCTCGCCTTCAAACTCCTTGAGCTCGCCCCCAGCGACGCCGTGCTGCACGAGTACCTGCACTACGGCGGCGACGAGTTCAAGTACCTGCGCGCGCTGGCGTGTTTCTACTTTCGACTCACGCGACAGGCAAAGGACGTGTACGAGATGCTGGAGCCGTTTCTAGAGGATAGGCGCAAGCTGAGGAGGAGGGGCAGGGCGGGCGTGGCGCTGACGTATATGGACGAGTTTGTGGATGACCTTCTGGTCAAGGATCGCGTTTGCGGTACGAGTCTATGGAAGATGCCGAAGCGGGAGACGTTGGAGGACTTGGAGATTCTGGAGCCGAGGGTTAGTCCTCTTGGTGATCTTGAGGATCTGCTAGAGGAGGATGAGCCGGAGGGTGAGAATGGTACGAGGGAAGAGTCGGGAGAGCTTTCGGATAGGGATGAGATGGATGTTGATCGCGACGAGAGGCCGAGGAGTCAAAGTCGGAGTCGAAGCAGGAGTCGGAGCCGGAGTCGTTCACCCTGAGCAAGACCGGAGACGACAAAGAACACCAACACATGGACCTGGCTTGGACATCGCCCCAAGTGCAAGATGCTGCGTCAGACTTCCACAAACACAAATTGCCGCGCCAAGAACACTCGCAGTCTCGCTATCAGCTGCATGGATGAGGTCAACACCGATTTAGACCATACCAATGTCGAGTGAAACCACACCGACACCTTGGCTGCGATGAAGAGCAATATGTATCGATGAGCGGAGAGTTCTACAACTTCCAGAGAAGTGGGCAAGCCGATAGGAGAGCCGGCAATCCATATTGTTTTAAGTGGATGGTTGAAAGACTACAACCTCTATGACGGCCAAACCATCATGGAAACACTTGCAATGAATACAACTTATGGTCCCAATGACCACCTGCTTTGGCTTTTAATATTCAAGATCCCTGTATCTTTTACTGTAACTAGAATATCATGATAATAGGCCGAGGTCAATCTTACAGCTCAACCTTTGCATGACACAGCCCAGTTGCTTTACTCTTTGGCTTCCTCTTGGAGGTGGCCCAAGTCGGAGGTTGCAATTGTAAGTCAACTTGCAGCTCGCTAGCCCTTTAGCTTGGTAGGCAAGGGGCATTGGAAGGGCCATAACGGGGATGAGCTTGAGTATGAGACCCCCTTTTGCCATGACTGTGAGCTAGGAGCGAAGTGAATGCTCCTCTGACACCCCCCAGCCGGTGTCACGAACTATGCGATCAGCACCACAGTAACCGAGTTTACTACATCTAAGCCATCTAGACTACTTTACACAAAGATCATTCAGTCATCGCCTTTCGTTTATACATATTCATGCCACAGCTTCCTTCAACTTCTCTGCTAGAAGCAGCACCCTCTGATCATCCCAATATTGCCCAATCACTTGCAATCCAGCTGGGAATCGACTCCCATCAACCTTGGCTGGAATGCTCACAGCCGTCAAACCTGCGAGACTCGCAGGAACCGTAAAGACATCGTTCATGTACACGTCTACGCTGCTCTGCTTCTTGATTTCGTCCAACCGTGGAGGAAACGTGGGTGCCGTGGGACAAAGGATAAAGTCTACCTGAAGAGGACCTCGCTTGTCCTCCATGCCGGTGGCCTCAGCCATGTCGCTGAGGTCGAATTGTGCGGGCTCGTACAGGGGGTTGTCCAACCGGAAGACGCGGTCAAAGTCCTGTTGCACCATGCGTCGGACCTTTTGCGCTTGAATAAAGTAGTTGTCCATGGCTTCGGAGCTAAGACTGTATGTGCCAAGCAAGATTCGTCTCTTGACCTCGTCGCCGAAACCGGCGCCACGGGTGTCAGAGTATAGAGTCTCACCTACGGCATCACTACCCTCGCCACGCTTTCCATAGCGGACGCCGTCGTATTTTGCGAGGTTGGAAGAAGCCTCAGCTGGGGCGAGAACGTAGTATGCGCAGAGGGCCTCTGTTGTCGAGGGGAGTGAGATGGGAACTAGAGTTGCACCCTGGGCTTCGAGGGCAGAGGCGGCAGCCACCCAAGCAGCTCGGATGGAGGGATCGAGTTCCTCGATGTTGTACTCAAGAGGAATACCAATGTTTAGCTTGGACAGGTCGGGGAGGGTAGAAGGTGTCGTCTCAGCGCAGCGTTTCCTGGAAGCAATAGGGAGTGATGTCGGGTCACTCGAGTCGTGCTCTTGATATAGACCAGTCTTGAACACGAGGTCATGAATCGGCTTGACTTTGTTGGCTAAGAAGCCAACTGTATCCAGAGAATTGGCGTATGGAACGACACCGAACCGGGAGATCATGCCATAGCTGGGCTTGTATCCAACAGTTCCCGTATAAGCCGCCGGAAGTCGAATTGAGCCTCCAGTGTCTGTTCCCAGAGCAATATCGGCATCTCCAAGCCGAACCGCAACGGCACTTCCACCAGAACTACCACCAGCTGATACATCGTCGTCCTCTGCTAACGGGTTCCTCACAGCGCCGTGGATCGAATTCGTTGAGTGTGATCCCATGCCAAACTCGTCCATGTTGGTCTTTCCAACTATAGAAGCGCCCCGTTGACGCAATTGTCGGACGACAGTGGCCTCGAATGGCGAGGGGTGGGAAGAGAGGATCTGAGAAGCGCATTGTGTGGGAAAGTCGGCGGTTGCGATGTTGTCTTTGACGGCGAGTCTAAAGGGTTTCGCATCCTTTCGTAGTGGGAGAGAAGAGTCTGCAGTACTAGATTCGCCTAGGCATGTTAGGCAAGTCTAATTGCAAAGGATTGACTTGACATACTGCTACCCACAAAGTGGTTATAGGTGCGATGAGAGCGCCATTGTGCCAATTGCGCGCGAACAACGATTCGACGGGATATAACGGTGTGGCGCGGCGAATTCAAGGCGAAGCGGCGCACAGCAGCCGCGCTCATTGTCGATTTATCACCATGAAAAAGCCCCAAAACTAGAGCGCCAAGGTGTAAGTTGAGAGTTGCTGTTGAAGCTCCAAAGGTGACTCTCCGGTTGGTCGGCCGAAAAAGCGGCATGAGGGCTTATCGATAAGGAACCAAGCAGGCATCATCTCCAGGGTCCTTTCCATCTTCACTCCACCTTAGCTCTCAAGCTCGACAAAACAAACTTATCGACACGCGAAGTTTCGGAAATGGCGACAAAAAGAGAGTTTCAGGAAGCCGATGACGGCGACACACCAAAGCGAGAGAGTAAGCGCCCAAAGAAACAAGGCGGCAAGGCGCGACAGCATCAGCACTCCAACATCGATCCGACATGGGGTCAGAAATATGTCTTTTCGGGGAGCGGCAACGCGACGACGGTTCCCGCGGGCGAAGAATCTGAGTTTGAGGATGACTCTGAAGCTATGGCCTATCTCAACTCTGTAAGGTAAGAAGTTCCTACTGTGCTCCTCGTGATTCTTTACTGAAGACGATCGACTTGTAGAGCACGAATACTGATATGGTGAGTACAATAGACAAGAAGCCAACGGGATCCCCCATCTACTCGTTGCCCCAAAAGTCCAAATAGGACCACAGCTACCTGCCGACTTCGAGAGAGACGACGATGCGGACCAAGACGAAGAAGGACCCGCAGACAGAAGTATTTACGAGACTGGCATCGGAGACTCGAGAGGATATTATGAGGACGGCGCGTACGTCGGACTACCAGAATGGGTTGAGGAGGATGACTATGAAGAGGGCGAAGCTCCAGAATACGAGGACGACGACTTTGACGAAGAGGGAGCCATACACGAGGCCTACTTTGCGTCCCTCATGGACCAATACCTACACCTGCGATCGGTCCTCCATACGAAACCTCCTTCCAACGCCCTCTCTCGACTCTCGCCATCGCAAGCAACCACTGCCGCGCCTTTCGGTCATCAATCGTCACCGATAGCCGTATGGTCCCGTCTGCTTCGCACCACCGACCCACATCCCCTCCAACTCGCCCTCATGTCCAAAGATACAATCCTCCGCATCCTTCGCGTACTACTTGGCGGTAAGTTTCTGCGCCGCGGCTATACCCTGCCTGAACGTACGAGCCGTTGGCTGTGGGCGCTCCTTGCGCGGCTGCCGGATAAGGGAGAGCTTAACTACGCAGAGATTGGCTGGGTGCGTGATCTGGGTCGACGGGCGGTGCTGTTGGGGAGAAGTTTGGCTGAGATGGCGGCGCTGAGAGAGGAGTTGGCTGAAGGTGGTTTGGGAGCCCACGAGGCTGTTGATAGGAGCAGCAGCGACGAGGACGTCATGGTGGATGCAGAGGAGTTGGAGGTGGAGGGCGCTGTCAGTCCCGAGCAGGACGAGGATGATACAACACCTCCTGAAGTTGAACAGGATGAAGGACAGCTATCCAAGGCGGATACGCCAGCACCTCAACCTACGAGCCCTACGCCTAAACCCGACACAGAGGAAGGTGAGATAGACGAAGAAGAAGAGGATGTGGCTATGGACCTCGCATCCGAGTCGGAAGCTGAGGATGGCGAAGTCGCCCCTCAACCCAAGGAAGATCTCGAGGAAGCGAGAGCTCGACTACTAGCTCAGCTCGACAATGGCCCGACTTCAGACGACGAAGCTGAAGCTGAGAAGGAGGCAGCAAAGCAACGCTCGCGGGCCAACCTGCGCGCCACGCTCAACATGATCCTGACGGTTGCCGGTGAGTTTTACGGGCAGAGGGACTTGCTCGAGTTTCGAGAGCCGTTTGTGGGCATGTAAGTGTGGTGGAAAAGGAAGGGAAGTACTTGTAGGTCACATATCGACCAAATGTCTTAATTCCGTATAACATACAGGCATTCCTAATTCATCTTATCCTTGACATGCATAAAAAAACAACCAGCTCTGGAGCACCAATGTATACCGACAACGCCTAACACCAGATTCATCGATCAACATAATACATGTGACATGTAAGTCTCAACAAGAGACCAAGCTGGGAGTCAAGCTTAGTTAGCTTGATCCATCGTCTCGTCTCCGAAAACAAGAAATTCGGCATCTTCAAAGTCAGAACCAGTAGCTGTGCGACTTTGACCACCGGTTCCAAGTCTGGCTGCCTTTTGGGCTTGGGAGACAGGAATCGCATAGACTCGAGCGTCACCCTCGCCAGCCATAATTTGGGCATGAGAGTTGACATTGGGTTCGTCCTCCTCTTCAAAGAATCGCTTGCGATATGTCTCGTTTGAATCGACGCTCTCGGTACTCTCTTGAGACATTGAAAGCTCAGGAATAGCATCGACATCTGGGATATCGTCCTCTTGCTCAAACTCTGGCTGAGTATCAAGACCGCCAACTTTGTTGATCCCACAGAAAGGCAACAGCTCTCGAGAGGTGGCTTTGGTGGCGGCGCGGCGGGGAGTAGATGTAGGAACTGGCGAATTGTCCGTCCAAAGCTTGAAGGCGCTCGTCCCAGTAGTCTTGTATCCCTCAGGAACAGACTTGCGAACACGCATTCCGACGCTGAGAAGGTTCGCCTGGACGGTAGAGGGCAGAGCAGGCTGACGAGTCGGCTCGGGGGTTGGTTGAGGCTCGTTGGGAGATCGGGGGTTGAAGAAGGAAGTGATTTGGCGCTGGGAGAGATCAGGGTTGCCAGCGAACTGACGCTTTACCCGAGGAGTCGACATTGTGAGAGATGTACAAGGTCGAGATGGACTCAATGGGGGATCAATTGGTGATGAAAGATGAATGAGTCGAGATGTGATGACGTCGCAATTTATCTCGATTGTTGTTGCGCAAGTTGAAGGTGTCAACAACAGAACAGGCAAGGCCGAGAACAAGAAAGTGTAAGATGGAAGAGTGGAGAGTGTCTGTAAGTGAAGAGAGACAGGTAAAACCCCTCTACGATGACAATGACGTCGCAATCGATGAAAAAAAGCAAGGGTCTTTGAAGAAAGGAGGGGTTCTTGATTAAACGAGGTTTCCAAAGGAGAGAGATCGTTGCCAGGGTGAAGAAGAAAGGGACGACGAAGGACCCCCCTTGCCCCAGAAAGCTAAAATAGAGGCTTACAACCTTTTTCCGGGCACAGCCATTCACCGAGCCAGAGTTTCTCACCTTTTACTGAAAAGAGTGGGGACAAAGACCCGTGTGTTCTGCGCGACCTGTTCGTGTCGCTTTCGCGTAAAGTGAAGTAATTGCAGGGTTGGTCATTGGTTGTTGGGGGAAGTCATATGATATAAGCTTGCATTATCTGATCGGCGAGAGGATCAAGGCAGTGGCAAGGAGCTGTGCTGCAGGCTTTGTTCAGGATCGACAATGTCTTGTGTGATTTGCTTGGCTTTGATTGTGTCTTGTTTAGTTTGCCAAGTTAAAGCGTTGGGGAAGATTCGTGATTTGTTCTAGCGCACACCTATAGCAACAACAGTGTTTGTGAGATATGTGCCTGCCTAGACATTGATTGAACAGCTAGAAATGTTCGCTTTTATAGTATTGTTTTCACGAGAATGCTTACGCTGCGGCAATCATCCAGATGCTTCAGTCACACATGCTCTCCCCTTCCATTGCCCCGGAGAGGTAGAATGTGGAGAGATGGAGATGGCACGTGAGCATCAAGTCACACGAGCTGATGAAGGCCATCTTAGGTTCACAAGAGCCAATTAATTAAACCAGTAACATATAACATTACAACAAAGGACTAAATCTATAACAGGTCCAAACCACGAGAAAGATGGAAACTATGCCTGTTTGTGCTGCATAATGTGACAACTCAGCAGTTGAGCCAACATCTACCGCAACCAACTCATGGTCCAATCACAATCAACCACTCATCTAATCATCTAATCATCCACAAACTTCAGGTCCGCCGATGCACGTCACGCTATCATGCCTTTCCGCGGGGTAGTCTAGTTCCCAGACGATCCGGGTTTGGGGGCTGCCTGAGGCTCTATTCCACCGGATCACATTCCCCGAGTCGAGTCATCCGGCGACTAGCATTGAGGGGTAGGTTGACACCTTTATCCATGACGCTGTCAGTCACCAATCATCATCGACAGGTTGACAGCTTGGGGGGAGGGGGATAAGGTGAGCTCTACTGATGAGTCGTGATGACTCCTGGAGAGGCTGGGTACCAGGCAGCAGAGCTGGGACAAGGACGGCAGAACCGGATAGACAAGGCCATTCACAACAGGTTATCCCTCACTACAGCACTCAATGACAACGTCACCCATCAATCAGTACGACAGCAATGTGGAAACCATTGTGAATTTTCGCAAAAGCACAGTGACCATCCTCCGCTACCCACTGCACCCTGGGTATGAAGCGATCATCAAGCAGCGGTTCCACGTCCTCGCGCCAGACAATTACCAGTCCAGACGCTCGTGTGAAGGCCTTCTCCAGCTTTCCACCCCCATGCAGTGCTTTTTTTTCCTTCCTGCCTCGAGGAGACGACTCTTTGGTACAAGGCGCGCAACGGAAAAACAAAAAGAAGAATGATGTGCCATGCAAGATATCCGGAGACCCCAAACGCCCCTTATTCTGGGTGCCCCATCTTCTATCTGCAAAGAGGATTTTTTTTTGTTCGGTAAGTGTTCGCAACGTCGGTTTGTTCTATCCGTCCATGTCGAAGTTGTTGATTTGCAGATCCGAGATGACCACCATTCGATGAACCGTAAGAGTCATGAGTACCCAAGGAGATAAACCGCCGAGGAGAGCAGTCTACTTCCGTCGGAAAGAGCAGCCCTCGGTCAACCGAGCCTTACCACCGGTGGGCTGGCAGAGGACGGTGGTGCATCCCTGGCAGATGACGACGGTCTGGGCGTGAGAGAAGACGGTGGTGATGGTGAAGCAGCCGGGGCACTTGACGTCCATGAAGAAGGATCGAGGGGCGGGGACGAGGGTCTATCGAATGTTAGGTCGATTGTCGAGACATGTGAAATTTTTTGGTCGTTGCTTATCGTACCTTGAGCTTGTGCTTCTTGGCCTCGCTGGCCGCGGAAGGGTTCAGGAGATCAACGGCGAGAACCTGGGAGGCGGAGAGTCAGCCAAATTGTTCCATCATCGTGTTTGTCCATCCCGATTGTCGATTGCATCGTCGTCGTAGTCGATCCCAAGTTCCATCATTTTTGACACTTTTTGCCACGAGCGGCCGCATCCTCTTGTCCCAATTTCCCACCATCCACACACGTGTGTCCATCGTCCATCATCCATCGCTCGTAGGTCGGTTTCATCGTGGGGGAAAACATTCAGAAAGAAGCAGTCGCTTACCATCTTGTCTGATTTTCTCGAGAAATTCTTTGTCGGGTTTTCTTGCGAGAGTGGGAAAGCTTGACGAAATCCGGGAGCAGATTTGAGGCTCGCAAGAGTGGTGGGAGGAGAGGTAAGCGAGGGAAAAGTTTCGGTGGCTCTGAGGGGACGGGCTCTCCTTTGCCTCTGGCGGAATTTTTCGACCAAAGTGGATTAGCGTGCTAGGGTTTTCGTGCCCAAGCCACGTGACGAAAATTATCCCCCCAGCCCACCGCCTGTCCGGGCACCGCCTGGGCCAAGACTTGTCGGTGCAACATAGCGCCGATGGGGGAGAGCTTTATGCACGCAATGTTTTAGTGGGGGTTGTGCACGGCGGCCAGTTATGCGCAGCTGCCGTTGAGCTGCCTGACGCAGTACGTAAGGCCGTGACTGAGCCTCGTCAAGTCTAGTTGTAGGCTACCATTTTCGATCACTACAAATTGTTTGTTGGAGCCTTGTCTTGATATTGGGTCACTCTCATTTACATTGCATTCATCATGGCAGCTCCTTCAGAACAGCGCATTGCTGTGCCCATCGACGATCCCAATGCCGACACAGAATGGTCTGCAATTGCTACCCCTCCATGACCCAGCTCTAACCCCGCCATAGGAACGATATCCTTCGGAAACATGGTGTCATTCCAGAGAAGCCGCCGAGCCCGACTCCCATGATCGAGGAGGCCATTCTTGAAGGTCGAAGATTAGCACATGAGAACCGATTGGAGGGAAAGGACCTGGACGAGTTGGACGAGCTCGAGGATGAAGAGGACGAGGCGTTTCTCGAGATGTACCGGCAGAAGCGCATGGCCGAGCTGAGCAATCTCCAGAAAAAGGCCCTCCACGGAAGCGTATACCCCCTCTCCAAACCCGAGTACCAGCGCGAGGTCACAGACGCCTCCAAGAATGGTCCTGTCTTTGTCAACCTCACATCTTCAATGGGCACCAACGTCGAGTCCAGAGTCTTGACCGAGCTCTGGAGACAGGCCGCCAAGGAATACGGCGAGATCAAGTTCTGCGAGATCCGAGCGAGTCAGGCCATTGAGAACTACCCCGATCGAAACTGTCCGACTATCCTGGTCTACAAGAATGGCGACATTGTCAAGCAGATTGTGACTCTGATGACCATTGGCGGCGTGCGGACCAACATGCAAAAAGATCGATAACCTGCTGGTAGAGGTTGGCGCTGTTCCCGACTCGGATATGCGTGTGATCAAAAGGAGGCAAGCCGCCGAGGACGCCGAGGAGGAACGCCTGGCAGGGAAGACCATCAAGACGGGGACTGCTGGGAAATCAAGAAATGTCGACAGCGATGATGATGACTGGGATTAAGAAATGAATAAGGAATTACACTGGTCGACCTGGTCGAGGATCTCAAATTCAAGTACGATCCCAGCCCATTGTCCCATGTCCGTTACTGAACCATCGATAGCCATGTTGCTGTAAGGCATTCGTGCTGGCTCGTAAAGTGCCTCCCTAATCTAGGCTCACGTCAACGTACCACAACCCACATGCGATGATGCAGCACCATGCTGCTATAGAAGTGTAAGGTGCGACATTATGCGTGGTGTGGTGGAGGGCCATTGGTTGATATAGCAGTGGGCCTTACGACAAGATGGTAGCCCTCGTGTATTCACCTTCATCTCATACGGGTTTCCTATGGGAGTCATGATGAGATCCGACATTATAGACCCAATACCAATTCGGCAGAGGTAATGTGCTATGGTTAAGCACGGAAAGGGATAATACAGAGCCACCACCAAGATCTCGCAGAAACAGGACAGGTGTTGTATGCCTGAAGCAAAGAAGACTTTCTGGTAATATTCTCGGATACATCAAAATAATGCCAGATATATTGTCCTGCAGATGAAGTATTCATTGCAAGTACCCGGATCGAGAATACGAGTAGCATGAAAGGCAATTGGCAGACCACACCAACTTGATGCAATACTCGCATAAGCTATGATTCCAAGTCGTCCTTCTCACATTCATCCAACATGGCCAACGCAGCATCAACACGTCCCATCTCCCATGCCTCGTAGATCGCGCCCCAACGAAGAGCACTGCACTTCATGTCGTGCAGCGCGGGGACGTCTCTGGTGATTGCCCTGACATAGCTCTCAAGGTGATGTGCCTGAGCGGGGGTGTCGTGTTGAAGTTCGCCATCTTGGCCGATCGCGCAAAGGACGGGTCTATTGGGATGAGTCCACTCGACGTGGGAAAAAGAAGGTGCCGCCATGGTCCTCCTGAGTTCAGTCAAAGAACCTTCCTCAACTGCTCCGCTCTGAACTGCCCAGCGGAGAAGGATTGGGCCAAGGGTGATGCAAGGTTGGACCTCATCATCATCTGGTGGCTCGGTGAAGTGGATTGCCTCATCTCCAGCGTCACGTCTAAGGGAAGCATGAGTTCAGCCGATGTTGTGTTCTCAATGATAATAACAAGCATACCTCTGTCCATCGCGGTAGTCAATTGTGATGCACACCGAAGGCGTTGTTTGGGTCTTGCAAACAAGTACGTGCTCCTAGCGCAAGCATGCTTCCCCAGACCCTTCAGGAGCGGCAATATCGCCCACCCTAGCGGCTGTCCATTTGAATATCAACATGGTCAAGACTTTGAGGCAAGTCTGGGGGTTAGACAACGAGTCAGGGTGAACCCCTCTGTGCATGAAGTGACCTATCAGCTGCTTGACTGAGGAGCTGGTCACAAAAATGGCAGTGCCTCGAGCCTTGGTGACTCGTGTCACCGGCACGAAACCCATCTTTCTATTGCTTGTCAGTCCATGCAGTAACTGTAAGGAATCCGAGAATATTACATACTGTCCAGCTGAATCAAAGATCTCATACTCGATTCGGTGAGTGCCCATCTTGAATCGCTAGTTGGTAACCCAGGCAAAGAGTTAAGGATGGTTGGAGATATCAGATTTCGTGTTTGGGCAATTAAATAGAGGATAAGAGATGATCAAAGAAGAGGAATTGATGAAGAGCTGGTGGCTTGGCGGTGGTTCAGTAATTGTAAAGAGAAGGAAGGTGCCCTCCACGCGAAGAGATGGAAATGAGCCTGAAGACACCACGGCGGGATGGAATCGGATGAACAGTGCAGTTGACTCTGAAAGGGCGACAACAATAGGATGATAGCGAGAAATGTTGAAAGAGAAGCATGCAGCGTAGTCGCCAAACTTGCTACGGAGGCGACGCCGTTCTCGGAGCCAACGCGAGATTCCGGTGCACGGTTGTATTTCAGAGTGAGAGGTCGTGGTGGCGGGGAGGAGAACAAGTTGCTTCTGGTTTCCATGTGTTGTCCATTCTCTCTCGGCAAACTTATGGTAAGCCTTAGGATCGATGGATCGCAAGCATTCCATGATCGTACAACCGTTACGAGCTACCTAGCTAAGTAATTAGGCATCTACCTAGGTACCTACCTAGGTACCTAGTTGCTTGATGGGTTAATCCCACAAAATAATACAAGTTATTTCGCACCCGAAGTACAAGTCTATAGTGCCATCTCGATACATGTCAACGATGTTCCACGAGCTTTGACCGTTGAGTGGTTCAACGCGTCAACCCCAGTTTTTGTGTTGAGGGGCACGTGCCGGTCAATGAGGGGTCATTCCTCTCCATCGCGAACGCGTACCATCAAGCGAGGTCAAGAAAGCACCCTTGCAACCGTCAATTGAAATCATCGTTATCTGATCATCTTATCAATCCGTAGCTTCCCCCTTCCCGTCCCGTTCCTGGTATACCCGCTGGGGAGGGTCTCGGAAATTCGGGACCCTGAAAACCAGTTCTAGGGATGTGGCACGTGCACGCCCCGGCAGACCGTGCAGCTTTGGTGCGTCAGTGGGGCATGAACCCTGGGCATTTCGTCGTCACTCGGCGTCGCGCTCCCTACTCACGACAAGAACCCAGCCCAGCCCAGCCCAGCCCAGCCGCTTCAATTTTTCTCCTCTTGTTGCGTTTTTCGAGTATTTATTCTTTGTCTTTATTGTGTGAGCTCTCTTTCCCGAGTCATCTACATATTTTTATTATTATTTTACAATGGCGTCTGAAGAACTATCCTTGCCTCGCCTTCCCGGTGTCTCCTGGGATGAGCACTCTCAGAGCTTCTCCAACAACCCACGCAAACGCGTCCGGAATTCCACTTCCAAGCACGCGCCATCTCCCGCCTTTAACAATTCCAGTGACCCGGCCATCTTCTCTAGCGATGATGACCCGGCTTTGGATAATTATGTAGAAGGCAGACGCAAGAAGCGCTACGTCGGTTCTTGGTTCCAGCAGCATCCTACCTCGTCTGACTCTACCTTTGGAGGCGACACCACCATTCACGTCACCAAGCAGAGACGCGCCTGGTCGCGACAGGCAGACAGTGGTGTGTTCCTCCCCAGTGATGGTGATGGAAATGAAAGCGATGATGTTATGGACCTCCCCGCACCGAAGCCGCGGCTTCCGCAGCTCAACCGCGCCGTGCGTCGCGTCTCAAAGGCGGAGCAGATGGCTCGCGACAAGGTCCGAGCCTGTCTCGATCAAGGCGAAGAGACAATTGACTTTTTGGTCAATGGGATTGGAAGATATCTCCAATGATACCATTAGTCCTTTGTCACAGTTCACCTGCATCCCTGTCGTCACCAAGGATGTCGCTTTTGAACAAAAGGACCCTGAGCTCAAGATCTATATGGCCATGAACCGGTTGACACGGGTTCCTGGTACCATCTTCGATCTCACACATCTTACTATCCTCAGTCTTCGCCACAATAAGCTCACTGAGCTTCCACCTGCCATCGCCAAACTTCACAATCTCAAAGAGCTCAACGTTTCACAAAACCGGCTGCGACATCTGCCAGTGGAACTACTCGATCTATTCTCGTCAGACAATGACCTCCGCACCCTTGTTGTCCATCCAAATCCTTTCTGGCAACCAGGCGACCAATTGGAGCAGGGTTCAGAAGACCAACCTGACAACTTGCTCTTTTCTTACACACCAGAATCAGAGTCCTCGCCTGTGCCGCATTTAGTGAGCAGGGTGTTAGGTCGCTCCCCCTTGCAACTTTCCAATACGACAGGCAGGGTTGTATCAGATTTCAAATTTCCAACAGACCATACCAAACACATTCTTCCTGTCGATGACTTTGAGTCTGACAGCTCCACATCCTCTCCCGTCTCTTCCACCTCCAACTCACAACTCCAAGGGAGTCGCGTTCCGAGTCTTCTCGAAGCTGCCCTCCGAGCCTGTTATCAGAGTGCCCAACTCCCAGAGATGCCATACTACATCCCCGACGGCCTTACCCATCTGCGGAAGCTTCTTGAGAGGGCACAACGACAGAAGGATGCTGGCGGCTTGACCTGCTCACGGTGCCGCAAATTTATGGTTGTCCCCACCGTTGAATGGGTTGAGTGGCGGGAGATCCGAACTTGCAAGGAGGTTGGCCCAGAAGCTCCCTCAGTCGTGCGCATTACGCCGCTCAGTATGGCCGAAGGCGAGAGGACAGTTCCTTTCGTGTATAGAGGATGCTCATGGCGATGTGGCCCGGGGGATATGAATAAGGCAAGCTGGGGCTTGCCAACAGGGGATCTTGTTCCATTTTCAGCGGATGATTTGAACATTTAAGCATGACTGGGTAACGGCGTTTTTTGAACAGGGCAGATTGAGCGTTTTTGCATTTATATGAGTATCGGTCGGGGCTTCATACCCAAGGCCTAATGACTCGATGCACTCGAACCCGAAGATGAACCTTCACGATCATCCGTGGCTTTAATGGCCTGCTGAAAAGAGCTGCTTTCAGAGCGTCATGGAAGTCATCGAGGATCATGGAGGTTCATCTTGGGATTCGAGTGCATTGAGCCATCAGGCTTTGGGTATGGAGCCTTTCCTGTTAATACCATTGAGGTCCTTATTGAGATACCTTTACCCTCAATCTGGGTAGTACAAAGTTGGGAAAATGATGACTTGTGATTTATATCCCGCCTACATCTGTCTAAGTTATACGAGATGGACCGTGAGTGAAGAATGAGTTCATACTATGATGATGACTCCTTCAAAGGCTTACTATATGGTCACAGCAAAAGGGTTGCATGGCGTCTCTCAAGAAGGATGTGTTCATGACAGGAGAGAGTTCAAACTCACGATAGACACCAACATGTATATACAGGGAAATACTGGACTTCTTCCACCACCGTCGTCGACTTACACGCAAGGTATCATCCCCTGTCATGTTGGCTGCGGCTCTTACATCGCTGGGGTGCGCATGCATGAAACTGCCCCATATCTAGACGCCACGCATTAGTTTCCGGTCCGCGGAGATTCATCATCCTCGATGGCATATCCAAGATATGCAGGCCGTCTTGGCTTACAAGGGTGAGGTTACTGGCAGAGGAGCAAAATGTTTGGCTCCTCGATGCGGGATTTATACTCCAGAACACTGTTCGTTATTGTTTGAGGGAGGTAGCTCATTCTGAGAACCTTTGGAGACTGTGGTTATCTCCTCCTGGTAGTTTGAAGGATGTTGGCGGTGGGCCCCGAGGGCGGTGTACAGCTCGTATGATCCCGATGGGAACAATGTCAGCACTGATATGCCGCAGAATAGTCGTTCTCGGGCAGAGTGCGCTCTTATCTTGAACCTCAAACCCCATCCCACCAGTTATCGTGTCCCTGTATTGGTCCGTCACCATTCATATCAACAAACTCGATGCTTATGCCATTACTACTCGCCATAATGTCTGTCTATCAACTGCCCCCTTTGACTGAGATGTTCTAGGATTCTCCTGAATGTTTTTAAAAATATCTCACTGCTTCAAGACGAACTGGAACAAACGTCTCGTTAGCTGCATGGCCGATACTCTGGGCACCACAGCATAGAAGATTTTTGTCTTGGTCAACTGATCATTATCCTTTTAACATGTCTCGCAAATACAGTTCTTGATGGATTACCATAACGGTCTTCTGGGCTTTTCCATGCCTCTTGGGGTGCTTTGGCGTTAATGCATACAGAAGGGTACTCGACATCTCGCAAGTATCGGTCGATAGGATGGGCTGCAGACTTACCAAGAGTCGCCCATACAAGCACCGTGCTCTGAAGCAGATGCATGCAATCCAAGATCTCCAAATTAGCGAACTTGGAACCAAACCGCCTGAGGCTTATCCAAGTCCATGAGCTCTTACCAACATAGAGCCCTAACGAACCAGCCCGTCGACCATGTAGACACACGCCACATCATGGGGGCATGATCATGAAGGCAATCGGCAGGGTCAAAGACGTGAGGTGGGTTTGATCAGAGATGCGAAAAGATGAGGAAGCATCAGAAGCAAAAAAAGAAAAAGAAAAAGAAAAATAGGGCTGGTGAGTGCTTTACTACAGCATCCAACCATCAAATTAAGGGATGCAAAAAGAAGGTCTCAGGGGGAGTCGAACCCTCGCTGGCGGAATCAGAATCCGCAGTCATAACCGTTAGACCATGAAACCAACTGATGATGTGATGGCCCAAAATTGGAACCTATGAGCATTATCACACAGCCCTCGCAAGCATTTCAGTTCGGTTTGATGCTCCGGGTACTTTCTTCCTCGCAGAGTCGCTTTCGTTTCGGTCTGACGGCCTCTCTACCTCATTTCACAAGTACAACAGTAACAGTCTCTGTGGTATCTGTCGTTGTGACATGGACCCAATGAGACACACACGGGCTGACAAGGTTTCTACCAACCCCACAGTTTGCCGTTCCATCAGCCCTATCTCTGTTCCGCAAGGTCAACCACCGACGTTCGTTCCACGGGCAGCTTGCTTGACAACGACAGCCAAGTATAGCTTCATGTTCTCGAGACCCCAGATGTATTTCTAGTTATCCTTTCTTGCTTGTCGATTTGTCAAGATCGATAAAAAGCATCTGGTGGAGATGTTCGCTTAACGGATATCGAGAACTGTGGCTGATAAAGTGAGATCATTATTCGGATTTACGGAATAACAACGATACTAACCGGCTCAAGTACTCATGGATATCTTAGCTCATGATTATACATTCACATCAAATACAGTCTTCAGCACTGTTTCCTGTACAGGCCCTCCCCTCCCCCACCCTCGGGAACGGCCTTGACGTGTGTGTCAATATGTCACCAGGCACCTATGTTAAGAGAGAAGCCATTCACAATGCGATAGTATGATAAGAGGTATACGACGTACATAGTGTGACTTGATACAGCTGAACATAAAGTTAGGTACTCAAAAGCAACCCAATTGTGGTTATGCTGATATCTCGAAGAAGCAATTAATTAGAGGTGGATTCTGGTCCGGATCTACGGAGAAGGGGTTTCAAATGGAACAAACAGGACGCATATAATTAAAAAATCCCACAGTACCTACAATCATTCAAAAATGAAGATCCAGTGCGGCTGAAAAAGCAGCAAATTATCTGAATATCCCCATTTCCAGCTTCACCTCTAGGGTAACCCAAAGTCGAACTCCACTTAGCCGCACCATCCAACCCAACCAAAAACCTTCTAATTGGACCAACCCTCAACACTTTGCCATGTCCGACGAGCAGCAGCAACAGAACAACAAGAGCACAATCTTCCGCTGGCTCCTCATCTTTATCCTCCCACTCATCTTCCTCGCAATCTGGAACTACAAACCAGACACCCCTAACAAAGAAGACAAAATGTCTATTGCCCCGCTCGTCTTCCCCGCGGCGTCTCGCCACACTGCCACCGTCATCTTTGTCCATGGACTAGGCGATACAGGCCACGGATGGGCTTCTGCGGTTGAGAATTGGAGGAGGAGGTCGAGGCTTGATGAGGTTAAGTTTATCTTGCCTCATGCTCCTCAAATTCCCATCAGTGTTGTGAGTTTGGATTGCTCTTGATACGGGATTGGGACTGACGGCGTTTAGAACATGGGTATGAGAATGCCGGGGTGGTTTGACGTGGTAAGTTAACACTCTTTCATCTCATTGATAAGCTTTTCTTACATTATGTAGAAGCAACTTGGTGGAGATGTCAATACCCTCGTTCGTAACGAGGATACAGAGGGTATCAAGCGAAGCCAGCAATACTTCCACAACCTGATTCAGGAAGAGATTGACGCCGGCATCCCTTCGGAGCGCATCGTCCTCGGCGGCTTCTCCCAGGGCGGCGCCATGTCCCTCCTGGCTGGTCTGACCTGCAAGAACAAGCTAGGAGGTATCATCGGTCTCTCGTCGTGGCTTCTCCTCTCGCAGAGCTTCGCGGGCATTGTATCCCCCACCGACGCAAACAGACAGACTCCCGTCAAGATGTTTCACGGTGATGCGGATCCCATTGTTAATGTGCACCGGGGCAAGTTGAGTGTTGACTTGCTTAAGGAGCTTGGCTACGATGTGACTTGGAAGACGTACCCGTAAGTCTAACATCTTTATCGAATTCGAATGTATGCTGATTATCCAGTGGTATGGGTCATTCTGCTTGTCTTGAGGAGCTGGACGAGGTGGAGGCTTTCCTTCGCCAGCAGCTCCCTCCTAAGAATTAAGGTGAATGTTTAGACGGCGTTACTTGAAGTAGAACTTGAGAGAGATTCTTCTAGACAAACAAGCTACTGTAGAAACCATTGACCGTTGGACATGTCAGATGGACCAATCATTCCCCCACTCTTTGCTGCCGCGTGGCCATAACCCCGTGATGGTACAACCTCTTGATGCTCAATGACGTGCGCCGTCGTTGTCCACGCCCAATGCGCTAGGGTACAGTTTGGACGGGGACCACCCAAGTGCCCTAGGATTACAGTGGGGTCACCTCCTCCTCCCTCCATCCCCGGGGCTTCTCCAACCGTTCGCCGGCGCCCGGCTTCACCTCGTCTCCGAAACCTTGCTCCGTCATATGCTTCAATTCAATCCCTCATCCATTTCCTTCCCCCCCACGCTCTCTTTTTCCCTTTATCATCCCTCAAGCTTAGCTACGAGCTATGCTCCTCGTCTCGGTGAGCACCCGTCCGTCGTCGTCGAGAGGTTTGCCAATCCTCAGGTAAACAAAAACACACACACAACATGGCTTCGGAACAACAACATTCTCGCGCTGCGTCCCCCACGCCATCGGAGCTACCGCCAGTTCCTGGATCTCCCATATATTCGATCGCGTCCACGGCGAATCCCCTCTCTCAGTTTAGCTTACCGCTTCCCCCGCCTCCACGACCCGCTCATGCCGTCTTGAACAAGGCCGACCTTGAGAACTCGCAGCAAGCTTACTCGGACCTCCTCTCCTCGGCAAAAGCTTATCGCCTTGCCCTCGCTGCGTTATCTACTGCCGCCTCTACCTTTGGATCAGCTCTGGAAGCATGCGCAAGGCTCAAGGAGGCTCGCGCAGAGCCCATCGGCCCTTCTGGCGCCAACATGACGGCTAGCTTCACCACAAAGGGCTCTTGTACTGCCGACATGCTCATGTCGGCATCGGGCGTCCACTACCTTGTCGCGAACCACCAGCAGATCCTCTCCGAGACAGTTTACCGGTCCTTCGAGGTACCGCTGCTCCACGACCTCGACAAGTGGCAGACCGTTATCGATGATGAAGAAGAGACGTACAAGCAAAAGATAAAGGCACAGAGCAGGGAGATTAAGCGTCTCGAGAAGGAAGGGTTAAAGCTTCACAAGCAGCGCCGGCGTGACGTTTCGCGCTTCCGCGCCCACCTGGTCGAGCTAACGACGAAGCTCGACGGCTTGACGACGCTACACGCAGACCACGCACGCACATTACTGAGAGAGAGCCAAGAGACAAGCGCGAGGATTGTTGATGCCAGCTGCAGCCTCGTACGTGCAGAGGTGGACATATTCGAGGGCCTGGCTAGAAAAGGCTGGAGCGGCGGTGGTCTAGATGACCTCCTAGAAAAGGGCCAAGATCTATTCGCGACAGAGGAAGACACGACAAACCTCAGCGGTAGCAGCGGAGAAACACCAAAGCTCTTCTCTATCCTGCCCCCAAAGAGCATACTCGCCGACACAGGATCTGAGGCATCTAGACCGGGCCACGCTAGGAGCGACAGCCTCCTCATGGAAGCCGAGCGATACCAGTCCCTAGCAGCACTGGCCTCGGATTCGAAGCAGAGCAGTGGGGGCAACGACAGCGACAGTGTCTTTTCGACGGACTTCAACAAACCCCGGAACGCGAGACCATTTTCACCACAACCTATTCGCCGCGTACCGACGGACGTGACGTTTGACTCGCTTTCTGGAAGTGTGCCCTGTGGGCTTGAGGACGAGGAAATGCACAGACCGGAGCTGATGCCTGTTGTAGAGGCAGACGGGGAGGAGGAACGACATGATGATCAAGAGAATGAGGAGGAGCCTAGAGGGAGGCCACCGACCTCTGATTCGGTGAGGGAAAGGACACGGTCACCAGCTTTCATCACAGATGCCAGCTCTGCAGACGCAGCGTGGAGTGGTGACGATGCTAAAAGCCCTGGATGATGATGCTTGGGTCTGTCTACTTTCGGGAGTTATCTGTTAGGGCGTTTGTGTGGGTATTCTATTTTGCAAGACATTCTCTTCACGGAGGGCTGGCTGGGACCGGCAATAGATTTGCATGGGTACTTGTTCTCGTTGGTTGGTATGATATGATAGTGTTGTACAAACATTATGCGGATTTCTTGATCTCTATGCCTACGCCTATGCCTCCCAAAGTAGGCCATTCAGAACCAGATATGGCCCATTTCATTCATTCCCACACGCCTGACGCCATGACCTTGACCGTAATACGCCTTGGCCAATGATTAACCTTTATCCTTCATACACTGCAGCACGATTGCGGCTGCGGCTTCTGCTGCTCTTTCGCTTCCTCTTGCTCTTGCTCTTGCTTCTGTTGCGTCGACGGACTCTGCGCTTCCAGAACCAATAAATGATCTCCTAGTCATCCTTGTCGGCGTTGAGCACATCGCCACTGAACAGCCCAAATGTGGCATCCAGCCACCAGATGAGCTTCCAGTACAAACTCGCGCGGGTCCAGTCGAATTCACCAGTCTCGGTACGGGGAACCTCGTTACCAATCATGCTGCCACCGAACCACTTGACAAAGGGGATGGCATTGACCAAGCGCTGCATGACTGTCTGCTGAGGAAGGAGTGCTTGCTCAGCGGGAAGAAGGGTGGCACGGCGGGCGGTAGGGATGCGACGACAGAAAACACTATCTTCTATCTCGATTGGCTCAATGCCCGTGGCGTTGCTTTGAAGTAGCGGCTCGGTAACAGTTGCGGTTGACTGGCTGATGGTTCCCGTGTCCATGGTGAGGCTGGATGTTTGCGAGTGAGGAGGAGAAAGGTCGAGGAGACGGCTGTTGAACGAAGTGGGCATTCCACTGAAGCTCTTGGTCCTAGGGGTAGGAGCAGGCATACTCTGAGATCGCGAAAGGTCGGGAACAGCATTGTCAACATCGGGGCAAGCTTCGTCCTTGGCAGGGGGATGTCCTCGGTAAGGCTCAGCATAAACCAAGTGTCCCAATATCCTCTGAGGGCTGGCATAGATGGCCGTCTCACCAGCCTCTCTGCTTCCAAATGTGATCTTGACCCAATGCTCTCCACCATCCGCCCGGTTCACCAGCGCTCGCTCATCCGCGGTCAAGGTCCGGCGTCGCGTGAAGGCAGGATCTCGGAGCTCAGACTTGTACCGACGCTGAGTCGCAGGGGGTTCACGTGGGTAATCCTCGAGGATGGTACCAGCCAGCCCTTCGTATCGCGAGATGGCAGCGTATTGCTGGGTGGACGATCGGTAACCGCGGAGGATAATCTCAACGGGGGTAGACGTGACGGGTCGCTGAGCGGCTGCCTCCTCCTGCATCATACCGCTGTTCTTACGCTGGACGGCAGGCGCAGGGGCGGCAGCGGCCTGGCTGTTAACCCAGTCACCAAAAAGCTTGTCTGCGGCGGCGAGGGTGGCATTCTCGCGGCCTCGGGCGGGTGTCCCTGTTCGTGATCGGGAACGACGATTAGATTTGCCAAACGAGCCAGACTCGGCGACGGTGCGGCGCGAGCGAGTGCTTCCCTGAGGGCCATCTTGTCTAGATAAAAAGGTCAGCTTAGGGAGGAAGAAGATGGTGGAGGGACGTACTGATTGAAATACATGGCGTATGGCCGCTTGATGCCATCGTCACCAACGTAGCACTCGTCGTCGGGGACGTTGTGAAGGATGAGAGGAGCCATGATGGAGAGAAGGATTGCTCGCCGGCGCAAGGGAGATGGAGGTCGACGATGTGAATGAGGGTGAGGATTGGGTGATTGATGAGGTGAAGAGTGTCAACGTTCACATGCGATGGATGCCACCCCCAGGTTGAGTTGAGTTCTCCAAGTTGACTTGACTTTTTGGCGGGAACCAATTTTGGGCAGTTGCACAGCAACCACTGAGGTTAGGCCGTTTAGGTAGGAGCCACCGAAAATGTGGGGACAAGTTTCTCCGCGTTCCGCTGTAGCTTCAGGTACAGGACGCCCCGTGCTGAAAGCGGCTCTTTTTTACTTCAATTTTTATTGTTTTTGTTGAAAAATTATGACTCTTTGAGAAGTATATCTCATGTACAAGTAGGCAGCCGTTTTAGGCACTAAGGGAGGTGTGCAGCCAAAATTGGCCATCACATTGTGTTGATCAAAGACTTCTATGTAATGCTACTAGGGTATATCAATCTGCTCGAACAAATGCAACATCATGCAAAAAGCTATAGAAAGAGGGGAAAGAGGAACGAAAGCGGTCAATAAAAGGCGCAAAATCATGACCGTGAAAATGAAAATGCACCTGAATGTCGCAAGTATTGCATTCTAATCGACAAAGACAATGGGGTATCATGGTTGCAGTCAGTGCTGATCCTCTCTCCCATCGAGCCAGCTCGTGCAGTGGATGCATCGCGCAGCCTGTGTTTGTTAGCCAGTAGTTCACGTTGAAGAATATCTCTCTCACCTTTTTCGTTAATCCTTTGTCTGCAATACTTGCACTTCTTGGTGTGCTTGATGATAGGCTCAGTCGAAGCGAGCTGGTACAGATGCGCAAGGCCATACAGCGAGAGGCCAAGCATGGCAAATGATATGACCTGATTGATAAACGACCTGATACCGTTAATCTCTGGAAAAGAAACTGTAGGAATGTTTCTCACCCGTAGGCCATGACAACGGCGCCATCATCTTGCGCCTGATGCAACGTGTTGTAACCCTTCGACGAGTCAAAGTTGGGTCCAGGCTTCAGCACAGCAAACTTCTCCTCCATGTTCTTGTTGAGCGGCAGAATAATAGATATAGGAGGCATGAGAACATCGCTGACAAACGACTTGACCAAGTCTGTAAAGGCAGCGGCGAGACTTATCACTGTTCAGCGTTGAAGCCTACACACCGCATGCTCTCACTCACATTAGACCAAAGGCAATCTGGAGAATGTTTCCCTGAAATGCAAAGTCGACAAACCCATCCCAGAAGCGTCGAACCCTTCGTTGTCCGCGGTCGAGTAGCGAGTCCGACTCTCCTGAGCCGGACTCTTCATCGTGGAAACCACCGGGCATGGTTCGGTAGCCTGTAGGACGAGACGTTCCCCAGAGTCGAGGCAGGTTGAGACGAGAAGCGACAAACATTTGCTATGAAGTAAAAGTCTAGAAGAGTTCTCGATTCAAATCAAGTTTGCCTTGTCATGACGCATACAAAACAATGTTGGTGGTTGGTGTGGCACGACAGTTTGGATGCCTGTCACTTTATTCGAGGGAGGCGGTGACGTCACAAGAACTATTCAGGGGTCTACCAAGGCGATCCTTTAAACATTGCACGCATGACACTTGAGACTCAAAAGTTGGATAGACCAGCTATCTTATTACTATTTGATATTTAACTAGTTTGTTCGTATGCCAGTTGCGTGGCTCTGTGTGTGTATCCGTATATGTGTAAAGTTATAAAAAGGAGGGAATCATTCTTTCAACACCCCATAAGCAAGTTTAAACACTCTGGTATCATAGCCGCCACCCCCAAACCCCGATTTTTTACCAAAGGAAAGTGTGTAAATCATTCTAGTCGTTAGAGATCTTTAGTAGCTGGCCTTGCGAGGTGTCCACTGTCGCTTTCGCTCACGTCGCATGAGGCAGAGGTGTGTAGTCCAGTAGATTGTCGCAGCGATCATGAGTCCGGAAGACGCCCACGTCAAGGCGAGGAACTTTGTGCCAAGAGATGCAGAGATTCCAACGTCATCACCGACATCGTTGATCTTGTCGACACCCTTGTCACCAGCGACCGTCACGACAATACTGCCTACTGTGAGACAGAGCGCTGCGAGAGCCGCGAGACCGAGGTTGGCTGCGTTGACACCACGGCGCGAGAAGAGGAAGAAGGCTGCGAGACTTCCTAGCATGGCGAGACCCGAGAAACCAACACCGAGGACGTAAAGCACGAACAGGGCGAGCAGAGCCGAGTTGAGCATATCGATGGAGTCCTGAATGTCATCGGGCCAGTTGATATCG
This sequence comes from Fusarium oligoseptatum, assembly GCA_003946995.1. Taxonomy (NCBI): domain Eukaryota; kingdom Fungi; phylum Ascomycota; class Sordariomycetes; order Hypocreales; family Nectriaceae; genus Fusarium; species Fusarium oligoseptatum. The sequence continues at coordinate 1,706 of NKCK01000043.1, read as the reverse complement.
GTAAGGCTGAGCTGGAACGGGCCGACCTCGAGCTGATGGTCGAGCATCTCGGTAAGATTGAAGCGTTCTAAAACGTCAGTATAATTTTCTCAGCGTTGCATCTTGGGTAACTTACTCTCAGGGGCCGAGTTGGTACAGTTGGTAACGTTGAACCCAGCACCGGGACTCGTGGCATTAGGCTTAAAGTCACCGTCGCACGTCGACATGACATGGATAGAGTACCACTCGGAAACACCAAGTCTGTCGGCCAACTCATCGGCGACCTCGCCTGTAATATCATTGATCTCTTCCTTGACCTTTTCCTTGGCCTTGTTCCACTTGTCTTTGACACTGCCGAGGATGCTGTCGTCGTCTTCCTCGCTGGTGGAAGCATCGCTGCTGGTATCAATCAAGTTTTGACCGATCATGGAGGTGTTGAGCTAAACTTGTCAGTACGGAAAGATGTATGAGGCAACTCTTAACTTACCCGTGCTACAGCATACTCTTCCATAAAGCCTTCATTATGACCAGCAAAGAGGCACAGGATAGAGAGTATAAAAAGCCACCAAGGATAACACCAAGGGGAAAAAGACAAAAAACCTCGACAACATGGTATAAGTCGTGTCTCCTATCACAGTCGTCCTAGTCGAATATTCTCAAAAGTATAAGCAAAATAGGGAATGTCCAGAAAGGAATAATCTTTCTTTCATGTTCCCCTTTGGGAGGTGTGGGAGTGCCCTATATAGGCATTCCCTCCAACAATAATGATGCAACATGATTCACGGGTTCAAAGAAAAACGACAAGCCATCCAAGCAAACGAAGAAAAAAACCCCAGCCGCCAAAGAATCAGAAACCAGGGTTTGACCAAGCATCGCCCTGCAAATCATGGCCAGAAACAAAGGCCCTTTCCACACGCGGCAATGACGTCCCGACCAATCGTCGCCTGCCGCGGGTTCCAGGCGCTTGCGTCATGATCGGTCGGTCCCCCTTGTTTGCAGAGGCGGCTGGGAAAACCGGTTCTTTGACTTGCCGGTGGAGACCTTTGCTGTCAGCCACTCGAGCCACCCACCGACGACGCGTGTGAAACGAGGCGGCGAGAGGGTTTCTTTGTTACTAAGTTCTCGTGTGTTTGGGGACTCATACATGTACGACCGGTCGTGCAAATAAGATCACGTGATATTTCGTACGACCGGTCATACATATAAAAATCTGCTTAGTCATCCACATATCAGCCAATCAAAAGCTAGCATCTGTCAGCCACCAGAGCCACACTTAGCCATAGGACCTGAAGCTAGCCTGACGGGCTGTAAGCTATCTTTGAAGGCCGGTTGCAAGCTATTGTTAAAGGCCATTACAGGCTATTGCAGGCTATTGCAGGTGTTGAACCCGTGTTGAGTGAATTTCTTTATTGATCCTATCTAATTGATTATTGCCTCTCTTTTTAGGCTAATACTTTGCGCTATTTTTATTTAAATCTTACTATATTATATAACCTCTCCTTAAATAATTCCGCGGTTTATTTAGCTAAAATATAATATAGAATACCTTATATATATTTATATATTTATAACCGCTTTAGTTTAATATACCCTCTTAGAGTAAAAAGCTTTAATATTCTAAATAATAGCCTAAGTCCTTTATATTATATTTTTATATCCTTTTTAATTATCTTTTTTTTATATATTTTTTTATTTATAATTTTTATAATTTATTACTTTAAAAATAT
>NKCK01000429.1:0-15477 GCA_003946995.1 Fusarium oligoseptatum | reverse complement strand
CAAACCTACCTAGGTAATGGATATCTCCTCGCGATAGGGAAGTGGATGACGCGCCAAGTTGATGAGCAGGGATATAGAAGAATGTACTCGAGATGAATGGATTGAGCTCTTGCTGTTCAACTTCCAGGAGGTGCAATCCCGCATTTTATATTCGATGAGAGTTGTCCAGCCTGGCAGCTTGGCTGAGAAAGTCTGGTAGGTCGCAATGCTCAGCCAACATGGCCACCACAACGACCTGCAGCTGCAGCAAATACGTGTCAAGGCTCCCATGAGCAACAAGGGAAGGGATAAACTAGATCACACTTCTTAATTGAAGACACGGCGTGTCAGACCAAACCATCTCATGCGGCCTCTCGCCCGGCCCGCACCAGTTCGCCCCTGCAGTTGCATGTCGGTCATCAGCCTCATTTTCATTCCAAGCGTCCAGTGACCTGGCATGGACTTCACTCCTTTCACGGAGTCGAATCCTTGGAGCGAGCAGAGGGTATGAGGTCTATGCATACAGCATCCCCACCATTCCGCGCCGGTCGTGCCATTGACCCGTCCGCCTTGAAGACCCAACAGCTACTGTAGTCCATAGATACCAGGTGCAGCCTGCCAACTTCTACGGATCTAGATCGAGATTTTGCCGCTCCAAGGAGACAACAAGGACCGATTCCTGACGTGACTGGACCAGATCCTATCGCAACCCCGTCAAGAAGAGAGTCCATGGCATTCAGCTCTGTCTCAATCCAACTAGCTCGCATGAAGAACCTCCCCGGACAAGCACGTTCACTCACTAATCAAATGGAGGTCGGTACGGAGACACGCACAAGTGGCTCTTGCCTAGTTATGAACTGGTACGACTTTTAATTGTACGGCCCCTCTACGCATCAATTTTGATACCCAGTAACGTCACGATCCCCCTTAGCAATCATGTCGTGCGACTGACCAGCAGTCCGCCATGAACATGTCAGGAACCTAGTCTTTGTTGTATCCCCTTTCTCAAACACGAGAAGGTCTCAGTCTAGTTGCATGCATGTTGGTCGCGACCTCCTTGGCGTTACGTTGGTCTGCAGCAAGTTTTCCAGGCGAACTAGACCGATCATCTAGAGTCGAACCAGGGGCTGGCTCTTGACGAGATAGCCATTGGCTATACGGAAGACATTAATGCAGCCCAGGAGTTCTCCCAAGTTCAATTTGTCGACCTGCATCTGCACAATGAGGCCGCCAGGCCAAGGGTAGCCGGGTGAACTGGGAAGTATTGACTTGCATGCAGGAAGGCTTGTAAGACACGACGCATAGTACCGCTAATGGCTAGACTATGGCCGGTTGCTCAGCTTACAGCTTTCCACAGATACGACTTTTACACAAATCCATTCATCGCTCCTAGACAGGAAATGGTCAGGATCTGCTCTCAGACTCTAGTAAACCATCCTAGAAAAAACTGCATTGTGTCCGTTTCGCCAATCGTTAGGGGGCCAGCCGGTCGGCATGTCAGACCCCAAATGATCAGAGCGATTGCCCTCTCTTTCACCAAACATCAGCATTCGTGGCCTAGATATAATTAGATTTTTTCCGGTCTTAGGAGCTCATGGCTTTTACCAACCCTAGATGCATGAAACCTGTGAATTCTTCACAAGGTGGATTAGTGAGTAGTGTGGGTTCACCCGATTAGCCAATCGGATCGACTCAGCGAAGTGCATGTAATTTTAACACTTGTCGCTAATCACGGCATGCACTAAACCGTTAAATACAGATGTTCACATGTGTGATTATCCGTAGTTGTGTTTTTCAACAGTTGTGAAATTTCACACCTGTGTGTTTCATGCTTCTTCCCATTTTCTCACTCTGCATCCATGCCAGCACACCATCTTCCCCTTCCCCTCCCGCGTTTTTCACATTTGCAGTTTTTCACATTTGCAGTTTTTCACATTTGCAGTTTTTCACGTTTGCAGTTTTTCACATTTGCAGTTTTTCACACATGCTCAGAATTCCTCTGTTCTACCAGACCACGAAATGGACAGTGGTTCAACTGCCGATCTTCTCGCAGCTCAGAGCACCGGCGGCCTGATACGAGATCTCGTGTACCGGCGCAAGCGGTACGACACTAACTGCCGCCATATTGCCGAGCAACGAGATGATCTCTATCAGGAATTCTCGATTGATGATCTCGTCGCTCTGGCATTTTACATAACGTCTACTGAACTCGAGAACATCCAGAATCTCAATATTGTTGCACAGATTGTCCGTGAAAAATACCAGTCTGAAAAGTCCGACTTCTTCAGCGATTGGCAGAAGTACTGCAAGGCACTAAGCGGTCCATTACGGGCGGTGGCTTTATTTGGTACTTCCGCATTTGTTTCCTTGTAGGCCAAAACTGACCATTTTTGTAGAAGGCGCGATTTATCTGGCAGCGAAAGTCGTTCCGGAGCCGAAACGACAGCCCTGGGTCGATCAATGCCATCACCAATTGAGTTCTTTAAAACAACTCAGTCCCGCCAATGAAGGGGAGAGGACTAGACGGAAACGCAAACGGTCTGGTAAGGAGCTTCAGGTTTATGCCTCAAACACTGTCGACGAGATCTAACACCACCTTCAGCAATTACCGAAGCCACCAATCCCCAACCGAAACATGCCACAAGCCCCAGCAACCCCACTCCTCAACCGTCAATGCAACAAAGAGTAGCAGTGATGGCTGATGTTGATAAAGCGAGAGCTGCCCTCCGAGGATATCTTTTCGTTGGTACGAAATTAAGCCATATGAGGAAGCAAGAAGAACGTCGTCAACTGGCTAGGCTCACCGATACTGTACGGTTGCATTTAGCTCCTCAGGAAGACGAGGATTGTATGCTGGAAGTCAGGGTATGTCATTCGATCGGCGATGCAGTCTCTAAAGCACAGGCGACGTCAATGGGGGACTTGACAGAAATGCTCGGAGACTATCTTTTCGGCGCTATGGAAGACAGCCATTCGAGAAACCAAGAGAAGAGGGAGGGTAAACTAGAAAGCACCAACGCCGTGCGGGTGCTATCCTGCGAGGACGGCAGCGAGGATCGGAAACTCGAGATAATGTTATGTTTCAGGGCAGGCAAGGAACTATATACAGACGTATTCCCCTAGGCCCTCACCAATTTGAACTCAGTATCCGTCACAAGTACGCCCTGATGTGCTGGAAGTCCAACATTTTCCTGTGCCACATCTGCCTTCCGCGGCACGATGGATCCCACGCCGACAGCAACGCGACCAGATCCGGCTTTCCACGACATTTGCCTGTCGTAATTTACCGGGTCGAAATAATGGTATCGAATGAACTCGTAGCTTCCGTTGGTTGTTTGTTCGGTCTGTCCAGAATTTAGAATCAGAAAGCGTAGATTGGTGTCCAAGTCGGTCTTGCCTCAGGCATTAGAGCGAAGAACTAAGGGAGGAGTGGCGAAGCGTCAAAGACCCCGCAGCTCTTTTCAGCGAAATTCTTTAGAATATGTGTTGCTGCAGTCGCCGGGCGCGGTAGGATCGGGGCTTGATCGAAAGCAAAAGAAGTGTCCCTCGTAAGGCGGTAGCAAGAGGAAGGAGGTGGTGATATTATGAGAGCTGGGAATTTGGGTTGTGCTGAGCAGTAGCTTGGCATTTGCAAAAACAGAACATGCTGAGTGGAGGTTGCAAGCCGTCAGTCGACAAATGCCTGGAAGACATTTTTCGTTAGGCGCTAATGCCTTTAGGCTCGGGAATTCAAAGGAGGTAAAATGGTGCCGCGATCGCTGCGCCGGAATGTGGCAGTGCCCGTGCCCTTGTTGTCCTGAAGGCACCAATGATGTTGTAATTCCGTTTCGGGATCCCCCTCCACCTTCGGTCGCGGCCAATAGGTGCAATAAAAAGCGGGATGTGAGGGCTGTAGGTGAGTGGAGGCTGCGGGTGTGTGGCTGCATGTGTGAAAAATTGCAGTTGCGAGGAAACCCAGACGCGAAAAAATGCAGATGTGAAAAAATGCGAGCTTCGGTCTCCATTTGATCCGACCTCAAGCCACATCAAGTTTCAAGATGTGCATACAAGTGTCCAGAGGGCTTGATCCGATAGGCGTGGTATGCACTGGGACCTACACGTCACCAATCGGCACGATTACTACCTTTCGGTTGGCTTGCAAAGCTAGCAAGTGCCTCTGCCAGGACTGAACGTGAAGTATGACGGTCAAGAAGTAGTGCTGCAGTGAACTGCGCTCATGGTAACTCTTATGAGCTCTCAAAACATCAGGGGCACAGAGCCATTGGTACAAGCGTCGGGCTAAATCCAAGAGCCACACCACCGTGCAGCGGTGGCCATCGTCGGCCCTGGTCTTGCACCACCTGCCGGAAAGCCCACGGATACCTTCTTGCCTAGATATCGGGCAGAAAGAACCGACACCAGACGTCTCCATTAGAACCCGCGCAACTACATAAAGGGCGTACTATTGTCGGTATTTTTTTCCCAACCAAATATCACATCTCTTACTCCCGACTCCGTGCCACGCCTGGAACTCCTTCAAACATACGACGCCTGGAACTCCTTCAAACATACGGCGCCTTCCAAAGCTAAGACGTATTCTATCTGACCTGTCCCAACCGCCGTAAGCAGAGAACTCCTCACCCACATAGAGCCTTTAATGAACTTTGAGGATTAGCATCAACATGTGCGCTTGGGAGCGAACACTGTGTTCATCATGCAACGGCATTGTGTATGACAAATGCATTGGCCCCTGTGGCGGACATCATGGCATATATACGCCAGGTTCGACCGTTAACATTGTGTATGGCACGTGCGGGCCTTGTAGTTACCCAACCCCTTGAGGGAAAGCCGATCGTTGAAGGGAAAAGCTCAGGAGAGGTGAAGATGACGATAATGTATTGATGCAGTCCAGTCAATTCATTGAAGGCTGCGATTCATCGATGATGGTCTTCATGTTGTCATAGTATTACTTCGTGGGTTAGGGTACGTCGGTACGTTGCCATTTGAATGGTCGATGCTAAAGGGTGGGTGGCTGCCAATACCATGTAAATCGTGAGCGTCTTGAACGGCTTTGTTGACCCTACCCTCTATTATCGTGCTTGCGGGTGAGACAACATCTCTTTCGCCGAACGAGACCATGGTGACTGGCAGGTCATTGTGCTCTGGTAGATGGGCATTTTCGGGGTCGTAAGCATTATTGAAGAGGTCGAAGACAATCCAGATGCGCGAGGTCCATCTCTCTCTAATAAGAAATGTCGGTTTCAGGGCCTTCTCCGCGTTGAGTGCCGCCGGGTGGCTCTTCTCCATGCACGCAACCGCAAGCTCAATTATCGCTTCGCTAGATTCCCACGCTCTAGACCAATGGCAACTTTTATTTGATATCGAAACGAAGACTCGCTTCGCGGCCTTGGTTCCCTGACCTTCAGCCATCAGAATTCGAGTAGACCTCGTGACGACTCGGTAGTAGGCTAACAGCGCTCGTGGAAGTATCGCGGTTCGAGTGACGAAATTCTGGTGTCGGCGAATTAATTTTTATATTGTGCGCTCCGTTGTTGGTTCGTGAATACCCCAAACCGTCGTGGTGAGAGTAAGCTCAGCCTATTCGAGTGATCAATCAGCCAACGTTCGTAAAACAGAGACGGGTTCCAGACATCAACGCGCTCGGATTAACAAGGATTATCACTTGAAGGTCAGTACTCACATTCTTCACCTATCCCAAGCCGCAAAATAGCAAAGGACAAAGTGTCAGGTCGCATGTGGCAAAGAGCTGTGGAAAACGGGGAGCAGGTTGTTTTTCGGTCACCGGAACCCAAGGTCAGTTGGGTATCGGACTTTCTCTTTTCCCGGGCTGCAAAGGCCCGCTTACGATTAGTTATACCTACTGTTGGATTGACCCTCGTGTGGCGGCATAAACCTCTGATACGAAGATATCCTAGCCTTAGTCAGATGACATAAAGCCCCTCTCGAGAAAAGAGGGGGCCGGAGGGATCCTTGATCAAGAACATGATAATCTTTTGGCTCGACATCGTATTAATCCCTATCACTCTGATCGAATGTGCGGGACGCGATCCAACAATAATCACAAATTATTCGGGGGGCTGACTAATAATGATAGGACGCCCCTCTGTGGTGAACAGAGGGGGTGATAATCGCTGTAACCGGGTCACTTTTGTACTTTTGTAAGTATCTTGCACACCGTGACAGCACCATAGCTTAACCAGTTGGAGTCTGAATAGCTTCAAATTCCAGGTCTAACCTCTCCCCAGTTGAAATTAACTATGTTTCGATTTTCAGCTGAAGAAAGCGTCGTTGCGGCACGTCTGACGCATGCTTATCTTTCCGGTGCGTCGGTGCTGCGGATAACTCGGGCGAATCCCTAGTCATAACCGTGCAGTATCACGGCCACGGCTGCTTTGCACAACGCAAAGCTACCCCTGACGAACAAATACGTATTTCTTCTAAAGAGGGGACTTCCTCTACCTTCTGATTCACATCGAGGGACATTAGCAGCTTTGACTGTGCTCGAAGAAGGAGCTATAGTCACCTTTGTTAAGACTGTGAAGGGGTGCGCTTTTGTAGCAACTGCTGAAGCTATTCACAACTACGCTAGTTTCCTACTTTAGCAGTGATTCAATGGTCCTGTGCCTCCTGTATTAGCAACCTGGGGAGGGAAGTTTGAAAAGCGTCATAAGGAGCCTTAGTATTCCTCTTCAAATGTCAAAGAAATCACTCGTGGCGGCGCTGAGGTGGATATACATTATATCGCACCTTGGTTTCAAGAGCTGAATACTGTTATGCGGCGATTTGATGCAAAGCCGTATAACCTTTGGAATTGCGACGAAACTCCCTTACAAATTGGGTTGGTTAACGGTAGCTTAAAGCTCCTTTCTACTAGGAAGAAACAAGCAGGCAGCCTACTGTCTTTCAACCAGAAAATAAGGAGTCTCTTACGTCTGTGGATGCCGTTAGCGCCGCCGGCCGGGCTATTCCTTCATTCCTTATACTCGCCGCCAAAGTCCTTCTTGAGGAGCATGTATATGTAGATATCGACGATCTTGTGGTCCTCGCATGCATAGATACTGGCTTTGCTGACCTCTACCGGGCCGTATAGTGGCTGCAGCACTTCAATCGTCGCAGCTTCGCCGCCAGTGAGAACTTTGGCGGTGCCTCTGTTGAGGAGTAGGTTGGCTATCCCTCGACTATTACGAAGGAGTTTGACGAGAGATACGCCTTTAACGCTCGAAGCCAAGTCTGGCCGGCGCTGACGACCTATAGGCTCCTACTGATAGACTCATTTTCCACTCACGAGAACCTTGAATTTATCTGGTATTGTAAATAGTTCGATATTATCCCTTTGGGTATCCCTAGTCATACGAGTCACCATATGCTAACTTAGATGTCACGATTTGTGCCATATATATGTTGGCTTTGAGAGGTCAGGAATTATCCGTCTTAACCCAGAAGCTATACTTGAACCACTTCGCTGCTTCTAAGAAGATCGATAAGAGCCTCTATTGAAAAAGGAACTCCTAGAGACTTGCCGGCGCGCTTGGATCGAGGCCAATGAAAAAGAAAGGGGCTTTATATATAGAATTCGCGCTCCCACTCTCTTGAAGCTATTCCCGAGGCCGCGGAGTATCTAGCAGAAGTCGCGAAGGCTATAGCCTCGCGAGATAATAACCCGGAGAATATCCTCTCTTTATCACCGGGCTCCTTGATGTCTCTCTTGCTTGGCAACGAGACCTCGGGTGACGATGAAATTGAGATCATTACAAACACACAAATTGATAACCCCATATATACTACTTTGGCGGCCGGAAGAGGGGATTATTCATGTGAAAATAGCAAAGAAGAAGAAGAGGCATCATACCGCGAAAAATTGGGGCGGATTTGGTCATAATCGCATACCCAACAGATACTCTGATGACGAGGTCACATTCACTTACACACAGCATTGTGGGAATAGCTTCAAAAAGTGATACATTGGCAATGTCAGTTGACCAGATTAATCACTATATATTGATGCTGTTTTTATCAAATTTGGTCTTTACTTGGTCGAACTGTGATGCCATTACGGCGTGCAAAATTGGTATAAAAGTGATGCGGCTACAGTGAATGTCACCCCGTCTCCTCATCAGAGAGGGGTTTCGTAAATCGCTTATACTATCCCCTGGGTAATAGTACCTTAATTAACGCGCTTCAACATTTCTGAGATAAGCCCCCCGGCATACTCGGCAGTCTCCATAGTTAAACACTGGAATTCTCTGCTGCACCACAATTCAACCACTTTGCAAGCTGTGTACATGTTGACCAACTCCCTAAGATCATCAGGTTTAACCGTGTGCTCATAGCAGAAACGTACTAGCTGGGCGATGTCGCCGATTGCTTCTTCGTGAATAGTAAATCGTTCTAGGTCCTGGTGCAATTTGCGAAGGCAAAGGACCTTTAATGCAGAAATACCATAGTAATCTGCAACTACGTAGAGACGGGCGTGTGAAAGGAATACCTCTGAAAAGTCATCCTCGGGAGTGTTATCCTCTACCTCATGGTCTGGAGCTGGCTCTGGGTAAAGCTTCTTGAACTGACTCCAGAGGTCTTTATCTTTAGTAGGTACTGCCATATATCCACCGGAGGAAAACGTTTTTACTTTCCTGATCTTCTTTGACTTTGGGGGAGGAGAAGTACTCGGTGGCGGGAAACACTGCTTTAAACCTATCCCGTCTCGGGTGTGAGGCTGCGCAGCTCGATAGTCGCCGGTATATGCATACTGGCTAAATCGAATAAACGTATCTGGTTTAACTTCGCACTAGATTGCATAATGCTCGCACGCTTCTCGCATATCTCCGTTAACGAGCTTCTCGAGGGCTCGGGATTGGCACGCAATAGCCGAACTGTGGATGAAGAACTGCTTCTTCTCAGGACCAATAAGAAACTTGAAAAAGTCCGATGAGAGAATATTATCCAAATTGTTAGTTTCTCTATAGAAAAAGGCGAGGACTAGATTTCTTACCTTTCGTACGGGATGGCAGCCATGATTGATAGGGGATTGGCAGCTTAGGACGATGAAATCTGCTGGATCTGTTCAGGACTGCTTATATACCTCTCTTCTCTCGCAGCGATGCGTGGGAGGAACATAAGCTCTTGTCCGATACTCAATATGAAGTCACATTGGTGTCACTATTACGATTGTACTGTTGCAGTAAAGCAGGTTAGTGCAAACTAAGAGCCCGGAGTGTCCGCGATTTCACTACCTCGGAGAGTCTGACTCTAATAGCTGATAAAATCTTTTTCGGCTTGGTTTATAGCAAAACTCCCTATTGCATAATGAAACTGTTGCAGTTATGACGACTTAGGTCATAGAAAGCTGGGTAGGAAAAATGTTTATATTGCACTGAAGTTTGCTGAGTCTAGGTATGATGGTGGCCGTAACGAAAGATAGGGGTCTCCTTTTAGATACCCCGCGAAAAGGGTTGTTCTCTCAGAGTGATGACGAAGCTTACTCTGGTGACAATCAATATTCTGGGTAGAATGGTGCCGAAGACGGCTCGATTAAGATAGGTCCTTCGCGAATTCATCAAATGGGGTAGTTGCAGCCTTTTGGTCAGACTGTAACTTCTGAATAATATCGGCGTGTAGATTTCGAGCTGACTCTGATGCAGATATGCTGATGAATCATATAAGATGCGACTAGGTTTCACAGAACGGGAAGTGCTTTGATAGACAGGGGTTATTAAACTGCGGTTAGAGATGTTGCCGGCGATGGAGAGAATATGACTTACTGCCCGTGTTGGTCCAAATACCAGCACCAGTGATTATGGTATCCTTGGTACTTAATTTCCTCTTTACCGGATGGATATCTAAACTGGGTACTGGTGCTTGAAATCCTCTTAGCTGATATCATCACTGCCAGCTCCCCAATTCGTCTGGTATATCCATCCATAAAACAGGCAAGATTATGATCCAGTCGATCTGTTAACCACCCTAGAGGCCAACCTATAGCCGACAAGCATAATCAAGGCAACTCGGCCTTGTAAATACTCTTCCTAGTAGCTGCTGTTAGTGCTGCATTAGGGCAAGGTCGACTTTTGCAGGCCACTTCAGAACGCTGCCACTGGCTAGTGCTTAAATACGTATTTCTACGGTCTTACTTTGTGCCACGGACCCTGCGGATCAGGGAAAGGACCTTTCTGACTTTGGCTTTGAATACATTGCTGTTAAGTAGCTAGCTGTTTAGCTTAGGGCGTCCTTCACACACACAGAGAGAGAGAGAGCATGATCAGAGTGGTAGACGTTCCTTTTTCTCGCGGTTGAATTTCAGACCACTCTCCTAATTGGATTCTACTCTTGTCCCGTTATGTTGTCGAGCTGTTTCATTGCTATCTCTTTCAACTGTCCGTCATCCATGCTGTCGATGGAGATCCATGTACTTGCCCAGGCAACCTTCACTTGCCCACACCTGTTGATGAGCCTAACATCTTCGACTCCTGTGACCTCCCATGACGGTTCTCCAATGTCGCACTGGTTTTCGTTCACAGTCTCTTGCCTCTTGTGCAACTTGCGCCTGTTGCGGCTGTCATAGATCTCCCGATGGGACCTGGCACGCGGCCCCAGATGGGAGGATTGCAAGTTGGTTGCCTGCTGAGGAGGAGAGTTGATCGCCCGCTGGGAAGGTTGCAAGTTGGCCCAGGGGAGCAGCTGGGGCTCTTTGAGCTGAAGTCCATAGCTCGCCATTTTCTTCTCACCGACGTCGTCTATCATAGTAAATAACTCAGCCGGAGACTGAACCGCGAGAAGTACGTCCTGTCGACACATTGGGCAAGGGAAGCAGTGGTTGGCAAGGTGGCCTTTGTGGTCCAGCAGATCAAGATCTTTCAAGCAATCTATGCAGAAAGTATGACCCATTTGCGCAGAGGTCCCAGATTTGCAAGTCAGATACACCTTGGGCATCATCATGGTACAAATCGCACACTCCGCCTCCCAGCCATACTGACGGATGAGGTGGTTTCCCTGCGCCTGCTTAATCTGAGCACATGCGTCACAGAGGACCTATGTAAATTCATTAGTTAGGAAGATTAAACCTGCAAATTGAACCTACAAAGGGTGACCGAACCGCTCGCCATCGCCACTCTGCCCCGGGGCTCAGTTCTTCCAGGCAGTCGCCACATCGCTTGTACACGTCGAAGTAAGTCATAAAAAAACACATGTTGCACAGGAAACACCGGAAGGGTGTGACAGGCGGCGGGTTTCTTGGAAGAGAGTAGTAGAAGAGGAAGTATCAAGGCAGTCTGAGAAACCAAGTACTCTGGCGTTACTTATCTTGGCTGGAGAGCGAGGTGAAGTGAAGAGATTCAAGAATGCGTTCCTTTACTCGTGGCCGAAAGCGAGTCTTATATAGATGAAGGGAAGGCACCGTCACGTGCGAGTATCAGAGACCAGATCTTTTGAGGCCAGTGGGGAACACGAGAACTCTTTGGACCACACATGTTAGTCGGGCACTCTTCAGGGGGTTGCCGTGTAATTCATGGCTTACTGAGGGTCTCATGATGGGTTGCATTTCAGCCGACCTTAGTGCCAACGAGACCGGATTTCTTGTCCCCTGACCAGGCATCACTAACGAACTAATGTGGTTGGGGTAGGGTTTGTGATAACCAATGCCTTCTCATATGGGCCATCATGATGGCCCAAGGCCAGTCGACCTCGTGATTGCTAGGAGGCAGTGCCATTCAGAAATATCTCCAATGAAATTGTTGCCGTTGGGCCGTAACCAGTCCTTTTCTACGCATCGTCGCGGTGGGCTGAATCCAAGACGGCCCGTTGGATACCCTCAAGGATAGACTGGAGAGTGTTTGCGTCAGGGGGTTGTCCTGATCAAGCTAGAGGGTTGCCGAGAAGGCGCCAGGCAGGAGTACTCAAGGAGCAATCGCTCCCCTCTTCTCAAGAGCTCAACTCTCTCCTTTCATCCCAAACTAGCAAGAGTTAAATGAATCCTGATTCTGACTGTATATCTCAGTTCTATATCTGAGCAACTGAACTAGACGTCATAGAAAGTCAGGGTTTCGAAACCTGGTATAGAAACTCCCGCAAGAACGTCGTTTACTACTCGCGGTTTAACATCTTGCGACCTCTCCCCGTAGATAGATACAACGAGGGACTTCGTGGAAAGCTTCTGGGCCAGACTTTTGCATAATAAGAATGTGTCGCAGAATATAGAGCTAATGTTCAAGGTGAAATTGTTAAACGCTACCTCGTAATCATGTCTCCCCGGGCTGGCAGAGCGAAGCGACAGTTTGACCTTCTCGAATAGAATTTTTTCCTTGCTTGGTAGACCAGTACTGTCCCAAAGAGTCCACTTTTTGTATGGACTGCCTGTTTTACCAGAGAAAAAAAGATACACATATGGTTTGTCCACGCCTTCGTTAATGAATAGCAGCCCAGGGGTCCTCGTAAACGACTCTGCGTCATATCTACCCATTCGTAGTCTGTGAAAATTGGATCCCAAAGTTTCAGTTTTTGAACCCGAGGCTCGCCCAGAATCTCCTGGGCATGACGGTGGCTTGAGTTGAAGTTTCTCAAGGCTTTGGGGGGCAAGTATTTGGTGATGATACGCCAAACATCGTCGGGGAAAGCTGTCATGGTATCCAGTGATAAACTGTCTAGTCCGCCGCTGGAGGAGAGGGATATTGAGGTTGAAACACGACTTGGGGAGGATTTCTTGTGAGATCTTGCTCACCATAGCTCATTACCGGCACCAGAGTCTAATACTACCGGTGTATGGCCGCCCTCCTCCTCCTGTTCGTCCTCTTCTCGACCCCGTTTTGGAGACAATCGAAGTTGCGGGTCGGTCGTAGTGTAATAGGTGCTACCCTAGGGCGATTTGGTGTCCCAAGATTATCCATCTGTGAGAGAGGATAGTATTAAATGTGGCCATCTGAGGGAGGTGATGAGAGTCCCCAGTTTTCAGTCTTAGTGTTTGACGGCATGCTTCAAAGACGGGGCTACAGATGCTTCAGACGCTGGATGAGCATCGTCATGAACTCCGTTCAGCCATTAGAACCGATCTACAACTCAGTATCCTATTGAACCTCAATCGCGCAAATGAATGTTGCAGCGATGTTTAGGTACGATATGTATGCAGTTGTCGAATCGTGGCTGGGCGCTATCACATGCTTTGATCGTAGCTGCTGGCGATCCTAGAGGACATAGACTTCCTACCTTAGGGCGGAATGCTACTTGATCCATCTGTGCAAAGAATTCTGGGCTGAATAGGGATATATTACCGCTGACGGGATGCCCTCTTGAGAATAATGCGCCTTCGTACTGATGATATGCTGGATGAACATGACGGAATCGCAGCCGCATAGGGACATCCAAGATGATGTGCTTGAACCTACCGTAGTGCGGGCCACCAGTAGGAATCCCTCCGTTGATGCGAGTGGACTTGCCGGGTATTCTAGGTGGAGCTAAATGTGACAGCGATCGTAGACAGTTGAGCTCAACACGTCCTGTGCTCTCTGAGCAGACTTCTGGGGCCCCACGGTCCCCCGGACAAAGTACACAAACAAACAAATAGAACATATTTGATACCTGACAAGCAGTCAAGCCCGCGATTACTAACCAACTGGGGGAGATGTATCATAGACGAGCCTCTCAATGGGTATGAATACCGCTAGACATCCAAGTCATCTGGAATTCATCGTAGGTCTGGATTCTGAAGCCTGACCGTTGCGCGCGAAGAAGTGGCGGCAGTGGCAGCTCCTCATCTCTGTGGTTGTGTTGTCGCCTCAGTTGAGCGCTGACGTAGTATGAGAGGCCGTCCAGGCGCCTCTGTAGTGGGTGCTGGGTTGCGTAGCTTGCTTACCTCGTCCCCTGGGTACCTGTGGGTTCTCGTCCCTGCACCGGGACTGGTGCAAGGCATGAAACCTGGTACTTGCAATATGCTAATACTGAAGCCTTCGCTTGGAATGGGCCTACTACGCGCGTGGGTACTGCAGTGGTGACATTAATCATGGAAAGCGCGAAAAGTGTTACGTAGCGGCTCGTCCTTTGATTGGCTGAGAATAGCCCCTTTTGAGGGTTGTTCGGTGGCTGACAAGACCTACTTTGCGCCGTTTACCGTCGTAGAAGAACATGGATGTTGATTATCCTCTGGTCTATGCTCACAGGCGGGACGAAGAAATCACCGCCGCTCTCCCCGTAAAGTCTTGGTGCTGAGACCGGCGGTGTTTTTCTCTGTCTTCTTTTTCTTTTTGACCCGCCCGGTTGTTGCAGTATGAATCACCAAAAGGCCTAATTGACCCTGCGTACCGAGAATAATGGTGGGTCAGCAGCTGCGACTAACGAAATTACTGAAGTCTGCCCACTCGGTCCAACTTTCCTGTCTAGGATTAGTGAGGACGAATGACCCACATGCTCGGTCGGTGCAATAATAGCTGTTTCTCATATTTACCCTCTTCGCCCGAGAGAAATTGGAAACTTTTTCTCAAATCTTGCCTTCACCAGTTATGAGCGCTCAGCCAGCCATGGGTGATACATCAATAATGGCGCTGCGCGAGACCGATCAAGGCGTAGTGCCCGAGCCCATGATAGTACACGTCGAACGAACTGGAACCGGAAAATTTAACAAGAAGCTATTGAACTTCGTCACATGTCCCCGAAACACATCCAAGGCGGCATTTACAGTTATGTAGGTCGAGGGAGACCCAATTTTTGTTTCGGCAGTTCTGACGCTGTGTTGTAGAGAAAATCTAGACGCTTGTATTCAAAGAGAGCCAGTAAGGCTTTATTTCGATTCGGCAAGGAACCTCGAGCTATTTGCAAGCTCATACGACACGACACCGGTCAAAGACATAGAAATTGTCTTGTCTTATTACGACACAGCGACGGTGAAGAGATTGTCTGCTCTGAGCAAGTTCCGTAGCCTGAGCCGCTTGCAAGTCTTCTGGAACGTGTTTCCCGAATCATGTCCTTGGCATAAGACCCAAATTGAGCTTCGGTTTGCCTCATTCGTCAGGGCTGAATGTGACGTTGCGGTGACATTCCAGGAATGGAGGATTAGGCAGGTCTCGAAGGGTTATGCGAAGATCCTGCCCAATCTATTCAACCTTGCTGAATGCTGCACAAACAACGACGACCCGGAATTCTATCATTATCATTTCCCTCAGTTGTACCCACCTCATTCAGGATGTCGTCCGAACTACTTGATAGACTTCAAAGGTAATTGGGTCGAGGACAAACATCTCCTGAAGTTGTATGCGAGTCTGGTAGCAGCACAGGGAGATATGCCTTCGATTGAAGACGCGATAGCGCAAGTCTTAAACTAGAGGGACAGGCTTCGGGTTAGACCTAGATTTCTTTAGGTCTGCTCGTGACCTTTACTGTGACGATCGTGGGATTCCCAAGGGATAAACCGGCGTGCTGGGTTTATGTTGGCAGAAGGTGCTGGGCGTTGTCTGAGCAATAGGGGGTGTAAATCACGTTTGGTAATGTGCTCGAGGGTATTGAGTGTAGCCAAGTTGTATC
>NKCK01000428.1:0-15592 GCA_003946995.1 Fusarium oligoseptatum | reverse complement strand
ATTTTTTTGGCTTACCGGCAGGTGGGTATTACCGGCAGGTGGGTACTGCATGGTATTCCCCGACACTTTGCCGCACGAGTTTGAGTCCTATTGGCCCCCAGAATAACTTGCATATTTTCGAGATCCCGACACCACGCATACCTGCCCGTATATCCAGATATCAGATTTGACGCAGGTTCCAGAAGAGGGCAATGTTGCGAAAATTTGGCGAACCTGGTGTTTGCCAGGTGTAGAAAACCTGTACCAGCCCCGTGTGGGATAAGGTCATGCGTTGCGGGCTCCTTGTTTTCCATCCCAAGAACCACCTCCCAGACGTGTGCCATTCTTTGCATCACAAGGACCGCTCAACCCAAATATGAGTAAATTTTACGAAAAGAAAGAGGCCTGGGGCAGCCGTGGCAGTGGAACGTTGGATAATCCCGAGGTAACTCTTCTATCGTCATCACTTCACACAGCAACGTTAATACAGCAGTAGATCATCTGGCTGAAGGAGCCCACCCACTTAAATATGAGGGCTGGAGTTGAGCAGGTCCTTCTTCTTTTGGCTGCCCAAGAGTCCCTTACTCACGTTTGGCTGCGGTAAGTCGACCAATCCCTGTGGTATTCTACCATATTTGATAGATGCGCAAGCTCTTATACTAATCGGTTCTAAACATGAAGCGGAGGGACGCCTCCATACGCACAGTACCATTCCACCACCACCTCCGCCACCAAAGGCAATATAGTAGACGATGACGACCATCTAACAGTTTATTGCCGCAATGCCGACGGTCAGCTACGAGAGGGCCATGTCTATTGCGTCATCGACGGACAGTCTGGGAAATTCATGGACCCAGAGGCTCGGAAACACCCTCGGAATGGTCGCAGGGATCCTGTCCAACTCTTCCCTTTTCAATTGACCGAAGGGAGGAAAAAGAATGTGGTGGGTTGGCTCCTGCGAGACCACAAGGCCTGGAGTAAAACACAAGGACAGCTTCCCCAGCAGAACGCCTGAGATTGGATAAGCGAACTAAGTGACTGACATTAATAAAAGACTGGCACAGGGGGGTTGCAGGTGCTTCTAAAGGCTAGGTAGAGTCGGGCTTTGCAAGGCTAGTTACCTTCTTGTCCAGAACATTGTCCGTCCTCATGTCTACAGTTTCAGCAAGAAGGGGCTGCTTGAAAGTTACTGCTTCATCGTCGCAAGAGCTAAATTGCCATCCCCTAACCTCTCCCTTGTACTTTATGTTAGGTCAGACTATAGAAATATCCAAGTAACCGAATTTGTTCAAGCAGGTGAGCTATGATCAAAGACATCACTGTCAAAAAGTAGAATCTAGATAACCATGTACTCAACGTTGAGAGAAGAGCCATGGTCGAAGTATTAAAAAGGACTTAGAATGGTATTATTTATAAGACTAAGCCGATGTCGGAGGAAGTCTCATATGAAAAGGGAGCCAGGGAAAAATAAGAACGAGGCCACTAATGATCATAGGACTCAGAGTCCAAATGGCTGATTGTCTTTTAAAGATCCTGACAATACCGTAGCGTTTTTCTTTCAACATAGTTACATTGCATAACACTAACACTAAAACCATTCTACTCCACGGTCGACGAGATGAAACTCCACGAAGCATATGTCGACGGGAGGCTGGTCGAGTTTCTTGAATCAGTCCTCGGAAATGCCCGTTCCGCCCAAGGCACTCAGGAACTCCTCTCCATTAGAGGGGTATACTTGCATGGGTACGGTGGCGAAGTCGGTGATGCTGTGCCCTGAGTCGTTGGAGGAAGATGTCAGACGTATGTGTCAACACGAGGAAGGAAGAGGCGTCATCTTAACCATACCAAACGAAGACGATGAGGCGATTAAGACATTTATCGAATAAGGAACAGCTTTCCTTGATATTGGTATCAGAAAACGCATCACTGATCACGGTGATGAGAATATCATGGGGTTGGCAATGGAGTAATTCATTGAAAATTAACCGTTGGAGTTCAGATCCAGTACTTACACGTCATTATCGAACTCAAGAGGGGGGTCAAGGGATAATTAACTAAGCTCAGTTCTTTGCTTTTCAGACTAAGTGAGAATGATTCCGCAACAATCGAAACCTCGCGCTCCTCCAATCACCACCTAATTTCAGCCAGGACAGCACCAGCAAAATCTGTTGCAGTCTCTAGCACATCTTATGATAAAGAATCTCCAATAGGCGGAAGGATTAGCTGACAGCTTCAGACTATTATCAGATATGTTGCTTGTAGGGCGAGATGTTAAAAGACAATGAAGAGAGATACGTCTTGCCTAGACTTGTTGCATTTGCTGCATTTGGGCGAAGACGTAACCGACAAGATAACTTGCGTTCTGGGTGTATATAGGCTCGAAAAGAATACCTGGTCAAGAAGCAATATAAATTTTAGAAGCGGTGATTGGCCAGTCTGGTGCATATTTTACCGAAAAGGGAATTGCCGCATTGAGAAAAATCACGATATTAAACTCATCTCTTAACCCCGGATAAGAAAGTAAGCAAGCCTATTACAATCTTTGGCAGCCAGGTGCTTCGCTGCCGGTCCAAAGATGCGCATATCGGCTCAGATGACTCGGCAAACTGGGTCGGATGGCAAGATTTACAAGATGAAGTCTTGTCCCTGGTCTCCGTCATGAGATCCACCTGTCGGTCCGACATCGAGACAGTCTGACTCAAGGGTAAGGAGTGAAATGATCAAGCTGTTGGCATGTTCTGGCAAGACTTACGCTCAGGTTGGAGTACAAGTGGTGTGGTAGTAAGGCCTTAGACAATTTAAACGTATCCTTGATATCGACAGCTTTTTGGCGATACCAAACCTTAAACCTTTGCGCACAATCATTGGTTGTGTAGATGCACTATTCAAAATTTAATCCTAGAATGGCAGGCCACGTTTGGTGTAATGAGGGCAAATGGCAGAAACACAAAGACAACACGTTTACGATTTCTCTTCTGTGTTCAAAACTGCATTTCCCCTTACTGGGCCGGGCTGTGTTGATTGGCTAATGGCCATGGAATCTGGATATGGAATGGGTTTAAGACGCTTCAAAATAACGGCATGTGAAGGAGTTGTTATATAGATTGGATTTTGATCATAGAATCTTTAAAAAGCCATCAGTCTCCACAAGCCGCGCTTTTTAATAACTGTCAATCGCCCATATCTAAGTGTTGCTGGACTTAAGCAGCACCAAGCTTTGCCTGCCGGTGAAGATCCCTTTCTGGCCGTGTCCCACTCTTCGAAATCGACTTTGTCCTTGCCCGTCTGCTTAGGTGCTTTCTATCGTCACTATTTCGAATATAGTATGCTAGTTCAGCTGTTGGGTCCCACTCTGTTTGTGACAAGCCGTTGCCCATCCACGCAAATCGATTGCCACAAAAAGTCAAACTCGTAATCCTCGAAGCGGGGCTCACGCAAAGCCTCCAAGTAATGAAGCGTCGATCCAGGCCACGTGATGGAAGCCTGGCCCCAGTTGGGATGAATGTTATGAGAGTTGTGGCAGTTGTCTGACCAGACCATCCTCTTTGTCGCTTGGGCCACATAGGTCTTGAAATCATAGCATGCGGCGGCTTTCAGCCTCATGCTATGAATCCCTGGTTCTGTCTGATACTTGTCGATGAAGGCGCAGATAAAAATCAGCCTGTGATTCAAGGGCAACAATGACTGGGCCGTTGGAGATTGGAGTCCAAGGCCCGGCGAGGGTGAATGAGTTTGGGCATTCAGATATTCCGACGCCCATGTAGCCAGTGACGGAGGCACTCCAATCGTCCTGGAGGCTGTGTCCGTTGAATAGTATGGGATAACGAGGGATGAATGACGTGTCAAATCCAGTGGCACAAATAAGCACGTCACCCTCATGAGACTGCCCATCATCACTGATGCAGCCGGTCTCAGTGAAACATCTGACTCCCGAACAAACAGTCTCCACATTATCCTGATTGATAGCCTGTAACGCTGAATCAGTTTCCGTCTTCACCTTAGGCAAGAATGGCTTTGACATAGGGTTACGACTGACATGTAGGAATTGGTCCCCTGATGGTAAAATTCGCTTGCATCCAACAGCAAAGTCGGGCACTAGCTTCCTTTGCAACTCCGGGTCTGGAATGATCTTCTTCATCTCAGCCTCCAAGTGTTGCCTTGCTTGGGATTGCAAAACCGTGTCCTTCATGTACATGGCTATTGAGTGTTATTCCTCCTCTAGTAAAACATGGTGCAGGCCTGCGTGCTTACTAAAGAAACTGTTCAAGGTCCGTTCGTTCTCTAATCGAAGATTCAGAACGGCGTCTGGATCATTGGCAAACCTCTGTTTTTCCTCTGGTGAAAACATGCCCTGTTTGGAGCTCACAGACGGCAACGACCATCGTGGCGTCCGAACAAAAACCTTCACGGTGTTCACGATTGGCTGGATGGCTGGGAGGATCTGGGCACTGGACGCGCCCGAGCCTACTAAGAGCACACTTTTACCTTTGAGTGAGACATTGTTGTCCCATTGCGCACTATGAAGCTTCGGCCCTCGAAAAGTCTCGATACCGGGGGCTTTTGGCCACATAGGCTTGTTCAAGTAGCCTGTAGCATGGACCAACAGGTGACACCAGTCATCCACTGTTTCTCCAGACTGTAAGTCAGTAGACGAAACCATCCACTGACCTTTCAGCGGATCCCATGAGGTCTTCAAAACCTGGTGGGAAGTTCGGATGTGATGTAGCAGGCCATGCTTGCCGGCAAAAGTCTCCAGGTAGTCTTTGATCTCGCCAAAGCTAGCCAGGACTCCCGAGAAGTCCGCTTTTGGTTCAAATGAATAGGTGTAGTTGTGTGAAGGCACATCACACGCACAGCCGGGGTATGTGTTTTCAAACCACGTTCCCCCAAGACCCTCGTTTTTTTCGTAAATCTGGAAGTCTCGATTAGCACTCGGACGCTCATAATACTTTCGCAAGTGTATCCACCGTTAGGGCATAGTTTTGGAAAGATCGTCTCAGCTTGTATGCCAGGCACAGGCCCGAGAATCCCGCGCCGACACAAATGATCTTGACGAAACGTTCATGGTGAATAGCATCTTTTCGAAGCGGATCCATATTGCGCAATAACTACCGAGTAGGTGAGTAGATGATGTGATTGACCGCGGCACGTAGTGAGGCTGCTAGCATATGACTCTGCTGCTCACGAGGCTTTCATCCTATTTGGAAGGAATTTATGCACAATCAAAGACTCTAAACAACATGCATAGATGCGGTATAGGCTGGCTGATTAAGGTTTAATGATCGAATGATTACACATGCACCGATATAGAATCGGATCATGGCCCAGCAAGGGTCTCAAGTCTTGGCTCTTATATCAGCGAGAATCGGGCATAGCACATCATAAAATGCCCGAGCACCTGCAAGTTAAATGCCTCGCATTGGTTGAAGAGGGCTGGCTGCGAAGCAATCTGCTCGGTGTTTCCATTCGGGTGAAAGGGACAGCAACGGCGACTCAATGAGGCCAGGGACTTACAATACCACATTCCTAAAAGAAATTTCTCTGCATACGGAGACCCTGTTGCGAAGGTCCCTTTGAGCTATACCCACCATATAATATGGTTGCAGCGGCTCTGGAGGATACCCTTGTAATTCTCAAACTAAAGCAAGCCCACTGTCCCTTGGAGTTGCATTGCAGGAGTTTTTCTCTTTCTGCTATTGGTGTAAGAAAGATGGACCCTGCGGCTCAAGGACTGCAAAACTCTAAACCCTGGTTCTGAAGCCGCACAAAGTTGAGGAATGATATCCGTTAGTCACATCACATCACGAAAGCTCTGCAACGAGAAGGTACATGCATGAGACCACCTGCATGTAACATCATTACGACGCCTGCCAAGCAAGACTGAGTGTGAAATCGATTAGTGAGGTTTGGCCACCTATGAGAATTATGCTACTGGCCACTCAAACATGGCCTGCCATGTTATTGTCCTTGTTTCCTAAACCTGTTCCCACGAAAGTCCCGACACATACCAACTTTGAATTTTGGGTATACATGATAAGTAAAACTCAGTTCACCCTACCAACGGGGGTCAGTATGCCTGTATGTTCCCTCTAACCCCTCGATATCGATACGCTGGTGCACCAGAATGCCACTAAGGAACTTTGGATGCCTCGATGGTGTTTCAGAATCCGTAGGTTTCCTCACGATTTGCTCTTGGCTATCCGATCTAGACCCCAGTCTGGCTGTTGAGGACGGTACACGTGGCTTAGCACTGCCAGCGGTAGCCCTCGACCCCAACTCATGGCCTTCGTCTCGGTTCTGGTGGAAATAATCCCGAGTGTGGCCATTGGAGAATCCAGTACTTGATGTGGCGTAGCCAGCTTGGGACCAAAAGCGGCGTTTGAAGAGCGGCGTGACCATAGGCGCTTGACCCACGAAGATGCCGACGCAATCCTCACGCATCGACCATAGAGCCGAGACGCCGCGCTGGTTGAGCTATACCGCAGACGTTAAATCACATTTCACGACAATGTGATTGATTGTTGCACTCACATTGAAGATTAGCACGAATCGAAGGATTGCGGCGAACATACAAAAAGAAACCCAGGCTAAACAGTAAGTACAGCCCAAGTTTCTTCCAGCGGTTTATCTGAATTCCCCTGAGTACCTGGAAGCAACCATGCTGTGAGTTGGAGGGCTTCCAGTAGGGTCTCTGAGGAACATACCGGAATAGGGACAAGCATGACGCAAACATCCGTTACAAGATTAAAGGTTAAGATGACGACAAAGAAGACCAAGTTCTGAGGTTCACATTGACCTGCCAAGAGTGATATTAGTATAGGACAGAACGTCACGGAAATGAATTTGACCGTACGTCCTGGATCAGGCCAAACCTGCCAGAGATGATGAAAGGGACGACATGTAAGAGCAATTGTGAGAATGATTGCCACTCCTGACAAACCCACAAGCACCATCAGCGGCCTGATGAATGTCTCGGTCCATAAACCACGGACGACTCGGTGATAGAAGCATAGCATGTTGAACTTGAGCGTCCAAAGGATAAAAAAGTACCCAGTAAGGCCCAGAAGAAAGATTTGAGACCCAAAAGCCCAATCTTTGCGCTCAGATTCGTTCATATTCTTTCGCTCCTCAAAGGTTAGGTCTGAGGTGTGCCGTCCTTCAGCAACTTGGACAAAAACATGGCCAATGACGGGAGCTGCCGTCCACATGAACTGCAGATATTGCAACGTCAGAGATTGAGTATGTGATATGAAATCGGTTCAGAGCTTACTGCAACACCTATGACTAAATAGTCATCCCACTCGTAGCTTCTGTACCCAACCATTTTGGTACGGCAGAAGATGCGCGCCGCTATCATGAGGACACCCAGTACGTAAAGAATCCATATTTCAGCAATTTGACCAGCAAGAGCCATGTTTAAAGCGGAGGGAGGATTGTAGACGGAGGCAGCACAACTAGGAGACCGAGCTGGGCAGGGCACTGGCTCTATTTCATTTTTCTCGATGGCTGGGCTGATCTCAACAATCATGAATGGTGTCCTGTTGCCAGAAGAGAGACATAAGGTTGCATAGAGGTCTTCCCATGTGTATACGATGGGTGTTATGCCCGAGACTTGGAGTTTCAAGGTACAGTTTCGGCATTCCCTATCGGATTATCACATGTATGAAGGGTCCGTTTGTAAATGGTTACAACCCCTGAGAGTGCCACCGTTTGCTTGCAGCTGGTACCAACGATTGTGGCTACAGCCAAGCTCGCAAGGGAGCCACAATATAAGCTTTGTCCGTGCAGATGCACAAAACTCGCATGATATTCATGGCCATTGGCGATTTAACTTTCGGCGTCGTGATCCACTCGATGTAACCATGCTGGTAGATGAATACATATGATAATGATCTGCTCGGGAATATGCTCGCATAAAGCGCTGAGGTGACAGATATGGGTTCAAAGTCCGAGACACGGGAGACCGGAAACTTGCCCGGCAATGAGATGAGGGAGGACAGGGCATGGGACATCCATGCAGGCGCAAGTCGTACCTACATCATCATTATGAACCCATCAAAATACGAGTCGAGACACGCGTTCCCAGAGTATGGAAATGGGACACGGAATGGGTGTCGCAATTTACTGAATCGGGATTATCTACCACCAAATAAGGTAGTCAGTCCCGCTTGACTTGGTTTCAAATTTGTAACTTTGAATAACATATCAGTTGCGTCAATTTCTCATCAGATACGCGTGTCGCCTAAACGCTGATGGTTTGGTAATCCGGTGAACGATCCTCATGGATAACACCTCTTATACACATGTGCTATCCGCCTGCTGTATATAGACTGTGACGGGTCCAGTGCCCAACCTCGTTATCCCAAACAGTGCCCATCAACAGAAATGTCCACGCCAATTCGAGTTGCCGTCACCCAGGTAGAGCCTGTCTACCTTGATTTAGCCGGCTCGATCGAAAAGGCGATCACTCTCATCAGGGAAGCTGCAGAACATGGAGCCAAACTCATCGCGTTCCCCGAGTGCTGGCTCCCTGGCTATCCTGCATGGATCTGGTAAGCATTCACTCATTCCTACTGTGCCCATAATTAACATTCATGATTCGGGATAGGGCGCGGCCGGTCGACTTCGATCTTCAGACTCGATACATCTACAACTCACTGTCTATGGACTCCGAAGCAATGGACGTGCTAAAGGCCACTGCCAAGGAGTGTTCTATTGCTGTCGTGCTCGGGTTTTCAGAACAAAGTCAAACTCATAGCATCTACATCTCCCAGGCGATTCTATCTCCTCAGGGCGAGGTTTTAATGCATCGACGGAAGATCAAACCCACTCACATGGAGCGAACCCTCTTCGGTGACGGGTGCGATGCTGACCTTGTCCTCAACAATGTCGTTGAAATTGACTTTGGGCCAGACCACGGCAAGATCAAGGTCGGGTGCCTTGCTTGCTGGGAGCACACGCAACCGCTATTGAAATATCATAGCATCTCCCAGGGTGAGGCTATACACATCTCGATGTGGCCACCTGTTGATCCATCGGCTGGCGTGGATCACCCGGGTCTCTGGAGTATGACGGCGGATGGGTGTCAAAACCTTTCTCAAACTTATGCTATCGAAAGCTCAGCCTATGTGCTTCATAGCACTTCAGTATGTGGACCCGGAGGAATCGAAACCATGAAGACGCAGGAAGGCCTCTCTTGCCGCCAACCTGGCGGAGGTCATAGTTGCGTCATCGGACCCGATGGCCGACGGTTGACCAATCCTCTCGAAGGGAGTCCAGGAAGGGAGGGCATTGTATACGCCGATCTTGACCTTGGCAAGGTTGTAGCTACACGTGGGTTCCTAGATATTGTTGGGCATTACAGCAGGCCGGATCTGCTGTGGCTAGGTGTCGATAGACAGCACAAGGGCAATGTCATTGCAACGCGGCATAAGCCAGTGGAACAGGAGGGCTGGAAGGACTGACTGGGTGGGGAATGGCCTCATCTTCCGTACGTAGTCATGCATGAATGGCAGTGATAAAGTTTGAAAATGCTTACTGAGCATAACCCAAATTCCCCAGAGTGAATATTGATACTTGTGGGGATTCTTGTTAAAGATCCGGCCTGTTGATATCACAAAAGCAATTAATAACGCAAACGGGGTATCCAGGTTGTCCTGATTATTCCCGCTTGGAATGACACCTTTCTCCAGCCCACATCGGTTTGCCCGAGACTGTCTTGGCAATGGTAAAAGTACGGGCAACACGGAACCAAGGGACAGACGGAAATGCCGTGTCCTGTCCCACGCAGGCTTGCTAGTTATTCCTCTTTACTGAGGTAGCCATAGTATAAGAGTGAAGTTTGTCGCGTATATGGGACGGTAACGCACATCAGTCATCAGTTTCCCAGGTTTTCACAGCACAACATGGCCCCCTCCAGCAGTTTCCCAGACCGAGTCAAGGCGTGGCCACTAGCCAAAGCTACAACCCAGGGTATCGTTGACCCTCACCAACAGTACTGGTACCTGACAGTCGGGCATGCTTTAACAACATTCCTTGTGAGTGCCGGCTATGGGCATGAAGATCAAGTCAACTTCCTTTATCACTTTGCCAAAATGGTCATACCATACCTGGGCGTCTCACCTATCTCCGGACTGCCACGATGGAAGAGCTTCATGACGGACAACCATACCCCCATCGAACTAAGCTGGGACTTTCATACAGGCACAGAACAGCCCACAATTCGCTATTCCATCGAGCCTGTTGGGCTTAATGCCGGCACACCAGAAGACCCAAATAACGACAGGGCTTCGGTAGACTTCAAGCAAAGCTTAACCCAAGCATTTCCGAACATTGACAGCACGTTATTCAACCACTTTCAAGCTGTCTTCTCAAGCAGAAGATGTGCCAAGAGCAGCCCAGAACGTCATTCGTCTACCATGTTCTGGGCCTTTGACCTGAAAAAGGGGGAGATCATGAACAAAGTCTACTTCTTCCCCGGCGCAGTGGCATACACAACCAATCAGTCTGAGTTGGCGGTCATTTCAGATGCCATCAGGTCAGCCCCTGGGTGGAGATCGCAAAATCTTGGCTGTTTCGAGACCTTTGTCGACTACATGAACCAACACTCGGATTTGAGGTTGGAAATAGACATGATGGCGCTGGATCTAGTTCCTAGCGAAAGTTCTAGACTCAAGGTCTACTTTCGTGACAGAAGGACAAACTTCCAGGCAGTCCGAGACACGATGTCTCTTGGAGGACGGGTGGCTTGCCCTAGCCCAGACTTTGAGGAGGGCATGCACAAGTTGAGGCAACTGTGGAATGCCCTTCTTGGTACAGCCAATGTCACCGACGATACCTCTCTCCCGTATAAAGGCCACAGAACAGCTGGTGTTCTTTATAATGTCGAATTTCGCCGACATAAGGAGATGCCCAATGTTAAGATTTATATCCCTGTCCGCCATTATGCCAAAGATGATCGGCATATTGCGAGAACTTTGACGGCTTTTTTATGTGACGAGGCCAACCAACAACAAGATTGTCGGAATGTGCGGGCTTGCGAAAAACACTACATGGAGTGTCTGCGAAATACATTGTAAGTTAATCGCGATATGTCTATTTTTAATAGTATAACGACTAACTTTTCGACCAGCGGTTTGGAGGCTCTTACTGGCTCTCTTGGTCTGCACACCTACATTGGTTGCTCGATCCAGCCCGGCGGGAAACTGCGTGTTGTTTCCTATGTTAACCCTAATCCGGCATGCGGGGTCTAAATATCACTAGTCTTGTGAGCTGAGCGGTGGCGTGTGAGTGACAGTGGCTGTAAGGCTTCGTGATAGTTTCACGAATTAACTCGGGAATATACGTTGGTATAGTTAAAGAAAACAATTAGCTTTATGATATGTTCATGTGATAGAAAAGCGATTAATGATTTTAGAAAGTGCTCTATGAGTATTAATAACACGAAGTCATAAGAATCGCAAATGCGCGACACCTAACCTGGAACCTATTATATCCACCAGTATAACCTATTATAGAAAGTCTTATAAAGAGTAAGTATTAGAATAATTAAATAGTCCTCCTGCAATGGTCAAAAAGCCACTTCCACTCACACCTGCATCACCAAGGTTGCGGAGTTTCGTAATACCATAGTAGCTAAGAAAACCTTATATTAAGATATCTACGCATACTGATCCTATTCAGACCTAGGTAAGATGATTTAGCGCTAACAGGGCTCCTAGGCTAGAAGAGATGGGACTGTGGGCTCTGACGACGGGGCCCATGTGGTGTGTCTGCGGGGTCTTGGGCTGTCCGAACCCCCGGGTCAGGACTGGCTCAAGACGAGTACCCCTTGTGGCCATCTAGGAAGAGAGGAAAGCCTTTTTATTACATGAGACAACAAGTGCTGGCTGTTACGTAGCGCCGTTGAGCTGCTGTAGTTTCCCGCGTTGAGGTGCGTGATTCATTCACGCTTGGGTGAGTAGACAATGGGGCAAATAGATTTACGACTAGAAAGATAGGGACAGCTCAGATTCAACTAATCAGACTGACCGCTTCCGGCAATGTTGGCATCCGCATCCTGAGATGAGCGGGGATTCGCGTCCTCAGTAAAGGTTACAGGATATCGACGCCTACGGTTCACCCTGAGATCGAAAACATCCAGTCGCTGATATCCACCAACAACATCATGATACTGCTTCCCCTCGATGCAGTCCTCGACATTCAAGTCAGCATACAAGATTCCTTCCTCGGCCTGGAGAAACTCGGTGGGCTTGGCTTCACCTTGTTCATCCAAGACGAACCCACGCAGCAACGCCCCAGTTGGGTCGAGGAACATTGTGGCACCACGCTGAGATTTCTCCAGCACCTCTGTCAGGTGTGGCGACCCAGATGCAATGCCTTCGATTGCGTCTTGTCCCAGGACTCCCGTACAGAGCACTCCGAAACACTTGGCCTCGAAACAGTGGGCAGCTGCGCGAGTTCTGTTGGCTGTGACGTTGTCGTAGTTGACTCCCCTCGCCACGCTTGATTGTGTCGCATTCTGGCTCTCTTGCTCTGGCGGGCTTGTATTTTGGTCGCCTGTAGCTGCTTGGACCCGGGTTGGCCAGATGGGCGGCCAAGTCGAAATATGGATCTGCTCGCCCTGTGCCATCAAGGAGTAGCGGGCCAACGGGTTCGTATTCTCGCCACAGATCAGGTTGCCGATCTTGCCAAACGGTGTGTCGGCGACGCGAAGCCCATAACCGTCCCCAGGAGCCCAAGTGAGCTTCTCAAAAAAGGTTGGCATGAGCTTGCGATGGTGGACCAAAACTTCCCCGTCATCACCAATGATGAGGTTGGAGTTGAAGAGAGTTGCACTGCTCGAATGAACCTTTTCCGAGAAACCAATGCTAACCATGACCTTTAAGCTCTTGGCAGACTCTCGGATTTGGCGGATTTCGTGTCCATCAGCATATATAGACCCTAGGGTCATACGCTTGAAGAGATCATGATTGTCGGTCGGAGGGCGCAGGGCACTCCAGATAGGAAAGGCAGATATAAAAAGTTTCAGGAAAGATGACGAGGTTAGCCTTGTTCTTTGCAGCCTGCTGGATCAAGCTGATTGCCTTGGCTGTGGTGCTCCGAGCAGAGAGGAAGACTGGGGAGACATGGCAAGCGGCGACTCTGATGGGTTGGGTCATTCTTGATGAGTTGAACTCTGTGTTTCAATAACTCAAGGAGGCCGTTATCTGTGACATGTTTAAACTCGGGTGTCGGCTACCCTGCGGATGACCTGGGTCGGAGGCGGAACGGAAAGGACGGCTATAACGGATCTTGCAACGCCCTCCTTTTTCGCCTTCTTGTAGTCACGGAACTATTTCTTCTACCGAGACAATATCATTCAAAACGGTATTTGTTTTAGACTCCGGCCGACCGGTCAAGGGGAACGGGCACGAAAGACCACAATGGCTGGCCGAAGAGTCGCTGCGAGGTGAGACTACAACACGCTCCGGTATTTAGGCCTGAAATCTTATCGCGATAGATAGTCATCAAAAATTGACGCAGAAATCTAATCATTTCGCATCTTGTATATGTTGCGACTCTTCACATATCTGCCGAGACACGCCAGTCTTGTATCTCAACACGCCTCCCAGCGGGTCAGCCTCCAGACCATGTCCTGCCCTGCGCGCCTCTATCCGCTTCGCCAGCCAAA
Organism: Fusarium oligoseptatum; assembly: GCA_003946995.1. Classification (NCBI taxonomy): domain Eukaryota; kingdom Fungi; phylum Ascomycota; class Sordariomycetes; order Hypocreales; family Nectriaceae; genus Fusarium; species Fusarium oligoseptatum. The sequence goes on along the minus strand of NKCK01000428.1, from coordinate 1,941 downwards.
GAATCATCGACTCCCGATTCCAGGGTGGAAGCTTAGATTCCCCAGCGGCATCAGCCATGTGTACACTGCGTACATTGGAATCCAGCAACACGCGGACCATCAGGCAGCTCTGGAGGCCAAAGACGACGCCATATCCGCCGTCCAAGCTTGGCTCAAGGCTGAAGAGCCGTCAGCATTCGAGCGTTTCAATGTGATCGATGGAAGCGACATACACAATGCGGCTGTCTGGGTCTGCTACTGGACCGACCCGGCCAAGTTCAAGCAGAGCCTTGACAGTCTCTCTCTTCCCTCCCTGTATAACCGACTGCCCGCCTCGGGGAGTACATCAGTCGGCATCTGGCGAGAGAGCTTTGCAAGCGAGATATCGAGGCTAGAGACCAATTATTCAGGTCTCGATTACCTGCCCGGATTGGCCAGAATCCCCGACACCACAACAGACGAACATTCATTCTCGGCTTACTGGGGTGCTGCAAGGGACCGCATTCCTGATTCTGCGCATGACCTCTTTCCCAAGTCACCGAACGCTGGCGTCGCATCGATCCCTCGTGGAATTGGGCAATATTTGGTTGGAATCAACTATGATAATCTCGTCCACATCCGGTCGGGGCAGTTCTGGGACAACTGCAGTCAGGACGAAGCAGACGCGTACGAGAGAAAGCTCGAGCCTACCCTTCAGTCGGGTCTCGAGTATCTGTGGAGCAACCCGAGGGAGACGGGAGCCTACGGACTACGTTACCTAGGGAACGAAGGTACCCGCAAGGAGACGTGTGGTGCTGGGTTCTTTACAAGCTTGGAGACGCTGGAGGAGTGGGCCAAGACTCATCGCTCACACTTGGCAATCTATCGTGGCGCCCTTTTGCATTATAAGGCATTCGGGGACAGGAGGAAGTTGCGTACGTGGCATGAGGTATCTGTGCTGAGGGACGGTGATGCGAAGTTTGAGTATGTAAACTGTGTGCCTAGCACGGGTGTGATCCAGGGCGTTCCGCTGGAGGTTGTGAATGATTGCCTGCCTTCTGTATAAGTAGAGCCTCAGTGAGAGTAAAAGGCCTTAATTAGGAGTACAACTGTGTTGATTCAAGCCTGCTCCTCTTGACAAAACCATGCAGCCGCAAGGCTGTCAACAATGATCAAGTTCCACTCGGGATGTTTGACGTCCCCAGTATTCCGGGTCCGCCACTTCTCACAGAGAACGGCAGTAGAATAAACAACGACAAGTTCGGGCCCAAAAGAAGTCCCGAGCTCTCAGTCACGCAATCAGAGCATCAGTATTTTGGAAAATGACCTTACTGTTAAGTTATGTAAGCACAAGTGTCGCTTGGACGCGTCGAGATGCCCTTGGTCTTAAGCTAACCTCAAGCTGCTGGAGATCCAAAAAGCACAAGTATGGCGCAACATAGCTGAGAGTAAAGCCCCCTTCAATGCTCTTTTCTCATCCGAGATCTTGAAAATGCCCGACACCTACGACACTCTCACGGAGCCATCCACTGAGCCGGGACAAGCCAGTAACATGACGCGAGAACGGAGAAGATGTAGCCAGAGCTGTCAGTTTTGCCGATCAAAGAAGATCCGCTGCGACGTGTGGGAGACTGGTATCCCGTGTACCAACTGTCGCAGAAGGCGAAGCAACTGTGTTATTCCGCCAAAGATTCCAAGACGGTTCGCCTACCGAGTTTCACTGGTTCATCGAGCTCAGCACGTCTAATTGTCCTTGCCCAGGCCGCCTATTAGAACTGCTTTATCGGATATGGACCACACCTATCGAGATCAACCCACGCCAGTGGCCACGGTGACCGGCGACCATGAAGCGAGAATACATCAATAATGCAAGTAGGGTTCGGGTTAGACGAGTCGTGAATGTCTTTGTCAAATTCGAGTGTCGGCCAGAGAGCGCGATAAAAATCCATGAAAAATCAAGCACAATACAATATAAGATTAAAA
>NKCK01000427.1:0-15607 GCA_003946995.1 Fusarium oligoseptatum | reverse complement strand
TAATTATTATATTAATATTATAAATTAATAGCTATTTTATATTATCTTTAATATAGCTTATTTTATAAGGTTTAAAGGAAAAAAAAAATATTAATCCTTATATTTAGCTATTGTGACGGTCGGTACGACTTCCAAGGGGTAAACTGGTCGTGCTGGGTTTATATTAGCAGAGAGTGCGAGGCATAGTCTGAGCAAAGAGGTATAAGTCACATTTAGTAATATGCATAGTAGGTATTAAGATAGTTAATAGGTACTAAGTATAACTAAGTTATATTAATAGCTAAGGTAGCTATTATATAAGAAAGTATAATAAATGCGTTTTATATATTTATTGCTGGCTCACGGTTTATGAGCTAGAGCTTATAATAAGCCGTGAGTCTAGACCGTGGGTTGTGCCTAGTGGCTTATAATATATCCTTAAGAAACTATGAGTTATTTAGCTAATTAGTCGCGGCTTATGGGGCATACGTGACGTTAGGCCATGCTATAATATAATATCCCCCCTCTGTTGGTCCTTATCCTTAAGACTACTCCTTATAGCTAAGTATATTAGGTAAGTAACTTACTTCTATAAAACTTCTTGGCTTATTATTAACGCGATGTTAAAATCGAAAATAATGTATAACTATAAAGTATAAGCCCTTTTAATTAAGAATACCAGTTTTTTTATTATGCCGTGTAGTTATTGCGAACTGAGATAGCTAAGGTGCTGGGCTAAGGAAGGTTATAAGCACTATTTGTAGTATACCCGCTGAGGGCGGAAGTATAATGGTCGCGATATTATGTTTCTTGCTAGTATATTTTATCCTATAGTAGTGTCTTTCTTCTGCTTATATGTCTCTTATAGCTGATTGCCTGGCGTAAGAGAAGCGCTGTATCAAGGAGGCAAAGGAAGTCGCTGAGTTAGAGCTGATCTCCCTTTAGTAGTAGGTAAATAAAAGGCTAAGTTAGCTTATGTGGCTTTGTCGCTAGAAAAAATAGTTAGTTAAGTGGGGTACCGAAATATTATGCCGTAACGTTAAGACTATAGATAAGTTGGAGATAGTGGAAAATGAGGAGTTCTTCGCGGCGGTCGAGGCGTAGTTGGCTGGGGCCGTAGATATTATTGACTAGGGCGAGCTCCTTAGTTCTATCGTCGCTAATGGAAGTTCTTTAGTAGGTGTTGTGCGCCCGTGAGGTATTCTAGGGGTTCTTATGTGTTTTTCTAAGTCTGGATAATTCTTTTTATTTAATAAAAATATATCATTTTTATTATTAATCTTATCTATATCGAGGATACTTTCTATAATATATTTTTCTAGTCTATTGACCTCTGTGTCTAATTTATTGCCTATTTTTACCTAAATGGTGTCTCGTGCTGACTTAAGTAGTGAAATATGGATAATTAGATAAAACTTGACTTTTTAATAGTAAGTCTAGTTTGTAGTTATTTTTAGAGATCTTTTTATTTAATCTTGTAGGGTCTGATATATTTATAGTTGAGTTTTTTTATTTATTGTTTTTATTTTTAATATTTTTTATTGCGAAGTAGATTATATCTCCCTCTGAGAAGGTTGGTCTCTTGACTCTTTTTCTTATTAGCGTAGGCTACTATTCTATTTCTAATAAATTTAAGTTTTATTCTTATTTCTTTGTATAAATTACGTAGTTGGTTACTCGTAAGGATTACTTTAGGGTTGACGATAGTATCTTGTAATTATTAGTAAGTATTTAGTATGAATCTAAAGTTGGCGTATATTAGTGTGACTTTCATGCTTTTATTAGTTGCCGTATTATAGGCCAATTGGGCTATAAGTAGCTTCTCAACCTAGTTAGTTTGCTTGTAATTAATATAGTATTAAAGGTATTACTCTAATATCTAATTTATATATTTTTATTTATCTATTAGTCTCCTTATAGTATGCCATAGAGAGCTTGTAATTAATTCCTAAATATCCTATAAGGCTTTGCTAAAACTTAGATACAAATGGGAGTCCTTTGTCTGTGATGATCTTAAGGGGTATCCCATGTATTCTCGCAATGTGGAAGTAGAAGAGGTAAGTGAATTCTTTGCTATTTATTAACTCTCTATAGGGTATAAAGTAGGAAAATTTCGTGAGTTTATTTATGATAATAAGAATACTATCGTAGAAGTTTCTAGTAGCTGGTTCTTCTAATAGGGGTAGTTTTGTGATAAAGTCTATAGTAATTGAATCCCATGGGTGCTATATAACTAGTAGTGGTTATAGTTTGCCATAGGGTTTATAGCGTTATGCCTTAGTTTTTACGCAAAGGTCGCACTGGTTAATAACTTATATAATTGTCTTCTTTATATTAGGGAATATGTATATTATTTTAACTCGTTTGAGGGTTTTGTTGATTCCCTGGTGTCTATGTAGCTAGTAAGCGTATATTTCGTATATAAGTTTGTGTCGTAGTTCTTCTAGTACTTATTACTTTTCTATTTTTTCGTCGTCTAAGAGTTACTTATTATATTACTAGATCTACTTTAAGAGTAGATTACCTTATTTTTATAGTGTAGGTTGCTTTGATGGTTTGTCTGGCGATTTATGTAATAAATCTCTATCTAAGGTATCTTTCTGGCGTGAATTAGAGTAGTTATTCTTTTGCCTTAATCTTTCTAGTATCTAGGTTAGGTTATCGGCTAATTGCGTCTACTTAGCTATTCTCTATACCCTTAATATGGATAATAATATAATTAAATTCCGAGAGGTATTTAGCGTATTATAATTATTATCCGCTAAGTTCTTATGTCTTGGCGAAGTAGGTGATATTCTTATGGTCGGTATAGACCTTAATTTGGTGCTTACTTCTGAGGAGGTAATATTAAAACTCTTTAAAAGCGTTAACGATTGTAAGAAATTCCTTATTGTAGATAGGATAATTGAGTTTTATTTTATATAGCTTGTGGGAGTAGAATACGATTGGGTAAAGTTGTCCTTTATTATCTTATTGACTAATTTAGGCACCTAGTGTAAAGTCTAAGGCGTCTGTTTTGAATTTGATAGGTCGAGATGGATTAAATATCTTAAGTATTGGTTCGCTAAGGATAAATTCCTTGATTTCCTTGAAGGCTTCTTATATCTTATTCCTAAATATGAATATTTTTATTTTTCTTTATAAGGTCTATTAATAATAACGTGATTTTCTTAAATTATTTAAGAAACTTGCGGTAGTAATTTATGAAACCGAGGAAGGCTTATATTTCCTTAATATTTATTAGTTCCTTTTTAGTCCTTGATTACTAAGACCTTCTTAGGGTCTATGCGTATTTCATTATGAGAGATAATATATCTGAGAAATTTTTACCTTTAAGGCATAAAATTTACTTTTTTTTAATTCTATTAATAAGTTAGTATTTTTATAGTATTTATAGTACCTTATAGATATATTCTATATATTTTTCTTCTGTTTTAGAGAAGATAAAGATATTATCTAGGTAATATATAATGAATATATCTAGGTATTCTTATAGTATATTATTAATTATTTGTTGGAATGTAATAGGTGCGTTAGTGAGTCTAAAGGGCATAATGAGGTACTCGAATAATCTATACTTAGTATAAAAAGCGGTTTTTTATTTATATCTTTTTTTAATCTAAATTAGGTTATAGGCTCCCTTAAGGTTAAGTGCGGTAAAATATTTTATTTTAAAAAGTTAATCTTTTAACTTGCTAATAAGAGGTAGCGGTATATAATCTTTGATTATGATAGTATTGAGCATTCTAAAGTCGATATAAAGTCAGAGCTTTCCGTTTTTCTTTAGAATAAACATAACGGGGTATCTAATAAATGACTTACTTTCCTTAATATATCCTTTTTATATTATATCTTCGATATATTCCTTTAATATAGGTAGTTATGCTTTGTTAAATAAGTAAAGTTTATTAAAGCTAGGTTGCTTTTTATTAATAAACTTAATCTCTAGGTTATATAATATATACTCTGGTAGACCTATTTTAAGTTTTTCTGCGAAGAGTTGCTTATAGATATAATACTTAAGTAGTATATTCTTAAGTCTATCTTTCTCTTCCGGGTTATTATGTGGTCCTTTTTGGCTATTTAAGGTTTTTCTTAAGCTTATAAAAATTATTATATAACGCATATGATTATTCTTTATCGTTATTATTTCTATCTATTATGGTATTTATATTTCGTCCCTATGGGTAGAGAGGTATCTTATGTTTGCTTCTTGCTGACTTCTTTATTATTAGTAGAAGTTTAAGATCTTTTTATCTAAGTTATTATTCGTCGTAGAGGATATCTCTGCATTATAAGAGAGCATCTAGCTAGTTCTCTAGTTGAAATATAGGTTGAATCGGTATAACTATAGGTACCTAAGTATAAGATTATAGCTCTGGTTAGGTATAATATTAAATGATATTTCTTGGTTTTTTCTTTTTAATAAAAACCTTAAGGTAATTAATCTTATAGTTAATAACTCTATTATTATAATTAAAAGGTGATCCTTCGAGGTTATATACTATGTAGGGCTATTATTTATGCCTTTATAGTAGCCTAAGTCTATTTGCTACTATTAGGTTGAAGTAGTTTCCCTTAGCTTTATTATCTACTAAAGTATTTAATTATTCTCCCTTAATTTATATTTTTAGTTCTAGGTATCGTCGCCTATATGCTCTATTCGTAGAGTATAGGGCCTTCTAGGGTAATCTATTCCCGTATTTATCTATTTATTGCCTTATATTAGATGGGTTATTTAGTTTTTTAACTTGTAGAGGGTATAGCTAAGGTAATTATACTTATACTCGCTGTTTATATATGCCTCGTAGTCGTGATTATCTTGGAGGCTCTATTGCTATTCCTAGAAGCTTTTTTCTGCTATTTTTCTTAGCGTCGTTTGGTGTATTATAGTTACTATTCGTGCACTGATGTTCTGTTTTGGCGTTTCTTGCCGTGGAGGGATCCTCTTGCTCCTCTTGGTTGATCTATTTCTGCTAGTCTTTAACCCTATAGGTAACTCTTATTTATTTTTGTATAGCGTAGTAGAGCTCCTGGTTATAATATGTATTTATGATGCTGATAGAGTTATATTAGTGGGATACTTAATATCCTTTTATCTCGTATTATATATAGGGTTTATTATTTAGTTAATATAGTAAAGCGATGGGGAAATAGTCTTATTCCTGCTTCTCTTTTTGGTGCTTTGTGTATTAGTAGTGTTAGTATAATATCTATAAGATGCTTGCGTGTTCTTTATATGTCGGGTATGTTTATATATTATCTCGTAGATTAAATGGGGCTTCTATATATCGAGGGTTCTCTACTTGGTTCTTATGGTAGGCTTTGATATAGATTTCGTCTTCGTTTACCGTTTCTATATATTCTCGCGTAATTTGGATGTGCTTTTTCTTGGTTGCTATTCTAGTATTTATTACTGTTTTTCGTCGTAGAGTCGTAGGTAGTATTCTTTTTCCTATAGTTCTTTATTAGTTTTTTATTATTTCTTCTGTTATTCCCGGGCTTCTTATAGTTCTTTCTATAGTTTATGGGCATTATATTTAAACTTGATTTAATTTAAGCCTTCGCTGCTTGCCTTGGCGCTCTAGTCTGTTTATCTGGGCTAAGCAGGTTATATTAGCTTCCTTTCGAGAGCTTTATTATGTTCTCTAGATGCCTAGATTTTTGTATCGTGGGTATGCGATGCGTTTATAGAGTGCTAGGTTATCCTATTAATAGTCTCTTTAGTATATAACAGCTGGCATCGGGGGGTGTCCTTTATATCCTACTATTTATTTCTTGGGGTTAAATTCTTTTTATAGTAGCTTCCTGGAAGTTAGCCTGTAGTTACTCTTCTGTTAGTGGCGGTTACTGGTCTTTGGCCGCCGTAGGGTTATTTAGTGGTTAGTTTTTTACTTGTCTAAGCATAGTAATGGTCCTAACCGTAAGGGTTTTATAGCTATAGTCTAGCTGGCTGGTTAGTTCTGGTAGTGGTTCTTATCCTAATTATATCTCGGTGTAGTCTATTAAGTTAATATAATCTAGTTTTTTTAGTTAGGTTGCCTAGTAAGGTTATTTTTTATAGCGTCTATGGGCAAGTGTGTTCTTCTCTAGCTATTCCTCCGAGAGGTATGCCTATTACTATAATATATTAATCTACCTAGGGATAGCCCCTATTTTATTATAACCGGCTCGTATTATTCTAAGCGTCTTTATAGTGCGGATAGCTATTAGTAGCTCGTCGTTTCCTTCTATAAACCTTACTTACTTCTTACCTTCCGGTAGTTATTGCTATTTTTACCTAGGTTTATACTGTCTTTCCTTAATATCTTTTTATTTTTTAAAGTAAATCTACTTGATGTGGCCTATCTTATAATAGTATTGATACTCGAGTCCGTGGTAATCTTACTTGCCCTATTATGCGGCGCTAAGTTTTTATAGGTCCGGCGTTGGTACTATATAAGGTATTGTTTTGTCGTTTTTTACCCTAGTTGGCGTTATTTTTATTATTCTAGGTTTGTCCCTTATTTAACTTCTCTATCCGGCGTTTAAACTACTGGTTATTGATTTTTAATAGCTATATCGATATAGTCTTGGAGGTTATCGGGCTTATCTAGCTTATAGAGCTTATCCTTAACGTTGTCTTTTAGTCCTTTGTAAAAGGTGATCTAAAGGGTATTTATTCCCTAGTTTAAGAATAAGGTAATTTATATAAATTCGGCTATATAAGTCAATGTGGCCTTAGTCTATTATAGGTTCTTAAGCTTCTAGGTTACTTATTATTTTTTATTAATAGTTCTGAAGTTCTTCTAGATGGCTTCTTCGAACTATTTATAGCTAATAAATAAGAGTTATATTTCTTTAGAGGTTTTTTCTCCGAGGTAATTATATAACTTGGGCTTAAATTAAGTAAGTGCGCTTCTAGTGAGGTATTGGTTAGCATAGAGGACCTTACTTTCTATGCTAGTTATTCTATTAGGGAAGTACTATTGGTATACCCTGAGTGAGGTTAGAAATAGTTGGACCTATACTGCTTGTCTGTTGAATGGTTTAGGGTCCTTCGGCTTGAGGATTTCGCTAATATCTTTCTAGATAGTTCTAGCGTTATTATGTCTTATCGTGAGGTTGCTAATGTCTTGAGTCTATTATCTAGCTAGGTTATTCTGTTGTTATTAAAGCTGAGTGAGTTGATTAATCTGGGCTTATTGGTTACTAATGGTTTATTAGTATTATTATTGCTGCTATTTTATAGCTTAGTAGAACCTTTTTTATATATTATTTATAGATCTTTCTATAGCGATAAGGCGTTCTTAGGTAATTTAGGCGTTATTATGTATACCGTTTAATAAGTTATTATATTAGGTGCTAAGGTAGTTATATTTGCGCCGAAGCTTATGGACCTTATCCTTATGGGAGGCTAGGGTAATATGCTCTTTGTCGTCGCTGCTGGTATCTATAGGGATATTAGGTTCTTTTAGCTCTGCTATAAGTGACTTGGGCTGGGCCGCTAGTTATTTGCCGTGGGTAGCGGATAATAATCTAATATTAGGTGTTATAGTAATAGGTATTACTTAGAGTATATAGTATATTATTAAATAAGAGCTATTAATATATAATGGTTGGTATGACTCCTAAGGGGTAAACTGGTCGTGCTGGGTTTGTGTTGGTAGAGAGTGCGAGGCATAGTCTAAGCAAAGAGGTATAAGTCACATCTAGTAATATATATAGTAGGTATTAAGATAATTAATAGGTATTAAATATAACTAAGTTATATTAATAGCTAAGGTAGCTATTATATAAAAAAGTGTAATAAATGCGTTTTATATACTTATTGCTGGCTTATAATTTGTGAGCTAGAGCTCACGGTGAGCTATAAGTCTAGACCATGGGTTATACCTAGCGGCTTATGGTATATCCTTAAGAAACCGTGAGTTATTTAGCTAATTGGTCGCGGCTTGTAGGGCACACGTGACGTTAAGCCATGCCATAACACGATATCCCCCCTCCATTAATCCTTATCCTTAAGACTACTCCCTATAGCCAAGCGTATTAAATAAGTAACTTACTTCCATAAAACTTCTTAGCTTATTATTAACGCGATATTAAAATCAAAAGCAACGCATAACCATAAAGCACAAGCCCTTCTAATCAAAAATACCGGTTTTCTTATCATACCATACAATTACTACGAACCGAGACAGCTAAGGTACTAGGCTAAGGAAGGTCATAAGCACTATTCGCAATATACCCGCCGAGGGCGGAAGTATAACAGTCGCGATATTATATTTCTTACTAATACGTCCTATCCCATAGTAGTATCCTTCTTCTACTTACATATCTCCTATAGCCGATCGCCTAGCACAAGAGAAGCGCTGCATCAAGGAGGCAGAGGAAATCGCCGAGTTAAAGCTAATCTCCCTTCAGTAGCAGGTAAACGAAAGGCTAAGTCAGCTTATATGGCTTCGTCGCCAGAAGAAACAGTTAATTAAGCGAGGTGCCAAAATATTACGCCGCAATGTCAAGACCATAGATAAGTTAGAGATAATAGAGAACGAGGAGTCCTTCGCGGCGGTCAAGGCATAGTTAGCCGGGGCCATAGACATCATCGACTAAGGCGAGCTCCTTAGTTCCATCATCGCTAATAAAAAGTTCTTTAATAGGCATTATACGCCCATAAGGTATTCTAGGGGTTCCCATATATTTTCTAAGTCCAGATAGTTCTTCCATTTAATAAAGTATATCATTTTACCATTAATCTTATCCATATCGAGGATACTTTCCACAATATACTCTTCTAGTCCGTCAACCTCTATATCTAATTCATTGCCTATTTTTACCTAAATAGTATCTCATATTAACTCAAGTAGTAAAATATAGACAATTAAATAAAGCTTAACTTTTAGTAATAAGTCTAGTTTATAATTATTTTTAGAGATCTTTTTATTTAATCTTATAAGGTCTAATATACTTATAGTCGAGTTTTTTTATTTATTATTTTATTTCAATATTTTTTATTACAAAGTAAACCATATCTCCCTCCGAGAAGGTCAGTCCCTCGACTCTTTTCTTATTAGCATAGGCTACCATTCTATTTCTAACAAATTCAAGTTCTATTCTTATTTCTTTATGTAAATTACGTAGTTAGTCGCTTATAAGGATTACTTTAGGGTTAATAATAGCATCTCGTGATTATTAGTAAGCATCTAGTATAAATCTAAAGTTAGCGTATGCTAGTATGACTTTCATGCTTTTATTAGTTACCGTATTATAGGCCAATTAGGCTACAAGTAGCTTCTCAACCTAGTTAGTTTACTTATAGTTAATATAGCATTGAAGGTATTACTCCAATATCTAATTCATACATTCTATTTATCCATCGGTCTCCTTATAGTATACCGTAGAGAGCTTATAATTAATTCCTAAATATCCTATAAGGCTTTGCTAAAACTTAGATGCGAATGGGGGTCCTCTATCCGTAATAATCTTAAGGGGTATCCCATATATTCTCGCAATATAGAAGTAAAAGAGGTAAGCGAATTCTTCGCCATTCATTAACTCTCTATAGGGTATAAAGTAAGAAAATTTCATAAGTCTATCCATAATAACAAGAATACTATCATAGAAGTTTCTAGTAGCTAGTTCTTCTAATAGGGGTAATTTTATAATAAAGTCTATAGTAATCAAATCCCATAAGTACTATGCAACTAATAGTAATTATAGTTTGCCGTAGGGTTTATAGCGTCATGCCTTAGTTTTTCGCGCAAAGGTCACACTAGTTAATAACTTATATAACCGTCTTCTTTATATTAGGGAATATATACATCGTTTTAACTCATTCGAGGGTTTTATTAATTCCCTAGTATCTATATAGCTAGTAAGCATGTATTTTACATATAAGTTTATATCATAGTTCTTCTAGTACTTATTACTTTTTTGTTTTTTTATCGTCTAGGAGTTGCTCATTATGTTACTAGATTTGCTTTAGGAGTGGATTACCTTATTCCACGGTATAGGTTACTCTAATAGTTTATCCGGCGATTTATGCAATAAATCTCTATCTAAGGTATCCTTCTAGCGTAAATTAGAGTAGTTATTCTTTTGCCTTAATCTTTCCAGTATCTAGGTTAGGTTATCAGCTAATTGCGTCTACTCGGCCGTTCTCTATACCCTTAATATGGATAATAATATAGTCAAATTCTAAGAGGTATTTAGCGTATTATAGTTATCATCCGCTAAGTTCTTATATCTTAGCGAAGTAGGTAATATTCTTATAGTCAATATAGACCTTAATCTAGTGCTTACTTCCGAGGAGGTAATATCAAAACTCCTTAAAAAGCATTAATAATTATAAGAAATTCCTTATCATAGATAGGATAATTAAGTTCTACTCTATATAGCTTATAAGAGTAAAATACAATTAAGTAAAATCATCCTTCATTATCTCATTAACTAATCTAAGCACCTAGTGCAAAGTCTAAGGCATCTGTTTCAAGTTCAATAGGTCGAGATAGATCGAATATCCTAAGTACTAGTTCACTAAGGATAAGTTCCTTAATTTCCTTAAAGGCTTCTCATACCTTATTCCCAAATATAAATATTTTTATCTTTCTTCATAAGGTCTATTAATAATAACGCGATCTTCCTAAATCATTTAAGAAACTTATAGTAGTAGTTTACGAAACCAAGGAAGGCTTATACTTCCTTAATATTTATTAATTCCTTCCAGTCCTTAACTACTAAGACCTTCTTAGGGTCCATACGTATTTTTATTATAAGAGATAATATATCCAAGAAATTCCACCTCTAAGGCATAGAACTTACTCTTTTCTAGTTCTACTAACAAGTTAGCATCTTATAGTATTTGCAATACCTTATAGACATATTCCATATATTCTTCTTCCATTTCAGAGAAGATAAGGATATCATCTAGGTAATATATAACAAATATATCCAAGTATTCTCATAGCATATTATTAATTATTCATTAAAATGCAACAGGTACATTAGTAAGTCCAAAGGGCATAACGAGGTACTCAAATAATCCATACTTAATATAAAAAGCGGTTTTCTATTCATATCCTTCTTTAATCCAAATCAGGTTATAGGCTCCCTTAAGGTCAAGTGCAATAAAATACTTCATTCCAAAAAATCAATCCTTCAACTCGCTAATAAGAGGCAGCGATATACGATCCTTAACTATAATAGCATTAAGCATTCTAAAGTCAACATAAAGTCAAAGCTTTCCATTCTTCTTCGAAACAAACATAACAAGGTATCTAATAAATAACTTATTTTCCCTAATATATCCTTTCCATATTATATCTTCAATATATTCCTTTAATATAAGTAATTATACTTCATTAAGTAAGTAAAGTTTACTAAAGCCGGGTTACTTTCTATTAATAAACTTAATCTCTAGGTCATATAATATATACTCCGGTAGACCTATTTTAAGTTCTTCCGCGAAGAGTTACTTATAGATACAATACTTAAGTAATACATTCTTAAGTCTATCTTCCTCTTCTAGGTTATTATATAGTCCTTTTAGCTATTCAAGGTTCTCCTCAAGCTTATAAAAATTATTATATAACGCATGCGATTATTCTTTATCATTATTGTTTCTATCTATTATAGTATTTATATTTTATCCCTATAGGTAAAGAGGTATCTCATATTTACCTCTTATTAACTTCTCCGTTATTAATAGAAATTTAAGATCTCTTGTCTAAGTCATTATTCGTCATAGAGGATATCTCCGCATCGCAAGAGAGCATCTAGCCAATTCTCTAGTCAAAATATAGGTTAAATCAGTATAACCATAAGTACCCGAGTATAAGATCGTAGCTCTAATTAGGTATAACATCAAATAATATTCCCTAGTTCTTTCCTTCAATAAAAACCTTAAGGTAATCAATCTCATAATTAATAACTCCATTATTATAATTAAAAGGTAATCCTTCGAGGTTATATATTATATAGGGCCATTATTTATGCCTCCATAGTAGCCTAAGTCTATTCGCCACTACTAGGTTAAAGTAATTTCCCTTAGCTCCGCTATCCACTAAAGCATTTAACTATTCTCCTTTAACTCATACTTTTAGTTCTAGGCATCATCGCCTATATGCTCTATTCATAGAGTATAAGGCCTTCTAGGGTAGTCTATTCCCATGTTCATCTATCCATTGCCCTATATCAGACAGGTTATCTAGTTTTTTAACCTATAGAGGGCATAACTAAGGTAATCATACTCATACTCGCTATTTACACATGCCTCATAATCGTAATCGTCCTAGAGGCTCTATTGCTATTCCCAGAAGCTTTCTTCTATTACTTTCTTAGCGTCGTCTAGTATACCATAGTTACTATTCATACACTAATATTCTATTTCAGCATTTCTTACCATAGAGAGATCCTCCTACTCCTCCTAATTAATCTATTTCTACTAGTCTTTAACCCTATAGGTAACTCTCATTCGTTCCTATATAGCGTAATAGAGCTCCTAGCTATAACATGCATTTACGACGCCAATAAAGTCATACCAGCGGGATACCTAGTATCCTTCTATCTCATACCACATATAGGGTTTATTATTTAGTTAGTATAGTAGAGCGACGGGGAAACAGTCCTATTCCTACTTCTCCTTTTAGTACTTCATGCACTAGTAGTATTAGCATAATATCTATGAGATACTTACGTATTCCTTATATATCAGGTACATTCATACATCATCCCATAGATTAAACGGGGCTTCCATATATCAAGGGTTCTTTGCTTAGTTCCTATAATAGGCTTTAACATAGATTTCATCTTTATTTACCATTTCCATATATTCTCGCGCAATCTAGATATACTTTTTCTCGGTTATTATTCCAATATTTATTACCATTTTCATCATAGAGTCATAAGTAGTATTCTTCTTCCCATAGTTCTTCGTCAGTTTTTCTACTATTTCTTTTTATTATTCCTAGGCTTCTCATAGTTCCTTCTATAATTTACGGGCATTATATTCAAACTTAATTCAATTTAAGCCTTCACTACTTACCTTAGCACTCCAATCCATTCATCTAGGCTAAGCAAGTTATATTAGCTTCCTTTCAAGAGCTTCATTATGTTCTCTAGATGCCTAGATCTTATATCATGGGCACGCGATGCGTTCGCAGAGTGCCAGGTCGTCCTACTAGCAATCTCTTCGGTATACAACGGCTAACATCAAGGGGTATCCTTCATATCCCACTATCCATTTCTTAGGGTTAAATCCTTCTACGGCAGCTTCCTAGAAGTCAGCCTACAATTACTCTTCCATCAGCGGCGGTTGCTGGTCTTTGGCCGCCATGGGGTTATTTAGTAATTGGTTTTCCACTCGTCTAAGCACAGCAATAGTCCTAACCATAAGGGTTTTATAGCTATAGTCCAGCTAGCTAGTTAGTTCCAGTAGTAGTTCCCA
The DNA here is from genome assembly GCA_003946995.1 of Fusarium oligoseptatum. Classification (NCBI taxonomy): domain Eukaryota; kingdom Fungi; phylum Ascomycota; class Sordariomycetes; order Hypocreales; family Nectriaceae; genus Fusarium; species Fusarium oligoseptatum. The sequence continues at coordinate 2,205 of NKCK01000427.1, read as the reverse complement.
TCCTAACTATGTCTCGGTGCAATCTATCAAGTTAACATAATCCAGTTTCTTTAGTCAGGTTACCTAGTAAGGTTATTTCTTATAGCGTCCATAGGCAAGTATGTTCTCCTCTAGCTATTCCTCCGAGAGGTACGCCTATTACTATAACATATCGATCTGCCCAGGGATGGCCCCTGTTTTATCATAACCGGCTCGTATCATTCCAAGCGTCTTTATAGTGCGGATAGCTATTAGTAGCTCATCATTTCCTTCTACAAACCTTACCTACTTCTTACCTTCCAATAGCTATTACTATTATTACCTAGGTTTATACCATCCTTCCTTAATATCTTTTTATTTTTTAAAGCAAATCCGCTCAATATAGCCTATCCTATAACAATACCAACACTCAAGTCCATAATAATCTTACTTACCCTATCATACAGCGCCAAGTTCCATAAGTCCAGCATTAATACCATACGAGGTATTATTTTTATCATTTCTTACCCTAATTAGCATTATTTTTATTATTCCAGGTTTATCCCTTATTTAACTTCTCTATCCAGCGTTTAAACTACCGGTTATCAATTTTAACAGCCATATCAATATAGTCTTAGAGGTCATCAGGCTTATCTAGCTTATAGAGCTCATCCTTAACATCATCCTTTAGTCCTTCATAAAAGGCAATTTAGAGGGCGCTCATTCCCCAGTTTAAAAACAAGGTAATCTACGTAAATTCAGCTATATAAGTCAACACGGCCTTAATCTATCGCAGGTTCTTAAGCTTCTAGGTTACTTACTATTCTTCATTAATAGTTCTAAAGTTCCTCTAAATAGCTTCTTTAAACTATTCATAGCTAGTAAACAAGAGTTACATTTCTTCAGAGGTTTCTTCTCCGAGGTAATTACATAACTTAGGCTTAAACTAAGTAAATGCGCTTCCAGTAAGGCATCGGCTAGTATAAAGGACCTTACTTTCCGCGCTAGCTATTCTATTAGGGAAGTACTATTAGTATACCCTAAGTGAGGTCAGAAATAATCAGACCTATACTACTCGTCCGTCAAATAGTTCAGGGTCCTTCAGCTTAAGGATTTCACTAATATCCTTCTAGATAATTCTAGCATTATTATATCCCATCGTAAGGTTACTAATATCCTAAGTCTATTATCTAGCTAGGTCATTCTACTATTATTAAAGCTAAGTAAATTAATTAATCTAGGCTTACTAGTCACTAATAGTTTACTAATATTACTACTACTACTATTCCATAGCTTAGCGGAACCTCTTCTATATATCATTCATAGATCCTTCTATAGCAATAAGGCATTCTTAGGTAATTCAGGCATTATTACATACACCGTCTAATAAGTTATTATACTAAGTACTAAGGTGGTTATACTTACGCCGAAGCTTACAGACCTCATCCTCGTAGGAGGCTAGGGTAATACGCTCTTCGTCATCGCTGCTAATATCTATAGGGACATTAAGTTCTTCTAGCTCTACTACAAGTAACTTAAGCTAAGCCGCTAGTTACTTACCATAGGCAGCAGACAATAATCCAATATTAAGTGCCATAGTAACAGATATTACTTAGAGTATACAATACACTACTAAATAAGAGCTATCAACATATGACAGTCAATATAACTCCCAAGGGGTAAACCAGTCATACTGGGTTTATATTAGTAAAGAGTATAAGGCATAATTTAAGCAAAGAGGTATAAGTTATATCTAATAATATACATAATAGGTATTAAAAATAATTAATAAGTACTAAGTATAACTAAGTTATATTAATAGCTAAGGTAACTACTATATAAGAAAATATAATAAATACATTCTATATACTCATTACTAGCTCACAGTTCATAAGCTAGAGCTCACAGTAAGCCATAAGTCTAGACCGTGGGTTATGCCTAGTAGCTCACAGTACATCCTTAAGAAACCATAAGTCATTTAGCTAATTAATCGCGGCTTATAGGGCACACGTGACATTAGGCCGTGCCATAACAATATATATAACCTCTATAGGTATTACTATAAGCTAGCCTTATACCTAGCTAATTAAAAATTAAACCTAATAAAGCTTATTTATTTATTAAGGAAAATTATATATAATAGGAATTAAACTTATAATTTATTATAGTTATTATTACTTATTATAAAAAAAAAAGGCTTAATATAATATATTAATTATTATATTAAAAGATTAATTATAACCTTAG
>NKCK01000426.1:0-15801 GCA_003946995.1 Fusarium oligoseptatum | reverse complement strand
AAGGCTTAAAAAAAGCTATTATATTAATATTAAGATATAATATTATAATATATTAGAAATATATTTTTTATTATAATTAAAGTTAAGATAATTAATAATAAAAATCGCCTAGCCCTAGATAAAGAAAGCAAGGTTAGGAGTTTCTTCTTTTTATAGCAGGACATATATCAATGGGATTATGCTCACCCTTATACTTGTTATCACTCTCGTAGAGGATCATCTGGTCAGCAACCGAGAGAGCGCCGGCCGACTCTCCCCAAATGGTGACTTTGTTGGGATCACCCCCAACAGTTGCGATATTATCCGTAACCCACTCTAGCCCCATTCGCTGGTCAAGTAGACCACAGTTGGAAGTACCGTCCTCGAGGACCTCCTTTCCGGGCATGGGGTCAAACACGTTAACCCTGTGGATGGGAGGTGGGACACTTGGAGGGGATTCTTGGCTTGGCCGTTGAACCGGGCATCTTGATTCCTACTTATCTATCGTGAGCAACTGAACCAAGAGTTACAAACGTACGTATAAACAGACTAGCTGCTAGTTCATCTCCACGGTCTGAATACCACCATCTCGGCTTCGGGTATGCAACCGATACTAGCTATATGTTGGAACCAACCCGGTGATGTGCCCCGGTCATGCAAGCCCTGCAATGATTTGAAAAAGAGGGCTCATGTGTGAAGATGGTCCCGCGGAATCACCGTGTGACTGAAAGATCTCGCGGCCCTGCTCAAGCGGCTGCTGGCTCGGCATGTTTGATGTTTGTTGGCTCTGGCTAATACATCCTGGTGTGTAGTACGTACCTGATCTCAGTTTAGAACCCCTAGGTGAGTCCTGCCGGTTAGTTTGGTATGAAGTTAATGAAATTTGGGCTTGACGGCCGGAGGCAATGTAGATCAACTGGCGGCGACCCGTGGTACCGCGGTAATCGATTCTCGTATCTTCGTATTCCCGGTCTCGCGCTCATCCTTTCTTGTGTCAAGGGTGGTTGACGCTGAGCTATGTGTATAGCCCGGCATTTACACATTTGTTTCAGCCTTTTTAAAGTCTAGGAGAGGTACATAAAGCTTCATTCTAGTTCGGATGGTGTTTGATTCCTAGTACGACGTAAGAGCCTGGCAGTCCGAGATTCCCAATGCCATTAGCCCTACACTCTACTGCTTCGGCACTATGCACATGGCATTTTCATTGCGAGCTTAGGACTTTTATCGGGATGCATGGTCGATCTATTTCCTTCATCGGAAATTGCAAACATCCCTGACTGTGCAGCAAGCCTTTTCTTTCTCTCCCTTTTACTTCGATCGAGTGCTTGATTTCCACTAATATGCGGCCGCCCTAGGCTTCATGCACCGCAATCTCAGGCGATTCAGCGTGTCAATCCACGGACGAAGTTTATAGATTGTGCCAGGGGAACCTAACACCAACCGACGACAATGTTATTTAAATCCTGCTAGATAGAGTGCACACAGAGAGAGGCTTTGCTAAAGCGGACGAGATCGTCCTAGCGATCGGTTTCTAGACCGGCCATTTCCTTAGCGGTGCGGAACTAGTTAGGAGGGGGGCAAGGCCAGAACACTGGGATGAGTTTGGAGGTCCTGAAGCCTATAACGTCAATACCGCCATGTATTAGCATCGGGTCCCGCGGGCCTCGGTTGTTTTTAGAGACTACTCTACCTGTGCTAAGCACCCAGGCAAGGCCGTGGCTGTCCCAGCCGCTGGAAATGGTAATATCTGTCAAGGCTTCCACGCTGAGTTTTTTCATAGCCTGCGATCGTGGTACTGATCCCGCACTTCGAGGAGTGTCTGATAATGGCGCGTGGGAGAAGAGACTTTTATGCATAGAAGATCTATCGGCCATTCTTAACATCTATGCCTATGCTATGCTTGAGATTGCAAGCCCGCACCTCGGCGAAGAACCTGCAACGTCATCTTCTTGGCCTCTGAAACATCACCTACCGGAGGGATTGGCCGAAGTTCCTTGTGCTCTCTTCCGCATGCCATGACGAATCTTGGTTCTGCGAATGCTCTAATGTCTCCAAGCGGGTTTCCAGAAAAGGCCGCTAGGTCTGCAGCGTACCCAGGTTCCAGCCTACCAGTCTCCTCGCTTAGTCCGCATTCCGTGGCTGCCATGTCAGTCGCCGCCGCGATGATCTCTCTTGGCGTGTAGCCCGCATCTGCAAGAACCGTGAGTCCATCGGCATAGCGTTCGAAAGGGCAGAATCCGATGCCAGCATCTGTTCCAACCATTATCCTTATTCCCATATCACGCAGGGACCTGAGGTTGGATACAATAACGTCTCTTTTATCCCAAGGACAGAAGTAGTCGTGTTCAACACAGGCTGTGTTCATCTACTCAAGCAGGTTAGAGTTATACAGGAGTTGAGTTGAGGGGAGGGAAACTAACCGTAGGACAGACAGTCAACTTGTTGTCGAGCAACTTCTGAGCCACCCTCTTGTCAAATGTTGCGTTCCCACTCTCCGTGATCCAGGCGCAGTGCTCTATCGACCTGAACCTTGCATCGGCTGCTCTCTCGATTCCTTCGGTGCCTGTGGCATGAGTGGTGACGGGCATGCCAAGTCGTCTCGCCTCATCGGCAATGGCAGTCATTTCCTCTTGAGAGAAGCAGGCTTTGGAGGGGTGAGAGCCTGCTGTCATGAAACCTCCAGTTGCCATGACCTTGATCAGGTCCGCACCTTCGGCGTGTCGTTTCCGAACTTCTGCACGTACCCCTTCAACACCACGACACACACCACCCATGGCATTGGCATGACCATTCTCAACTGTAAGGGGTGCGTTTGCGCATTGAAGTCTAGGGCCGATGACTTGGCCCTTCTTGATCTTGTCCCGAAGAAGGATAGCCGTCATTCCACGAGATCCCAGGTCTCGCGCGGTGGTGACGCCCGCATCTAGCAGCCGTGAGGCGTTGGCCGTCATCAATGGGATTAGCTCCTCATCTGTAGTGGAAACCTCAGTGCTGGTGTTTATGCCGCTGGGGTCTAACTGAAGATGGACCTACGTATCATTGTGAGTATGTGAATCTAGGGCTGACAGCAAAGGTGTGACGTGACAAACATGGCAATCGAACAAACCGGGCATAAGAGTGACGTCGCCTAAATCTCTAACAGCCACACCTTCAAGGTCCTTTTCCAGAGTAGCCCAATGCCCGACCAGCTTGATCCGGTCATCTTGGACAAGGACAACTCCGTCCTGGATCAGATGTGATGAACTGCTGGGAAGCACACGGGCTGCGCGGATTGCTTGAGCTGTCATGATGATGATGGAGGAGAGCTCGTCAATGAAGATCCAAGCTTGATTGGTGCCGAGCAACTAGGTAACCATAAAGCTCGAAATGATTTTATACCGACACGGCCGGATCTCTTCCGGGTATCCGGAAAGCCTGAGTTAGTTGTCGACACGGATGTGGGGGCGTCTCTAGGGGCGGTCGGATCTCCTCCGGCATCCTGAAAGCCTGGCGGCTAGAGCGTCGGAAGAGAACCAACCGCTGGGTAACGTTAGGTAGGTTCAAAGGGGGAGGTTCGGTTCTGGGCGCTAATATTTAGTAACTATTTACCCCGGACGTCCTTATCTCGCAGAGCATCCACCCACCCACTGCTTTCTTAAATCCTTTGGCCACCTCAAGATAAGGATACGATAGGAGTCGAGTCAGTCTGACTGAGAACAAGAGCAACGATCGAGTCGTGGATAGAATGCCCCTCTCTGTATTCTTTTCCAGAGACCGAGACCACCGTCTACTTATCTCCTCTCAGTCAAAACCCCTGCAACAGGCTAGGTAGGGGTTGTAACGTACTCTGAAGGTAGATGCAAAGTGAGAACCTTGATGATGTAGGGGCCCAGTAGGGAGTTCTGTGGACTTTGTAAATATCTGAGACGTCGTAGCGATATTGTCATTTTTTCAACCTGCAACACTTCTATTGTAATTCATCTTAACAAAAAGGTCGGCAATCTGTTAACAACGCGCTGCGCCTGGTATTGTTGGGCTGATATTCACCACGCCCATTCTACATACCCCAGCACCTTGACCAAGACTGGTCCTACCTCGAGATTCCAATACTTGGTCCTCCGTATCGACCCTTTCACTACCTCCCTCTTACATACTGTACTTGAAATGAATATTCTCCCAGTCTGTCACGTCCATTTCTCCGTTGATTTGTCCCTGGTGTGCAGACTCTTCAGGTGTCAACCCCATCTCTTCAACTAACTTGGCCCTGCGACGGTTCTGCACAATATCTGTTCATATGTCAGGAAACGTGGCGGAATCTGCACGTCTGGGGCACTCACAGTAGAACCTCCACAAAATGAACAAGACACACTCCAAGGCATACATGACTCCACAGATAATCATGGAGGGGACGTATCGGGGCGCCCACTTGGCTTGGAAGGTCTGGGCGCCAATGGCGTTGCCGATGCAGTACGCAATAAACATGACGGCTCCAGTCACCGACTTCTTGGTTCTGCCGGCCACGTTGGACGGGAGCAAGGTCCAGATCAAAAAGACCAGGCAATCGACCTGTCACAGTCATGAGGTAAAGACCCCATCGAGTCCACAACATGCCATCCTTGGGCAGTAGTCCCAGGGCCAGCATACCAACAAAGGCAGGGATGGTTGACACGACCATAAGGATGACTACGCATTCACATCAGTTTACCATGTACAGATCAACTTGAAAAAAGAAAAACGATAGCACCTACAGCGGAGATTCGGCATCTTCAGTGTCAGGAAGCCAACAAACAGAAACCAAGCAATAGTAACAATATTCTGAGGAATGGTGCCCTTGACGAGGGTCTCGAGGTTGGTAAAGCCGAAGGACACATAGACCAGGTTACCAAAGGCTGTGGTTCCGCCGTTGGGAAGGGAGTTGACGATGACAGTAAAGAAGAAGAAGTAGGTCTGCGGATCCTTGAAGGTGATCCAGACCTGGTCCCAACGCCACTCCTTCTGCTGCTCTCTGCTGGTACCCGTCTGGTTGCTGACGACTCTGGCGGCTGCGATGCGCTTCTCCTCGTTTGACAGCCAGCGAACCTCATTGGGTGTTCCCAACACTAGCAGCGAGCAGAAAGACATGACCATGGTCCAAGAACCTAAGAAAATGCTGATGTATCGCCACGGACCAAAACTGCTAGGGCTTGCCTTGGCAGCCTTGCCAATCCCATACATGACGAGCTGTGTGAGGATGTCCATTCCGCTGTTCGAAGTGCCCCAGATGATGGATCGCATCGTGTGCTCCCGGCTGACGTAGAAGGAGGCCGTGATAAGGAGGAAGGCTGGGGAGATGGTGCACTCGAAGAGGCCCTGAAGGGCTCGGAGGGCCATGAGCTGGGCAAAATTGTGCGTGAAGCCAATACAGAGAACAACGACTCCCCAGCAGAACATGCAGATGAACAAAGTCTTGTTAAGGCTGAAGCGCTGCATCAGGTAGTTTCCAGGAGCTTCACCGACAAGGTACATGATGTAAAAGATGGTGCTTAGCCCTGAAATTTGACAAGTTAGTCTCTGAAATCCGCCACACGCAGTAGTCAGGGACTGGTATGAAGTTCTAGGCATCACTTACATGAGAATTGCTGACCAACTAACCCAGTGTCCTCTCGCATGCCGAAGGTTGCCTGAGTAGAGATGGACGTCTTGTCCGCCTGCTGGGTGCCATAGCAGAGCCACATCAGGGGCAGGAGGACAAGATCAATCTTCCAGAGGACCCTCTTGTAGTCGGCCTCAGTGTATTGGCCATCAGCGGCGTTGATTGTGTCGAGAATGATGTCTTGGACCTTGCCCTCGGCCACGTCGTTGTTGGCCAAGTTGTCAATGCCAGCCTCGATGTTGTCCATCTCTTTGGTCGACTGGTGGCCCTTGGGATCTGGTGAGGATGGCTGAGTCATGATGGGATAGCATCAACACTGTGACAAGACAAGAAAATTACTAGGTACTTGATTCAGGTGGGGGAACCGTCTCGTTTTTCTAGACCTATCCTGAGTTCGGCTCGCCAAACTAGCGGATAGGCCCCTAGCTGAGGAGCTCGAATCCTCCCGCCACAGCCGATTTCTGGAAGGCATCTCAATTCCCGACTCCGCGCTGAAATGGAGACGGACGGATCTCGGCCCGTCACCTCGCCTGGAGCGTTTCATCAAGGGCTTTTCCGCCACACCCGCTCCGCTCCTTACCAGCATTCTTATCAACTCGCTGTTATTGGTGAGATTACAATGGTTACAATCTCTGCCACAGGGCCGTTTCCTGGACCCAGCTTATAAATGACACCTGATGGCAAGACGAAGCTAAGGGGCGCACTCGTGCATGCCCAGTTGGGCGGAGCGCTATCTATCACCGACCAAAACCCGGCACGGCTAAGATGCTAAGACATGGCGCCGATACATGGGAAAGAAAGGATGCTCAGGTGACTCAAGACTGCTGTCATTAAGTCGTCTCTACAGAATAAAATGCATTTGCATGACGAACCAGGCAGTAACTTGGCTATCCAGAAAGCCCGAAAAGACTGCCGTGTGGCTTGAATTACTAGGACTCACTCAATACACATGTGTAGTGCAGTAGCAGCAGCAGCAGCCTATCCTTTGCTCACTACCACCACAGGATTGAACAGCTCCGAGACACGCAGCAAGAATCAACCCACCTGGGTGAACCAAAGGCTCAAGCCTCCTTACGGGCTAGGGGGGGGACGAGAGTTTTCCTTGCTCAACGGGGGTGGACTTGGCAGAGCAATCATGACGCACAATGGGAGTTTGCAGCTGACGAATAAAAGCGGAAGCTCAAAGAGACCAACTTGAGTATATGTCTACATTTTAGCACGTTTCAACATTCAGAGCTGCAAGAGTGAGGTATAATTCAATAAAGTTCATGCGAGCAAACATAGATAGTGGAATATCTAGTCTATCCATATGGTGGGTGTGGTGCCATCGTTGCCATGATAATGCCAGGGTCAATACCAAATCACCCGCTTCAAGATATATCTTGTGTCTAGCGACTGACGTGAAGCCTTTATAACTCTCAAGGATAACGCGAACAGTATAAGCCATGTGGCGATGAGCTGGCGCAGCTTCTTCTGGAAGAACAGTCTGGAAACCAGCATGCAGTGTATCGGTTGTAAAAGGGGAGGGTCTATTTACAACAGCTGAGATTGCATTATTGTTAGTATGGATGTTCAAAATAAGGCCGGAGAGACACTTGTAAGCTTCATAAGATTGTGGTTTACTGACGAAACCCTGGGTTAACCATCATCAACGCTCTACGCTCAGCCATATGCTCAGGAACAAGATGTGTTATTATGACAACTAGTCAATCAAACTTTAACACCCATTTGTGTTCTTAAATGTTTTTCGCCTTCTTACACTGAGGGGTGAGGATGGCTATGGCGAAGACCAACCTACAGCACCGCTTTGCCAGGGCCGAAGACATCAACGTGCAGGTAAGTTTGAAGGCTTCCAATCTCAAGCTCCATCAACTTATTCGTTGTTTGGTATGCAGTACAAGAAATAGCTTGTTACCATGAGTCATATTATAGATGGTGTTAAAGTTGTATTTGCGGATGGAACTACCACCAAGGGTTCCATCATCATCGGCTGCGACGGTAGCCGATCCACCACCCGGGATATATTGTTTGACCACAAGCCAGAAGGAAAATGGAATCCTCTTCCGGGCTTTGTGCTCAACAATTTTTGGATGCAATTTGACGCGGAAATGGCCGTGAAGCTCAAGGAGCAGCTCTATCCATCCTAACGGAACCTACTATGGCCTTATTCGTAAGCACTGCTCGTCCCACTCTCTACGGTGTGGTGATTAATGAAGATAAAAGCCTTGGATATTTCGGCCCACGCCACTCCAGAGAACTGGGAGTTCCAGCTCTTCATAGGTTTGCCCTCTGACATCAAACCAGAAGACGATTCACCAGCTCGTGAATTTGAGATGGTCAAGGAGGCTGGAAAGCTTTTCGTTGAACTATTCTGGTCTGCCATTGAGTGGATGTTTGAGGGGACTTACATTAGCCCGGACGGGTATGGAACGTGGGAAACTCGACCATGGGACCCTTGAGGAGGTAGGGTGCTCATCACTGGTGACGCCGCCCATTCTATGACAGCCCGTAAGTTGCGCTATTCCGAAGAATATTCCCACTGCTGACACTTGGTACAGACAGGGCACATGGCCTTAACCACTCGTTGCAGGATATTCTGAACATTATCAAAGGCATTAAGGAGATCAAGGCAGGAAAGATTTCGATGGTGGACTTTGCAACTTCTTATATGGAGGAGGTTGCTAGCCGTGGTTCGGAAGAAGTGAGAATGCCTTTGCAGCAGGGTTTGGCGGTACACAATTGGGACTTGACAAAGACTATGCCTATCCTTAAGATTGGAACGACTCCTCTTCATATAGATCACACTATAGTTCCTCTTCTAGGTCAAGAGATAAATCAGGTAGTCTGAAACAGAAATCCACCAAGTAGGGAAGCAAGTATACTAAAATCCCCCTTGCAGCATAAACTTTGGCTACCGTAACACAGTATAGTCGTCTGAATCAGTTTCTATGCCCTTATATATAACCAGCCCTGTTATTTATTACCCTTTTAACTATGGATTATCGCCATGCCCCTAAAGACAGGCCATTGAGTGGTGTATCTTCTTAATAAGATCATGGCTATATGAGCATGCGGAAGTGATGGAGTGAAGGGGGAGTAAGCCACTGTGTTAGCATTGGGATATAATGCTATGATGTGTTGGAAATGTGTTCTTTATTATAGTTAAAGTCGGGATAACCGATAGACAAGATCGAAGGAGGATTAATGCTGCCTAGCATTTCATATTGTACACACTTCGCCAGAGAGCGAGAAATTATCAACATCATGTCATATTTAATACTCCAACTATCCCCCTCAAGTGAAGACCACCTCCCACCCCCAAATAGTACACCTCCTAAGCGTTATCTGCAATCCCCTCGTTCTTGCGAACCCCAGTATCACTCTTTTGCGAAGCAGTATCCTCAATGACACCATCCAGTATCACGGAGCCTTCGAACCTCGTGTTGATCTCTTCAAGCTCTAGTCCCTTGGTCTCAACAAATGTAAAGTAAGCAATAATGAGGAACGCAAAGTTCCAGGATGCGTTGATGAAATAAAAACTTCCAGCCCAGATCAGCCATAGCATAGGCCATGGCGAAGGAGGCGAGAAGGCTTGGGACATTGATCAGCTCATGTCAGGAATTTGAGGCTTCTGAAAGAGTCACAACTTACCCAAATCCAGAATCGAGCATGCGGAAGATGGCTATGCCTGTAGCACGGAGTTTGAAGGGCGACACCTCTGTTGGGTACAAACTTGTCATGGGCGTGATGGAGAAGGCGTAGAAGCCCTGAAAGACGAAAATGACAGCAATGGTGCCATAAATTCCCGAGGTATTCGTGCTCTCGCCATAACCTATGGACAGCTGTCAGGTCCATGTTTGATCAATCAGATGAAATAGACTCACGTTTTATAAGACCACCGATCAACAGAAGCGTTGCTGTCATGCCGCCGACACCGATAAACGTCTGGATTCTGCGACCAAGGATGTCGAGCATGAAACTGCCAAAAATGGCTACAGCAAAAGACCAGCAGTTGATGATGACCTGTACTTGTGTTTGGGTGACCGGATTTGTGATGCCAGCTTGGCTGAGTATCTTTGTCAGGTAGAAACTGTATATAATGGTCAACGGCCAAGGCATGTCGTATTAAAAAGTCCTTACTCACGAGATGATAAAGTTTCCAAACATGTTGATCATAGGACCGAAGCTGCAAAGAATTGCAAGTCTCCGCTTGTTCGCCTTGGTTGCAATCATCTCTCTCCATGGATTGCGAGGATACTCAGCCGCCTCACGAACAATAGTGGCCCTGACCTCGCGTAGCTGCTCCTCTGCTTTTTGCAAGTCCACACTGTTCTTACCTTGCATGATGATCAAAACTTCTAGAGCCTCCTGGTTCCGATCGTGTGCAATCAGCCAGCGAGGAGACTCTGGCACAAACGGAACAATGAGGACAGCCAGCACGCTGGGGACGAACTGAAGTAGAGAAGGCAACCTCCATGCCCAAGTGTTCTGGATATTCTGACTTCCGTAATTAACAATGGCCGAGGCAAGGCTGCCAACGTAGTAACAGGAAAAGAAGAGTCCCAGAACGCGCGCACGTCGGTGAGGCGGAAGCAGCTCGCCGAGCAGCGTAGGTGCAGCTCCATTGCTAATTGCAGAACCGACACCGACGATAAACCTCGCAATGACGAACATGGGAATGTTCTGGGAGGCAGCCTGCAAGATAATGCCGACAACACTGATGGCTGAGGCGACGTAAATGGCACGTCGACGACCCAAGTAGTCTGGGACAGGCTGCATGAGAAAAGCACCAAAGATGCCTCCTATCCACATGGCAGCATTGTTGAGGCCTTCGGTAGCCGGGTTAAGATGGAAGTACTCTGAGTAAGAGGGCAATATCAACAACCCATTCATGACAGATGAATCATATCCAAGCGTCTTGGCGGTCATTAGCAGGAGACTATATAGTAATTCGGTTGACTGACTTACTGCCGAATTGACAATAGTGACAGCGAGTAGCAGGGGCATTAAAACCCTATGATCCGTAGGCACCAACCCAGATACATGTTTTCGCCCGAAGCCCATCCTCGTGGTGTTGGCGATAACTAAACTTGATGGAAGAATAGCTGATGGTAAAACCAGAGACTCGGGAGATCGTCTTCGCCAACCCAAGGCATCTTAGAGTTCGTAGAAGTATCTTATACTTCGTAAATATGGCTGCTCCTATCTGTAATTTCTTATCAACTATTGGCTATAAGGGACGTTATCATCTCTGGGGTAGAGATAGAGTCTTATCTGGCAGATGCTTATCCGCATCCGGAGTAGATCTCTGGGGAACCCCTGCAGACCCTAGCGAAGCTCGGGCGAGCTCGGGCGAGCTCGCCCACTAGTTTACCTTGTACAATCTCTCCAAGTAACTCAAGATCTCGGGTATTTTAGGCAGTTGATATGAATCCTTCCTTAGGTATAAGCTCCTTAGTCTCAGGACTACACCGACTCTATTTGCTCCAGCACCACACCCAGTTTGAGTTACAAGCGCAAGCTCGTCAGTCATGCCCGCTCCTATTCGAGAGTGGCCCGCATGGGCAGAGTACACCAGCGAAGACTCTGCATCAGTCAAGGACCCAGAGTTCTTGGCTATCAAAAAGGCCATTATCGCAGAATACGGCCCCGAAGCCCTCCGCAAGAGCTGGATCAAGGTGTGCAAGGAGCTGGAGGCTATCACCGATGAGATTGCAGACAAGGGAAATACCATCATTCCTACGTTTGAGACCTCCCAAGTCCTCGATGATGGCTTCACGGCTGTTCAAAAGCAGGAGATCAAGCGGATCGGCGCCTTTGTCTGCCGGCGCACTGTTCCATCAACTGAGACGACATCACTTTACAACGACTTGAAGCAATACGTTGTAGACAACAAAGACTCCATCCAGGCTTGGCCACTAGAAAGCCCATCGATGCTTGTCCTATACAACTCTCCCACTCAGAATGCTCTACGTTCGCACCCGAACCACCTCAAGCTCCAGCGCAAGCTAAACGAACTATGGCACGATTCGACCAACGAGACATCCCCAGATCCTCTTGTATATCTTGACGGCATTCGTGACCGCGCTCCGGGACAGCAATTTCTTGGCTTGGGTCCTCATATAGATGCAGGGAGTCTCTGCCGCTGGGCCGACCCGACCTACCGCAAAGTCTACGACAGCATCTTCTCGGGTGAACCAGACAACCACGACCCATATGATCTTGGCGTACGCCAAAACGCAGACCAAGAGCTCTACAAGGGCATGGCACACTCGACCGTCATACGCACGTTTCAGGGATGGACGGCTCTTACACCCACAGCCCCGAGAGAGGGTACTATCATGGTGTACCCTAACACCAAGATTGCCATTGCGTACGTGCTACTACGTCCGTTCTTCACTCCGCCCCAAGATCTGGCGTACATCATGGACGCTGAGAAGTGGACGCTGGACGATTCGACCGGCTGGTTTCCCGGAACTACAAAGCCTGACAGTCAGCGACTCAGCCGGGTGTCGCATCCTCATCTTAGACTGGAGGAATGCATGGTGTACATGCCCCAGATAAACCCAGGCGATACCGTATGGTGGCATTGCGATGTATGTCTTTCTAATCCCTACCTTTTACTTGTAGCGCTGATCCTTTGTAAGACGTGTCATGCTGTAGATACCGAGCACCTAGGTCAAAATAACGCATCGGTCGCATTCATTGCCGCATGCCCTACGACCTCTGTGAACGAAGTATACGTCAAGAAACAATTGGCCGCTATTTTGGGAGGACGCCCTGCTCCAGACTATGCGGAGGGAAATGATGACCTGGATGAAACTGCAATGAAAGGATACGTTGGCCTGGGAGGACTCGGAGATGAGGCACGTCGAGCATTTGGCTTTCATCTTCTAGGCACTGCGTAACCCCGAACTAGATTCTGTATATCCCATCTCATATTTCATACACCTAGTCCAAACTACCTACCGTTTGATTGTCTTCAACCATATTCTCTCGTAATATCCTGGCTGCATGGTACGCTACAGCGCTGTGCTCCTTGATCTTTTCTAGTAATTCAACAGCGCCTTGTATAGTTTCGGTATACTCCTCTTCCTCGATACATGAGTCACTTCGATATTCAGAGAGTAACGCTAGAGCAGATGCAAAGATGTGGTATGAAAGTGCCCTACATCATCATGAGCATTTTTTAATCAATAGGATTGCAAACGTACCATTGCTTCCGCATCGATATAGGCTGATCCCAGTTACGGTTGATCCAAACGATGCTCATGGCGGACCTGACACTGATTGTTCTCGCCCAGTCATACTGGCCTGGATATGAAAGCCACTGTTCCTGAAGCGTACAGTTGATCTGGAGGCGAAGATGCAGCAACACGAGGGTGAGATCGAAACGTTGCCACTTGATCCAAGGTTGCGCCAGTTCAAGCCCTCTAATCTTGTCATTCCCATCGGCATCAGGTCGCAAATGTACCGGCAGGGTATCTATGATCTCTGCCAGCTCTTCATCTGCCTTCCTAACAACCCGGACCAACTCAGCCAAAGACGATGGACCAGACCGAATAGCCTGGCGGAAGTAGTAGAAAAACTGTGGATGTCCTTGCCATAAAGATGTGGTAGTGAACCGGGTGGGTGACGTTCTCCTCTTCGTCTGTGGATGTGGCTGACGGTAGTGGAACGTCAAAATCAGTGTCATGAACCCTTGGTGGCTTATAAGAGAGGGTCAACCTAATCATCTGTTAGGAATGTGATAGAATAGAGGACATATACATATCAACGGTTGCAGGCCCACCAATCACATATAACAAGTGTCCACCATAGTCGATGTTGTCCTTCTGCGCTCAAGCATGATGAAGCCATCTCAGAGTGGCCCTGGTCGAGGCCAATCCTTTGAGAAATACGTATTGCAGAGCTCCAAAGATGTTCCCCTAGTTCCGAATCTCCTCTATTGTTGAAGGAAATACCCAGGATTGCTATGGCTTGGACAGAGCGTATGCTGGGTATCCGCATGAAGTCGGCCTTTTGCAGGCAAAATATGGCAGCGTGGTACCAGTTCGCTGAGGCTTCTTGGTGAGTGATGCCTACCAGCGGTAGGAGACGAGTTAGCATACGTACGGATTTGGAGCCAGAGGTGCTCACCGTCTGGGAGTGGCAGGTTCTCCGCTTCAGCGTCATCCATCATTAGAAGCGCTGTCTAATAGCCATTAGGTCTCAAACTTATAGTGTGTCTATATAGGTAGACATAGGAGGGCTTACACTCAGAACGCTGAAATAAACTGCCGTCCATGAAGCATCAGCTTTGTCGAGTGATGAATTCTCTTCCATGCTCCCTATAAACATGGCGCACTCATTACTAAAGTGCGGATACTCGAGTGCATAGTGCACCCACGAGTTCCAGGTCCTGTCGTAGGCAATCAGCTGGTCGCTGCAAGCAGGGCTTGGTAGGATAATGTCTTTCCAGTGCGAGATGGTTGAACCGGCGCGTGTCTCTGGAGTTGTGCAAATGCTCTGCCAGAGTTGTTCTTCGAGGCCGTTACTGTACTGGAATTCTTTGATCCTTCCGAGTGTTACCGGCCTTTCGTTGCTCTGACGAAGCTCTCCTCTCTCGGCTCTTAAGACACTGATCTCTCGACGTAATCGCTGATTCTCACGGCTTAGTTCCTCATAAGTGAGCACATGAGGACTATCTTGCCACCTAGACTCAATGAAATCAGAGGATTAGCCAAGTTCAACCACTTAATCGGCTCTGGCTACATACATTGTCACCTCGCCGCGTATGATGACCATCTCCCTCACACAAGCGTCTGCTTGTCCCCGCTTGATACAGCGCGAGCATGGCACCGACTTGTCACACTTCACCTTGCGAGAAGCACACGATAAGCAGCTGCGGGGTGCACGCTGCGTCGTGCGGAGGGACATTCCGGTGCTGCCCATGGCTGAGTTGTCTGGGATTAAACAGTTAGTGGGCAAGGATACGTGAAGATAAACGGCATATAAAATCTGGGGTTCAACCCAGCCGAACTCACCCGAGGACGGTCAGTGATCTACCTTAGTTAATCGGGTGGGTAGATAAGACCAACTACTCTTATCAAAGCCGCCGGCATCCGACCGAGGTAGCGTCGGCACATGCCGATGTCAAGATCATCAATATAATTAGTGGAATATCTAGCTTTACTTCAAGTTAAACGGAATTAACCTCCACCTACGCTCTTCATAATGTCTTCAACTCTGGTCTTCCAAGGGACAATCATTCACTCCCTCGATCCCGAAAATCTCGAAAACTTGGATACCCAACATTCAAACACCTTATGCCCCCGGTTTCAGCCACCAGACATCAGAGTCCAGGGTCCACGACGGAGCCATGTCGAATTTCAGTGAATATGGATTGGTCGTCGGCGATCACGGCCTGTGAAGCTTTATTGCCATCAGGCGTGTGCGTTTCCAACTAGCCGCAGCAAGTTCGCGGGCGATGTATTTACCGTGCTCTTGTTGGACAATTGCATTGCCAGCCTGGACGATGAGGGATGGGTCCACTGCTTGTCAGCAATGCCGATCTCGACCGTAATTTCTGATCACGTGAATACCAGAATCTTTTGATTGGTTTTGCTGATGAGTCATCCAATTTCACTAGCGTCCCCCACTTCCCACGCTTGTTTGCTAGCGTCCCCGCTCCCAAAGCTCAGACCAACCTCTTTAGCCTAACGGTGATAATTCTGATTGGTTCTGATCGATTAGTAGTCCATCTATTTTTAGCAAATCCGCTCGTACCAGGTACATTACTGACCCAAGGAGAAGGCTACCCTATATGGAGTTGATTAAATAAATCTCGAACTCCGAATCCGACTACGGCTAGGACCGACGTCGCTGCAAGCGATCCACAAGGCAACAGGAACCAACTTCCATGACTTCGCAAAGCTGGCAGAAGGGACATCCTTCTTCACGAGAATCTGCCCTCGCCACTGAGCTAGATATGGACTACTATTCTTCACCCTCCCCTCTTTGCATAAATATAATTCTCGTGTTTGGTCGTTCGACCGCACATTATAGACTGATGGAAGCTGCTACGCCCCAGCAACTAACAGAAGTCTTTCCAACCTACTGTTAGGCTCCAGGAGAGCCTCGTTGATGCGGAAAAGCGAGGATTCGCGAGACGTGTCCTGAATAAGGGTACAACGACGATAAGTATGCGGCAACCACACCGCGCCTCTATA
>NKCK01000425.1:0-15880 GCA_003946995.1 Fusarium oligoseptatum | reverse complement strand
CAGGACCAGGAGATGCTACTGTATCCCATCCCATCCCATCCCATCCCATCCCATCTCCCCGACCCTCCCTACAGCAGCTCAGAAGCACTGACACGTAAAACCCTTGTCTCCCCACAGTGAACGAGTTTCGCACAGCACGGGTTGCTGAGGTTCTCTCCGATTTCCGAACGCTGCAGTACTACATCGCCGCGGCCCCTGTCGACCCTGAGGACACGGGTGACTACTACACCGAGGGCTGGGCCGCTCTCCGCCAGTGTGCCCTGGATGGACATCACATTCTGGAATGTGCGGCGGACACGAGCGTGCCTAACCCTCCTGGAGGCGAGGACGAGCAGATGAAGGCCGAGCTCAAGCAGTGGGTGTTTTTTCGTCTAGGATAAGGGGGTTTCGAGGCTGACTTTTATGGTTAAAGGGTTCTTCTGGACGCGTACTCAAGACGACACGAGGGACAGAAGATCTATCTTCGTCAGGCGGCAGCGCAACGATGGGTCGAATACCGACGACAGGTGCTGCAGAGCGGCTCACCATCGAGAAACCAGTCGCAACTCCGAGCCTGCGACCGCCAACTTCGAACGGTACGACCACCTACTCGAGTTGCCTTGAAGGCTTCCCCAACTGACCGCCTCTGTGTTTAGGAACTGGCAGCCATCAGCGACGAAGTAATCTACGCCGAGCTCAAGGCCTCGGACGAAGGAATGGGCCGCTGGACGGCCGAAGACCCCAGCCTTCGAAGCGTGCTCCGCTGGCTTCGAGCACGCCGATGAACGAAAGGCTTGAGGGGGGGGGAGACGAAGAAGAAGTGATGAAGCGATCAAAGATACCCCGGAAACAACACAACAACAACTTCATGAATGAACCGACAAAAAAATAACAACCAACAACCCAACGCCTCACACGAATTTTTCTATTCTTGACGCCTACGATTCTTACGAGATAAACCCCCACGGCCGGAACATTTTTGCAAGGAGTTCTTTTTTTCTTTATGTCATCGGGATTTTTTTTCTTTTTCTGGGTAAAATACACGCAAGGAGAAAAAGGGGGGTCAAGGAGAACCAAGTGTGTTTTTCTGTTCGACACGACTGAGAAGATTCATGAACCTTTTTTTATTATTCATGGTCATGAAATGGCATTTGCAACCTAGCATGGGCATCATATCCAAAGAGATAGAGAGGGTTCCTCCTCCGAAGGGGGGCAACGCATGGGGCTGGGCTCCATTGTAATACAAACTACTGCCAGGAGCAGAAGAATCAACATGAACAATTACTCTACCTTGTTTAGACTATTTTGTGAAGAGTGAGGTTGCTGTAGATGATCAACATGAGTAACTAATTTACCATGTTTCGACCACAGGTGACGAACAGGTCTGACTACCTTTGGTGTATCTGAACAGGCGTGTTAGCATCCTTCTACGTTGGAAAGTATTCTTGGCGTGGTGGAATATAGCGGTCTATATGCACCGTTGACCAGAAAAGGCGTTGTTCCTGCTTTTAAGCGAGCATGTGCATCATGGTAAGACGGCGGTAGCATATAGGTGCTTCAACGTGCTAAGGGGTGCATCCAGCTTGCAATCACCACAAAATATTGGCTAAAGAACAGTTTGGCATAGACAACAAATAATAATACAATTTTTTCTCTATTCATCTTTCTATAAAAACTTGAATCGACAGTATATCTCTGCATCTTCAACGAAAGCCTCCCACGCTTGGAGGCTTTGTGGTGGAGTCACGCATCAACATGCCGCAAACGGCGGTAACCAATCCGGAGAGACCGGACTGACATTTGTGCATGAAGCATCATAGGAGTACATGTTATACATAAAATGCCGATATATATCAACGCTTGCTCTGAACGCACAAGGCAATACCGCCCAGCATGAGGCCCATCCCAACTGCGGTATCTGGAGTAGACGTTTAGAGACAGCCTCCGAAGGATAGGTACTAAAAACACTCACCTCTGCTGATTACCTTGCCGTCAACGTACCAATCACCGAGAACAGTGAATAGGAACGCCAAAGTGTTCACAATGGGAACCGTCAGACTCAGTTCTAGACAAATTGTCGTCATTAGCAGTTGATACCAAGGTTAGAGGTGGCGACCTGTCAACCTCGGACGGTCTAGACTAGTTGGAAGGATCGACACTTCTCTTTCTGACAGGACGCCGTCCATCAGAGACAAGCAGAACTTACCGGCCTTGCCAATGAGCAGAAAGAACCACACGCTTCCCGTGAGGTTGAGCACCAGCGGGATGGCGTACCGAGGGTTCCTCAGGAGATCGACAACCCCGAAGAATGCCCCGTAGACCTTGGACTTGAGCCAGCTGGCCCGGACGGCAGGGCTCTCGAGGACCGGGTGCGCCGGGGGATTGTGCGACTGGGCGGCCCGGCGGATGAAGGGGGTCGTGAAACCCCATGCGAGTCCTACGAGAATGAAGCTCAGGATGTAGTTGAAGACAGGGGGCTTTTCGTCTGAGGTCATGATTGTTCTAGACTTGAGGGGATGTGTGATGGATGCTGTGGAGTACAAGGGGGGGCGTGTAGAAAGAGAAGGAGGTAGGGGAGAGAACAGGAGGCTCGTGCGTTTGGGAGGGCTTTCGTCTGGTAGCCCTGTGAGGCCTGTGAGCGGAGTTGAGGAGTTGTAGATACAAGATGGTGTTGATCCAAGGTGGATGTCATCGACAAAGATGCCAGATGCGTTCTATTATTGGAGGTGGCGGGCACGGCCTCAGCCTCGCTCTAGCTGACGCTATTAGCTACAGGGGTCTAGATGATGGAGACAGACGCCCCGATCTTTCTGCTTCAGGGGGGGCTTGGGCGTGGCTTGCTATTCCCCCACACGCCGCGTGGTTGGCTGCGCTGAAGTTTTTAGCCGCATTTCTTACTCTTTGGTTTGTTTCTGACAATCGACATCCACCATCAAACCATCCCAACGGATTCTTTCCTTGTAGACAAGTCATGCAGACCGCTCCGGGCGCTTGGGTCCGCTCACTTTCAGATCCCTGCTCAGCTGGACATGGGGGGACATAAGGTTCTTACACACGACGCGCGACGTCATGCGCCGTCTTGGAAACATTCCGACTCTAGTCCATGGTTGGCCTCTTTTGGATCCAATCTTTTCTAGACGAAGAGAGAGACAACCTCGTGCGGGTTGGATCGCATGGCCAAGAGCCGCGCAGGGGGCATCTTTTAACCCTGATTCGTCGGGTTTGACGCGGACACGCCGAACTCGAGTTGGTCTCTTTGATCGACGTGGCGTTCAAAAGGACGCCTGGGTCAAGTCAAAGTGTTCCAAAGGTATTAGTGGTTTCTTTGCAGAGTTTCGGATCAACATACATATCCGGGATGACGAAGGTCATTGGCTTACTGGTTGCGTCGTTTGTTTGATCAACGACCAAATGCTATCCCATCATCAATCTCCTTTTCTCTCTGACAAGAGATGCACATAATCCGGCAATGACCGATCACCATGGTCATCTCCTCCTTTTTACGAGAAAACACTCTGTGAGGTTCAGGTCTGACATGATCGCGTACCTCCGAGCCGTGTTTATCTCAGCTCGTCTCTTGCATTCGGCTGAACTCTTGTCCCTTTTTCTCACCACTCAAACCCTTCACAAGACATTCTCAAGAGGAACAATTCCTAGCCTCTCATTCATCATCTCGCCTGAACCTTGATTCACTTGCCGCATGTGTGTGCGTGTGTGTGTGTGTGCAGATTCACGGGACTTCGCGCAGTGTTCGTGTCAGCACCAGACACGTCTCGACGTCATGCACAACGCGCCCATGATGATTCATCGACGGAGCAGCCCGCGTCTCCTGTCTCCTTTCCTCTTTGCTTTTTTGGCGTCTTCTCTGTTAAAAACAAAACCCCATCATATCTCGGCCGTTTCTACAACGGGCAAGTGTGCATTTTTTTTATCAACCGTCAAAATTGATGCGTCATGACTTCATATCTTAGGCCCCCAAACCAACAGTCTCAACCTTAACCCCTGGACTACGACGTTGATGAGCGAAGTGATATATGTGTCATGGTGTTATACCAAAGTTCTTCTATTGACCGTGAATCCCGATGGAGGACCTTCTCTCGTCTGCCTAATACTACCCAGGCCATCGGTAGTTTACAGAACGTTCTCATACCTCGCGGTAGCCCGGGATCGGAGCTAACCTTGATCGCACAAGTTAGCATCTCTGTTGCCCGGGCACGCCTTTTGCCGAAGATGATTGATACCATCGAGGACGGGTTGGCACGCAAGGAGAGGGGGCATGGAGTGTTTGTTCCTGACCGAGAGAAAGAATCCCTGTAGAAGTCTTACCCCAGATACGCCCACACGTCACCACTCTGGCAGACGGCACAGTCTCTAGAATGAAAGCTCCGTGATCGAGCGAGTAGGAAGTCGTGAAAATGTGCGAGACTACCAGTAGCTTCACCGCCGGGATCGAACAAGCTAGAGGATCGAGGAGGTCATCAATTGCGTCAATGAAGTCGATTTTTCACGGTGGTCGTTCAAGAGCACATCGGCGATCTGCGAGGATGAGCGTCAAGGACCAAGTATAAGAAGGGGATGTTGTCCCTCGATGGAAGCTCTCTCAACATTCTCATCAACACAGCAATCCCACAATAGCAACAGCAACAGCAACAACTTCCCACTACTCTAATACACCACCACAACCATCAAAATGACCGATGCTCAGATCGCCGGAGGCCACAAGGCTACCATCAACAACCCCAACACTTCCCAGGAGGCTAAGGAGCACTCCAAGAAGGTCCTCCACGAGGAGTTCAACGACGGAAATGGTAGAGAACCCTGATCTTCTGATCATGAAGCCGATTCTAACATTCATGTCAGTCCCCAAGGCCGGTGACAACAAGGAGAAGAACCCTGGCAACGTTGCCGGTGGTCTCAAGTCGTGAGTCTTTACGTCTCTAGAGGTATAGGGATATGCTGACCAGGTTCTAGGACCCTGAGCAACCCCAACGCTTCGGACGAGGCAAAGGAGTCTGCCAAGGAGCGTCTTGACAAGATGGGCGAGTAATGTTTAGCTGTCTAGCGATGCAATGACACACGGATATGCGCAGCGACCTATTGGCTTTGTATCTAGTATGAGCAATCAAGTTGCTGCTTCACAATGTGTTTCCACCTCTACTGTGACTTTGACAGATTCACTTTTCGCAACCAAACCAGTCTCTCAACGAAAACATCACGCATGTCGAGAACCTCATCCGAATCGATATCGTTAAGCCGGACTACATTGTTCAAGATGCATCGTATCTTCTGCTATATCCCACTTGAAGTATCGTAGTATCATGGGTGCTTTGGCGCAGACATTCAGCATATACTCATAACACATGGATGCCGACGTTAGTATAAGAAGTACACGGATAGGCAGAATAGACTTTACAAGGATCCCCTTCCACTCTAGACTTCCTTCTTACTCTATTGCTACTAACATGTCAAAGACCCAAGGTTGCTGTATCTTTTCTTCCTTTGGCATCGTTTCGGAACCAATCAAAAGACATGACAAAATAGAACTTCATATCCGAGTCTAACACTACCGTTCGTACACAATAGAGGACAGCTAGCCTACCATGCAAGGAGCATACAAAACCTCTCGAGCAATCATCTTTAAACAACCAAAACACACGGACCCAACGCCATTCTCCGGCCAACCAATCTTGACATCACCCAATGCCCGAATCATCGCGTCTCGGAGTAGTCGTTTAGCGCAACGCAAACCGCTCCTCTATGGTGCCCGTTATACTGGCGAATGATCTGCTGGCTATGCAGTTCCCAAAGTCGCGCGTAGTGGTCCGAGCAGGCCGTCACCAGGTAGGCAGAGTCGGCGCTGAAGGCGCAGTCCCAGACCCAGCGTTGGTGGCCAGTGAGGGTTGCCTCGAGGGGGTAAGGCTTGGGTTCAGGGTCAGTGCTGGGCTCAATGTTCTTGACCTCCCAGATCTTTGCCGTGTGGTCGGCGCTGCAGGTCGCCAGCTTCTTGACGTCAGGTGAGAGCAGGATGCGCGTGATGTATTCCTTGTGCGCGCTGAAGTGCGTGACTGGAACTAATTGGGTGCGGTCAAAGTTCTGGATAAGGTTCCATACAAACACGTTGCCCTGTAAATGTCAGAATCAGACCGTCAGATGAGCTGGTTGAAAACTTACAGCATTAT
This sequence comes from Fusarium oligoseptatum, assembly GCA_003946995.1. NCBI lineage: Eukaryota > Fungi > Ascomycota > Sordariomycetes > Hypocreales > Nectriaceae > Fusarium > Fusarium oligoseptatum. The sequence goes on along the minus strand of NKCK01000425.1, from coordinate 9,722 downwards.
TCGCAGCGCATAGGAGAGAGCCGTCACTAGCGACTGTGACGCTGGAAACTGAGACGTCTTCTTCTGGGATGAGCTCGTGGGAACAGTTGTTCTCAGCCAAATCCCAGACTCTGACGCTGCCAGACCGATCGCAGCTGATAATCTCACCCTGGTTCGGGTGGATCACAACATCATTCACAGGGCAGCCATGGTTATAGCTTCGTTGAATTGTCCCTGTCCTTGTCTCCCAGATCTTGACGGTGCCGTCCTCGGAGCTGGTCACCATCCATTTTCCTTCGCAGTGAAAGGCGACGCCAGTGATATTTCCCGTGTGGCCCTCGAAAGTCAGCAGCGGGTTCGGATTGGTCGACTTGATATCGTAGAGCTTGACCGTGTGGTGGCCCGCGGCGGCGAGGTATCGCTTGTCGGGTGAGATACACAGGCGGTTCACCTGCGAGTCTGGGTGCTGAATGGTGCGCGAACAGATACCCGACAATGCCTCCCAAAACCTATCGAGAAAGAGTGTCAACGGGGGAAGCTCGTGGAGGAAACGCGAGTCGCATCGAACCTGATCGTGTGGTCATATCCAGCTGCGACGTGGGTTAGCTCGCGAGTCGCAAGTTGTGGAGTAGGTCAGTCGCATTTACCAGTGCAGAGAATGACAGACATGTTGAAGACGGTAAATCAGTCGCTTGAAGCTCAGCTCATGGTAGACGAGTCCTCCAGGGACCTTGTGGCCTTTTCTAGGGTGAGGAGAGTGAGAGGTAGCTCTGTAGGTATCGTAGTAGTAACTCCCATTGATTCCTAACTTTGGCCTTCGCTGCGCGGGACGCGGTCGCCGAAATGCAACAATCGGGGTATGCTATAATCCGTGCATTACCCCGATGTCAAGCATAACCCTCCTCCCTACCTTCCTCACAGCACGACGTCTACTTTTTCTTGGTTTCTAACTACAAACTTCTCTTCCGTGAAATCAAAGACCAGAAATCATCTCTTCAGAGACATGGAATTTCAATCGAGGCATTTGGAGAACGAAATGATTTGTTTCGGTATACAACATGGCTCACTGTCATCCCACGAAGACGATGCATCGGAAAAGACACCATCACGAGCTGAATCCAGGCCACATACAAAATGACAAGTCTTCAGACGAACGACTGTACCTCTCCGGTATCCCGCGGGGCGTTGCCTATCCGCCGAACTTGTCATTGTGTGTCGGAGGAACCTCCGCCTGTGCGACAGGTCACACGAGCTCATCGACGTTTTTGTCCATGCCATCACCCGTCTCGCATATTGGCGACAGGTTTTAACATGGGGTACTGACTCAGGACGTCGGGATTCCTTTCTTTTGAGTGCTACCAGGGCCTATCCACGCCAGCATGTTCCAGTGGACTGTTCAACGATTGGATCAGGCAGGTAAGCCTTGCTTTGCAGGCGGATACCGACAGCCGTTATGACAACGCCACGCTGAGCCATGGCCGGACTCGACTGCTGTCATCTACACATACATCGATTGCTATTCTTTGCAATGTTCGGTCTCTATCCGTGACTCACGACGATTGTTACAGGAGTTCAGCTTAAGAACGTATTCACCCACATGTGAAGCCCAGGCTCTTCTACCCCCGATGGACACCCCTTCCCTTTGGCCAACGTCAATTTCAAAATACCTCTCAACAACATTATCAGATCATTTCACGGGCATGTCACGATGCAGGTCCAATGCTGTGTGACGCCGTTGGACGTCGAATGCGGCTTGTCGACCCCTGCTCTCTCGGAAATTCTCAGACATACCTACCGTTTTGTCTCGGATTATGGTCAGAAAACCTGTCAACTCGGCTTCAGTCTTGGGGGATGCATCAGATATTCGTCAGTGGCATTCGCAAGTGCCGGAGCCCCTGCTGGTAACGCCGAAGCCGAGACGGTGGTTGACCTATCTGAGGCCCTCTCAAGCGAGCATCTGTCAGTAGGTTATCGGACAAGAGTCCGAAGCCGAAGCCGGGTTATGCGGCACATAGTTGGGCTGTCTATTGATAGCCACGTTGCCCCACGAATCAGGTTGGCCCTCTATTGCGAGCTGAGGCCTCGTATCGCCGGTCTTGCCATCGATTTCCTCGAGCTGCATTACGGGTCATCTGATCTTCTAGCGTCAACGTGGATGCCATCTAATCAAAGCAACTCAGCTGTCGGGAGCTGAATCTGCAGGACTCAAAATCAAGGTATGTGGCATCATATCTCCCGATGAGCCTTGTCAGAAGGTTTGTGAAACAGACTCGAGATTGCCTTGTGCCCAACTTTTACGCCAGACCCCCCACCTTGATTCTCTCGACAAGTGTTTACTGATGATGGGCTGTGACTCGTGGACCAACTGAACCAAGGGAGCTAGAACATGGTGGTCAGATCGTGAATAGCCTCGTTTGGACTGGCTGAATTCTTGTGCCGGGCAAAAGGCCAGAGACGGCATTGATCAAAGGCATACCCTCAAGATTGGCCACATGCCTTTCTACGAGTGATTTTTACTCTTCAACAACCATGAATGGGCAGACGACAAGGCGCGTGACAAGGGTCTCAGAGGATAAGAGGGTAACACAACAAGATACGGCCAGGGAAGGGAAGTACACGTACGCGCCGATGAAGTCACAAAGAGTTGCCGGTCTAACTCGTTCTATTCTGAGGATTCATTTGGTCGACTGAGGATGACTATTGTTGACCGGTCCAGCTGATGATGGGGAACACAAGCGTGGGATGTCGACAAAAACGTCGTGGCCTTGCATGCTTGGTCCTGTCTCGGGAAAGGGCTTTTCGGCCCTCCCTGTTGCAGAAACGAACATGTAAACGGTCTGCCGAAAAAAAGTCGGTCTGGTTTGAAGGGAAGGGAAAACCCTTGTTGAGCTGAACGGGCCCGACGCTTATCGGGATGATGCACCGGGCAACACGGGACGGACACGGGACGGGGGCAACGGCCAAGGCATCCACAGCCTCGGGCCTATACATTTTGAATACTACAGGCCACTACGGAAGCACTGCAGAGAACCACTGGACAACAACTACATCATCGGACAGAGCCGTTTGTCAGTATCATTGCCTTGTCTTTCAGCACAAGGCCGTTCTCCGGGTAAGGCTACATCTGACATCGCACAAGAATCAGATATCTGCTTCTCAAACAAGATGTGACGTGGATGTGAAATGGCTTGGTCTATTCTTGCCCTACCCCAACAAGCCCTAGCACATGGTCTCATGGCTGCTGCAGGAGCTTAATTGTGGATGCACGCAATAACATCTAGGTGCTTGTGCTTGTGCTTGTGCTTGTCTCTGAGAGCTGGGGTGCTGTCGCCAACCGCGAGGCCGCAGACGTTCAGCCGAATCCACTGTTCTCAAAGGGTCTTTGCCAAAGTTGGCTCGTCGGCGGCCGGGACGTGAGGCACGACCTAGAGATCATGCAGCAAGCCGGTGGGTTTGGTCAGCGCGGTCTTCCATTTGCCGGTCCTCTCCGGAACCGGTCAAGACTTCGAGGGATTTACTCCCCGACCAACACTCCAGTAGGCACCGAGGATGTGGTCCGCGAGGCGTTGCTTGCGCAGACCGAGGGGGAGGCTGCAGGAGGCTTAGGGGGGCCAAGGCTGCTCGCCATTCGGTCCAGCTTGTGCAGTTGCAGTTGCAGTTGCAGTCCAGTTGCGCGCTGCGGAGAAGGCGTGGGCGTAGGCATGGATGGACGCCTGGAAATGAGGCCCAAGATGACCACAGAGCGATATCGAATGTGGAAGTCGTTACCGCCTAGATCTTTTTCCTTTTTCACGGTTGGGCTTAGATTGACCAAGACATGGCATGGCATGTCATGGCTTTGACTGTCAAGGTGTGAGAGCCCGAATCAAGGCAACCGCCCATCCTTGACATGATCGCCATCACAAGACCCGATTGCAGCCGGCGTCATGACAGCGGCTACCGGCTCTGGCTCTGGCTTTGACTCTGACTTACAGACGCGCTTGTGTCAACCCTCGTCTTGATAACTTTCCGTGGGGCGGTGAGGTGTTGGTTGCCGTCATGGACGGACGGGACCCAGTCTGTCGGTGTTGGTTCTTCCCCTTTGGCGCCGTTGATGATGTCCAGATCCCGAGTATATATACCGGTACAATTCCCAATGTCTCAAGATGATGTTCTTTTTGGTCGAGCAAGCAACCTGAACCGCAACAGCCAGATCAACTTGAACTCGACCTCATCTCAGACAGCCTTCTTCTCGAGTTGCAATCATGAGCTCGCCCCTTTCTTCGTACGTCTTTGACGAGTATGGCATGACTTGGATCACCTGCGATCTCTGCAGCGGTTCGTTCCAGCGCGAAGCGTACGTCTACTCATCGTACTGCCATTGTCGAGCATTGCTAACCTGGAACAAGTCAAATCTGCAAGCTCTGTCAGGGGAGCAAGGTCCGTAGGGTTTCCTATGACTATCTCGCGAGAGCATCTGCTCCTCCACAAGTGCAACATCAGGGGGGCAACCCACCAGCACCACCAAAGCGCGACAACAACAACAATCATGGATCGCCGCCCAGCAACCAAGGCGTGTACAGCGGTCGCTCTTCCTGATGGGCTCTCTAAACATTGCTAGAGACCTGATGGGTCTCGCATGTATATGTCAAACCAGTACATGTTTAAGAGGGTTATTGAGTCTGCGAGAGTTGATACTTTTTGAGATACCTTGATTTTTGCTTTTGCTTTTTTTCTTTGATGATGGAATGATACGATGGACAATTTTTCGAGAAAGATTTGTTGAGTCACTCGTTGATGAGCTACTCGATTTGGGTATTGGAGGCAGTATGATGTGCTTCTTTGCCGTGTCTAGAGAACCTCAACAGCAACTATATTCTTTCCAACTACTTTCTATTCTATTAAGTGAAACTGAAGTGACGATTGCACAACTTGTCATGACACAATTCCTTTTCAGCTTCACTTGAATGTTGGTCAATGAATGCCACTCCCAGAGATCCTGCATTTCGTTTCTTGGCTTTTACTTACATGGCACCTTAGAGTGGGTGTCTCCATCATGAACCTAACTCAAGTTCCATCTCAACTCATATAGATCCAATTGATAGTGGACACACAGAACAATATATGTTACCAGTATAAGAAGTCTCATATTAGTCCTCAATCTCAAAATCCCGGCCATCTTCGGAACTATTTTACACCACCGAACATTGACTAGAGGTACCTGGTTCCAACTCCCGTCGTATCTAAGCTGGGATCCTAACTTTATAATCTAAGTATTAATAAACTAAAGGATAAAAAGAAGAAATAATAGTATTATTATTTTTCTAATACTATTAAATTACTTTTTAATAATTTTTCTAATTATTTTATCCTAAAATCTAGTCATTTTGCCCTAATAACTATTCAGGGTTGGTTCCTAGTGTCTCAAGTTTTTCTACGACGGCGTGCTAAGCTCCTAAGAAAATCATAGAGCGGACAACAGCCTCCGTCGCTCCCCATTACCTTTTTCGTCCTGACAAATAGCGTCCCTCACGATTTTTCTCTCTTGCCCCGCGTCATGCCGAGCCCCATCGCGTAATTGCAAATTGAACCCCACCCCCACTTCCATCCGGTGACCGGAGGAGGAGGAGCAGGCAAACGACATCTCTCTCTGCATGATATATAACTATCTTTCTTTTCTCCTCTTTCAGTTTTCTAATATATCTCATCATGAGAACTGCCCTTCGTCGAGCTGCCATAACCTCAAGAACCTTCTTCTCATCACGCAGCTACTACACGCCCTCCTTAGTCCGCAGAATGTCGTCCATCCCCGATCCCGTCCTCAAGAAGCCCGTCAAGCTGTCTCTGGTGCAGCTCGCCTCGGGAGCAGATAAGCAGGCAAACCTCACCAGCGCAGCCTCACACGTCGCCCGCGCCGCAGCTTCGGGGGCAAAGATTGTCGTCCTCCCCGAGTGCTTCAACTCGCCGTACGGAACAAAGCACTTCCCCGAGTACGCAGAGACACTCCTGCCTAGTCCTCCCTCCCGCGATGCCGCGCCTTCGTTCCACGCCCTCTCGGCCATGGCCGCTGATAACGGTGTTTACCTTGTTGGAGGCTCAATTCCTGAGTTTAGCCCGGACTCGGGAAAGCATTACAACACCTGTCTAGTGTTTGGACCGGACGGCAAGCTGCTGGCTACACACCGAAAGGTGCACCTGTTCGACATTGATATCCCCGGTAAAGTCACCTTCCGCGAGTCCGATGTCCTGAGCCCAGGAAACAAGGTGACGCTGGTTGATCTGCCCGAATACGGCAAGATTGCCGTCGCCATCTGCTACGACGTGCGCTTCCCCGAGCTGGCCACCATCGCCGCCCGCAGTGGTGCCTTTGCCCTCATCTACCCCGGAGCCTTCAACACCACCACCGGCGCTCTACATTGGCAACTTCTCGGCCGAGCCCGTGCCGCCGATAACCAGCTCTACGTTGCGCTGTGCAGTCCCGCCCGCAACGTTAACTCGGACTATGTTGCCTGGGGTCACAGTCTTGTCGCCGACCCCCTGGCCCAGGTCCCTGTCGAGGCCGATGAGAACGAGACCATTATCGAGTGGGAGCTTGAACCTGAAAAGATCACCGAGGCGAGGAGGAATATTCCTCTCAACACGCAAAGGAGATTTGACGTGTATCCGGATGTGAGCCAGGGAAAGGTCCAATTTGAGGAGCCATGATTTCAAGAGCTTAGATAATAGAAACCTGTCAAAAGTTATAGACCATTGCGTGTCCTAGGTGGCTCATGATGTGATGTATGGTTAGAGCAGCTTCACGTGAACATGCACCCGCGTGAGAGATTGAAATCCTCTATATTTCATGACTCCATGAGCCCTACTCGCAGTAACGCCAGAGTCTTTTCCGTATTGTGATGCATATCCTGGCATCCATGAATCCGCATGGCCACCTTGGCCTGGTTTTCCCCCCGTGATCCCATTTCCAACATTAAACTCGTAAGCAATGCCCAACCCAGTCGTTTCTCGTTTTCAGTCGTCTTTAATGGTGACCTTACTCGAGGGCCTTCTCGGCAAACTTGGGGAGGACAAAGCTGGCCTTGTGGATCTCGGAAGAGTAGTATCGGCACTTGGCATCCTCCTCCTCCTTGGTCCACTGTCGGAGAGGGGTCTTGACGTCGGCGTTGGGGTCCTTGGAGCAGACCATGAAGCCGATCTGGCCCGAGGGGTAGGTGGGGATAGTGGTGTAGGCGTACTCGGCGACGGGGAAGATGGATCGGCAGTCCTTCTTGAGCTGGGTGATGAGAGGCAGGTGAAGCCATTGGTTCTCGGCTGTGGCAGAGTCAACTGTGTAAGCGTAGTCCCAGGATGAACTATCGCGCAGTGCAACAAGTAACGAGGCAGGAACAGCAGAACGCGGCACGCATAAAGGCAAAAACTGAAAATGCATGCTAACGCGGGACTACCGGAAGCTGAGCTGGGAAAGCAGCACTGGCTTCTGGTAGTCGCTAGGTCGGGAGTGGCACCATGATGTGCCAATCGAAGGAGAGCCCAAGCACACCAGTCAACTTTGACAGTGGTGCATGGTTCCCCGACTCTGCCGTTCCTAGTGACCCCAGTTACTTCCCTGAGGAAAATAGGGAACATACAACCTTGGGTAGAGATGACACCGCCCTCCTTCAGGGCATCGTGGAGGAGCTTGAAGTAGTTCTTCTCGAACAGGGCCTCGGCGGGGCCCTCGGGGTCGGAAGAGTCGGTGATGATGACGTCGAACTCGTTCTTGTAGTCGTTGAGGAACTTGAAGCCGTCGCCGATGTGGACCTTGACCTTGGGGTGGTCGAAGCCGACGGACATGGTGGGGAGGTACTGCTTGGAGAGACGAACGACGGCCTGATAATGTCAGTATGAGACTAGATCTAGGAGTGTGTGAAAGTAAGTACCTCGTCAATGTCGCAGAGAATGGCCTCCTCGACACAGTCGTGCTTGACAATCTCTCGGAGGACACCGCCATCACCACCACCAATGACAAGAACCTTCTTGGGGTTGGGGTGAGAGTTCATGGCGAGGTGGGTGATCATCTCCTGGTAGGAGAACTCGTCGCGCTCGGTGCACTGGACGACGTTGTCCAGGACCAGGACGTTGCCAAAATCGGTCGACTTGAAGATGAGAACGTCCTGGTACTTGCTCTTCTCGTGAACGAGGACCTTCTCGACGCGGAGGGTCATGGCCTGGCCGGGCCACATCTCCGAGATCTCTCGGAACCAGCCATCTAGATAGAGATTGACGAGTCAGCCAATGTTGGGGATTGGGTTATGATGCGAGTAATGGAGCGGTCTGTCAGTGGGCTCATCATGAGGGGAAGCTTGGGGTAGTCTCCAACGGAGGGGTGAGTTGAGGTTAAGCTGTGGTGTCGGGATGAGGTCGACGCGTGTCATTGAATCGAGAATTGATTTCTTGGTGCAATTCTCTCCAGATACGGATCGTCGGGATCGAATTTTTGAAGATATTCGCGACAATGAGGGAGACGAAGCGCGATGGACGATCATCATGGGAGAGGGGCAGCGCGGGGTAGAAACTTTGTGCGTTTAAACTCACCCTTGATGGTCTCGTGGGTAATCTCCTCGGAAGACATTGTGCTGAAGAAGCGTAGAGAGGTGGGAAGAGCAAGCTGCGAGCGACGATTGTAATGAAGCGACGAGCCGATGAGTCCAACTGCGAGCGGTGATGAAAGAATCGTTGAAGAGGGTGCGAGGCTTGTCTTTTTAACGAGTTCGCAGCCACGACGCACCTGCACGTACCCGGACCTTCCTGGTGGGGTGGATGCGGGTAAAAATTTTTCGACGCCCACCGCAAAACAGACCACGGCAGCGTCATAATTTTTTTTCCTGTCTCACTACGGTACGGTACGCACACAACCTTGGGCAGCAATAACCTCCAGACCCCAACTTGGAACCCCAGATATCGATTAGGCGGTGATGAAAAAAAGAATGGAGACCTACGCGAGGTATTAAACAGCATCCTTGAGACCAAAGAGTACCGTGCAATGGCTGTGCCTCGAAGGGTATTCCCAGAAAACATGATGACCTGGCACCACTAGCAAAGAACGCATTGGCCTGCTAACCCATGTTTTTTTACGTCGAGTTTTTTCTTGTAAGCTTCTTTAGCACTTCAAACACAACTTCTGCCTGTCCAATTGCTGTCCTCTCCGGCTCAAGATGTCAAACGTCACTGGGCAGAACGTGGGGTGTTGAAGCCGCTATTTCTCTCCAGATATTTCCACTTGTAGTAACTAAGCATCGCCGGCTGCTGGTCCGGTTTGCAGACGGCAGAGTTCTCCCGTCCCCGTGGGTCGAGCCATGTTGGGCATGTATGTATATCACCAGGGACCGGGACGTATCATGATAAGAGTCTACCTACCAGCATTCACCACTGTGAGACCCAAGCTCAGTGTTACTCGGATCCATGTACAACTCTAGATAACACCTCACAATGCTTGAGCAATCCCTCAGCTCGACGTCATCTTCTTCCCACGTCATAGCGGGTTCTCATGAGCTAGAAGCATAAGCTGAAAGAGAAGCACGGTCAACCAACATGCTCCGATTGGGCACCGACCTCGAATGTTCACCTAACCCACTCAATGCCGGCGGTCGAAGAAAAAAAGAAGGAAAAAATTACGGTGTGTTCCCGGTGAGCTCACAGTACCTGCGTTACGCAGTGTGTCATGCGCTGCCAGCCGGGTCAAGAAAAAAACGAGACACCCGTACAAAGCTCTTAGATTATTTTCC
>NKCK01000424.1:0-15996 GCA_003946995.1 Fusarium oligoseptatum | reverse complement strand
GTTTTTATAAATTATATAAATAATAATATTATTAAGAAATACTTAATCTTATTTATATAGTTTAATTTTTATATTATTTTTAAAAAGTTATTTTTTATATATAATATATAATTATATTATAAATCTAAAAAGTATTTATAATATAGTTATTAAATTCTTTAATCTTTTTAATATAAGAGGTTTAGGGTAGGCTAAATTATAAATATACTTAGCGAAAGACTTAAGACTTACTACACGAGACGCTTTACAAACCGTAGGTCTAGTAGTATTTCCAAAACCCCAAGTTCTATGCCGTAGATAAGTATACAGTCTTTAATTTATCTAAAGAGGTCGTGTCTTTAAGACTGCTTTGACTTGAACCTCTTTCTGACACGGCTTCAAAGCATTAACTTGAATTTAATATATGTATAAGCGGTGCAAGATGTCGAAAATTACACGGTATAAAGAAAGCAATAGTCACCCCCCCTCCGCCCAGCTGCCACCCGATAGCATCTACTTTGAATCGACAAATGCACTATTCTGCAACCATGTCTCCATCTTGGTCACATTAGGGTGGACCTTCTCAATCTCGACCAAATCGGCACCGTACCCTTCATCCCTGAACCAATCTACCATGAGTCCCATTTCTGCAACGCCATGCTTCAACGCTTTACCAAGGAGACTAAAAGTAGTGCCAGATGCCTTCCCTGTCACTTTCTGGAACGTTTCGCTCAACTGAGAGAAGGTCAAGACGTCTCCCACAAGGCCAACAGCCCTTTTATTCCAAGTCTTGGGATCATGAAAGGCCTCGGCTCCAAAGAAACCAATATCCTTGGTAGCGATCCATTGGAGTGGCTTATCCTTGATTGTATCGCGCAGCATTGTCATGAAAACCTTGCCTGGGAAGCCGGGAATAAGGTTATCCATGAAGATAACCGGTCGCAAGATTGTCCACCCCATACTCTTTCCGGCAGTCGTATCGCGTAGATAGTGTTCAATCTCGTGCTTTGTTTTGAAGTGCGGCACGGGTGTAGGGTTGTCCCACGACCGCTCGTTGCCGCCGCGCTCAACGCTGCTGTACACGAAGTGCTGCACACCAGCCTTGATCGATTCATCAACCATGGCTTTGCCCTGCTTGATCTCGCCTTCAAGTGTAACATCTTTACCCATCGAGACCTGTACAGAGTACACACCCCAGAGTGGTACAGTTCCAGCGACTTGTTTCGCAGACTCAAAGAGTCTGGTCGTCGAATCGAGGTCGCCCTCGACTAGACGAATCGACGATGGCGATTTGGCGGCGAGGCGTTGGGCGCTGGGAGACTTGGCATTACGAGTGACGGCGAGTAGGAGGAAATCGGATGGTTTTCTGCTAAGGAGGGCGTCGATGACGGCACCACCTTGGTTACCCGTCGCGCCCGTAACCAAGATTGCTCGAGACATGTTGGTGAAACGATGAACCAGGAGGGACGAAGAAGAGAATCGGATGCAATGACAGTGCTTGAGAGAAAGATAGGTGAATGTCCCTGCTAAGAAGTCTCAGAGTTCAAGCGGCCGATGTCTTGCTTAAAACTATTGAAAAGTAAGGGGCACCGGAAGAACACAGTTGTCGGGCCGGCAGGAAGGCGCTCGGGGCTGTCCGTTTCTGAGGTTGGATAATCAAGATGTCTCCTGCGGCATATGTCGGACGCCGAAATTGCTAGCGTCTAGGCATGATGCTCAACTTCGCGCGATTACCGATCGCAAGGCTTTGAAATAGTGCCACACATCATTTATTAGTGACAATGTTGAAGCTCATCTGATATGGCGAGACTGCTAACAATAACTTGATAATTTGTCGGCTGTGGTAAGTAAAAAAACTAGAGTAAAAAATCAAAAATTACAAACTTTAAATGCTACGAGGGCATATAGAGTGAATAAAAATTTAATTCGACACCAATTCTATTGCAGCGCCTCATTTCACTTGCCAGGGGCTGGCTTTTTTATTTTCATTCTTTCTTGTAAATAATATAACTAATTACTAACTATAATCTTATGAAATACCTTAGTGTACTCAATAGACATAGACTGACCTGTCTAATCCAAGTCCTGGCTGTTGAGTCTAACGCTGTCCTCTAGAGAGGTGAATGACGACTTGCCCAGCCTTTTTAACAGCTGAATAGATCGCGATCGCGGCTTCTCAACATCTGATAGGTCCCGGCCAGACTTGAAATCCTTGATGAAGGTCTTGTTCGGGTTCTGACGTCGTAGGATAGCAAGAATTGTATCAAAGTTCCATGGCTCTGCCCAAGCAAATAATCTTTCGCCCTGGGCATCAGAGAATATTGTTCCCGCAACGTGAAGCTTCGCGGTGTCCTGTACATCAACAAAGTACTCTTCACGAGACTGTTAGTGATGTTTGTTCTGGAATCAAATAAACTCGGCATTGACATACGAGGGGGGATATTCTTCAGCCGTTCTAGATCGGTCCCGTTCCAGAGACTCTGGATAAAAGAAGAGGTCGATGGGTGCCCTTGGTTCGTGGGGTCAAGGCTTTTACCGAAATTGGTGCTAGGAAGCACTGCAGCAAGTCAGTCCGAGTATCTGTACGGTGATAGACGACACGGCCGATACCTGTATTCACGACCAAATTCGAACGACAGGACTGATCCTTGTAATAGAAATCCCACACAGCCCGTTCTGCCTATGTTTTGCTGCCTGCATAGGCCACGTACCAGTGTGCCGGTGAGGATGAACGCTGTGCCGCTACCACAGCCTCATCGTTCCAGGTGTTCTCCGTCACCACGATACCTTCCACCTCAGGCCGAGGAAGAACTGCTGCAACTGAGGAGCTGGTGAGGACGAAGCGTTTCACGCTCGGCTGCTTGTTAGATGCTTTCAAGGCGTTCATGGCGCCAGCAACCGCATCGGTGATCAAGCTCTCAGTGCTGGTGCCCCAGTCCAGGGGCGAGGCAACATGTACAACCGCCGCAACACCTTTGCAAGTATCAGCGCGGTTGAACTAGGTGATTTGAGGTGAACCAGCTTACCTTTTACAGCCTCCTCGAATGCATCTGGCAAAGCCAAGTCGATAACGGGAAATAGCGTAAACCTGTCTTGGCCATACTGCTTGACGAAGAGGTCTTGAATCCAGGCGCTTTTCGACACATCGCGCATTGTTCCACGAACATTGTAGCCTCGTTCAAGGAATTCACTGGCAACTTGGGACCCAATCAGACCGTTGACGCCTGTCACCAGAATGGTTGAGCCTTTTGGAATAGCATAATGTCCATTAGGAAGAGGTAACATGATGGGCGGTGGGATTCGGTATCGCTATGAATCGCTGTGAGTTTTACCTAGCTGCAATGTGATGTAAGGCGAAGGGTTGGCTAAGAGATAAAAACTGAGCGATTTCATCAAGCGGCTTCAACATAATGACTCGTGCGATGAGCGAACGATGAAGACAGCGACCCGGTATCCGACAAAGGCCGAAAGGACATTGATTGGTCTGGGATTACTAAGAGAAGGTCACTAGAATGCCGAGAAGGCAGTAAGGGCAAGTAAAGTTGCAAAGGAGTTAGAATGCATAGATGTCCGATGCTTACAGATCATAATCGGTCGGTGTCCGATCTAGTCCATTCCTGCGACGACGGTCTTTTTATGTACCGATGACCGAAAAAAAAATGACGACTAAAGGAGCAGGGGTAGTCTTGCCTTTCCATAAAACTATCTGTTGCCCTCTACAATTGCATCCAATCCTTTCCGAAGTAAGACAGCCTCTCCTTTCCCATAAGCCAGCCTTTTCGCTCGCTAATACCGTTCCTTTCCTCTAATCTGTCTTACTCTCTTTTATTCTCTCCTCAAACAGGACCTTGGTTTGTTCGGGATGAGCGACGTACCCGAGAAGGCGCTGGAAACGGACCCGAGTGCCGCAGCCGAGACTTCGATAGATACTGAAACTCAAGGACCAAGCAACACCATGGACGACGAAACAGCGGTTGTCTATCCCATGGGGATCAAGCTCGCACTCATAACAATCAGCCTCATGTTGGCCGTTCTTTGTGTTGCTTTGGACAACACTGTGAGTTATCTTTGTTCCATTGCTCTCCTCCCCTGTTAATTAGAATATCTCAGATCATTGCTGTGGCAATTCCGCACATCACAGACCAGTTCCACAACCTCAACGATGTAGGGTGGTATGCTTCAGCCTATCTACTGACGACGTGCGGTAAGTGCGCACCAAAAAGGATTTACCGGGCGGGAATACTCATCATGGTCTAGCTCTGCAGCTTCTTTTTCGGCAAACTTTACGCCCTCTTCAGTGTCAAGATTGTCTTTCTCTCGGCGCTATTTGTGTTCGAGGTTGGTTCTCTGATTTGCGCTATTGCCCCAACATCGACTGTGCTCATCATCGGTAGAGCAATCGCAGGCTTAGGTAGTGCCGGCATTTTTACCGGTGCGCTCGTCACGATTGCTCACACAGTTGTGCGGGAAAAGAGACCCATCTTCTTCGGCCTTTTGGGTGGCATGTATGGTATAGCTTCCGTCGCTGGACCTTTAGTAAGTTTGTGTCCTCAACTGTCGCATCGGACGAACCTGACTTTTTGAACAGATGGGTGGCGCTTTTACGGACCATGCAACATGGAGATGGTGTTTTTATATCAACTTGCCTCTGGGTGGCATGACAGCGGCTGTCATCCTACTCATCTTGAAACTACCCCCCAAGCCGGCTTCAAAGCGAGCATCGCTTCTTCAAGTTCTCAAACGTTTGGATCCCATTGGAACTGCTGTTTTTCATACCGAGCATCATTTGCCTCCTCCTCGCTCTTCAGTGGGGAGGGGTCAAGTACCAGTGGTCGAATGCACGAATTATTGTCCTGTTCGTCATGTTTGGCGCCTTGCTTGTTGGATTCGTTGCCGTTCAACTGATTATGAAGGATGACGCAACTGGTAAATCGAGAAGATTGCTCCTCCTCATCTCCACAATGCTAATGCAGAAGTTCAGTTCCGCCACGCATCGCTGGCAATAGAACTGTTGCCTCAGCTGCCCTGTTTGGGTTCTGTATCGGTGGCTCATTCTTCATTCTGACATACTACATTCCAATCTGGGTAAAGATTCGCGTAGAGTATGCCCGGGGTTATCCTAGATGCTAACACTGTGCAGTTCCAAGTCATTAAGAACACATCTGCGGTTCGATCCGGTATATACTCACTACCCATGATCCTAGCAAATGTGGTAGGAATTGTCGGCGCTGGCTCCTTGACTACTAAATTTGGCCACTACGCACCCTTCTTCGTTGCTAGTGCTGTCACGATGTCTATCGGTGCTGGACTGATCACCACCTTTACTATGCACACCACACAAGCCAAATGGGTCGGTTACCTATTCATTTATGGCTGTGGTGTCGGCCTTGGCTTTCAGCAAGGTGGAGTAGCCGCACAGGCCGTTCTGCCTTTGAAAGACGTGTCTATTGGCACTGCCATGGTCATGTTTGTGCAGATGCTAGGTGGAGCCCTGTTTGTTTCTGTGGCTCAGAACCTGTTTACCAATCAACTTGTCAAGAACTTGATGGCTCTGGATATCCCTGATCTGCATCCTGAGGCTATTGTACACGCGGGAGCAACTAGTCTAAGGTCTATGATAGACCCTGAGGCTTTACCCGAGGTTCTAACTGCGTACAATATGGCTCTTGTTAAAACTTTCCAGCTTGCACTTATTATGAGCTGTCTTAGTATCTTGGGTGCTCTGGGTGTTGAGTGGAAGAGCGTTAAGGGGAAAGAACTCGCTCCTGGCGGCGCTTAATACGGTCTCATCACACAGAAGACAAGCCCATCACTGACCGCCTTCTGCGTGATACCGTTGAATCCTGAAATTTATCGCTGGCCACCTTCTGCTCCATCCCGTCTATGGCTTGATATGGCAGCCGAAGGCTTCCAGCATATTAGTGTGTTCTTGCGGGGGGCCACGCGACGTGCCGATTTTCCGCGATTGTGCTATTGCAAAGAGACAAGGCAGAAACCACACAGTAGTTGAAATAATGGGATAGACAAGCTAGGTAGAGATACTCAGACAAAGGAACATGTTGCTTAAGGGGAAGAAAGCAACTCCATTCGTTGTGCGATCACCAAAGTTCCTAGAAGATATCCCTACAAATGGTTCGTCCCTGCAGTCTCGGTTGTTTCATGTGTCTCACCTTTCCATGTGTCTCAGCTCTGCTCAACAAGATTAGACATGGACGGCCCTGGTGTGGCTTGTGTAACTAACTGTGCGTTTGAGTGGACATTTTAATGAAGGGCAGCCTCAAAACATTGAGGACATGTCTACGCGGCCTTCCGGGAAAATGTACGACGAAATTTATTCGCTCTGGCCATGGTTGAAAGAGTGACTTCATGCATGTCGCCTGTCAATACCGGATCAAAAGTGTGTCCTTAAACAGCCGTCCGTCACCACCAAGCATATCTATCGTGCAACCACCGGAGAATGTTGAAGAAACTGTCAATTCAGGGGAGCACTCAACACGATGTGTAACTGTTGACGAATGCTCTTGTGTTTGCATCGAGAGGATATGATCCGGACTTGTACAGAACATAAAAAAGAGCATCCAAGGACATCACCTTCAGCCGCACTTAGACATTCCGCACCATCAAGGGTGCAATATCGGCATCACCATGGGGAGATATTGTGCGATGTGAGGTGCATGCATGGACCAAATCGTGCAAATGAGGCGTGGCGCCTGGTCAGCCAATTACAAAAAAAGATGCCTCAAAGCGCCTCTCAAGATGCTCGTGCGTGCGAACAACCATGTTCTGCCACCATGGCCAGTGTGAGAAGAGAGAACTTGTGGGAACAAGGAAAAGGGAAACTTGCAGAGCGAAGAGAAAACGTGGCTCGGACCGCCGTCCTCACTGTTTGCTCTCCGCTAGCCACCATGGCTTAGTTATGGGCCATCTGCAGTACTCCGTACGGAGTAGGCTACCCCGGGTGGCTCAGTGCGTATGAGCTAGATCAGAAGTTGCCAAAGGCTGGGGATTTGTTACGGCCCAGCCTCACCGCCATCCGTGCGTTGTGTACGGAGTATAGCTGCCCTACTGCCCTGGGATTGCCGCGATGGCTGAGACATGAAATTTCCAGCCCGTGTCTTGGCCCAGTTGTGGCTTCAAATGTGCTCCACATAAAATCTAGCCCAGTTAGTTATGCAGCATCCCAGCACGCACAGTGCTTCTCACCGAGGTACTGATACATTCGGTAACGAGACCGCCGAGCCGTCGCCTATCTCGGCCTCTGTAGAAATGCAGTCTCCCATGGCAAAAGAATGGCGGCATCTCCACAGTGTCCATAGCTGCCGAAGCGATGTCAGGCACCCGTAGCCGACTGGCATGTCCCTGGGT
Source organism: Fusarium oligoseptatum (assembly GCA_003946995.1). Classification (NCBI taxonomy): domain Eukaryota; kingdom Fungi; phylum Ascomycota; class Sordariomycetes; order Hypocreales; family Nectriaceae; genus Fusarium; species Fusarium oligoseptatum. The sequence continues at coordinate 8,652 of NKCK01000424.1, read as the reverse complement.
GGTTGGCCTGTAACTCCACTGCGAGCTTGTGACACATATCCCGGCGAGACTCTACATGAGTAGAAACACAAACAAAATACGTAGACACTCTTGCTCAAGTTGATTAGCATCAAAACACTCCATGTTATCGCAGGTGGCTCGGTTGGTCCATGCCGGATGAGAAATGAGAGGAAATTTACATGGAAGCCAATCCCTAGGTCAAAAGTTCCACAAAAAAGCCTGGAAAGTGAGGTTCAGCGTGATGGGCTCCTGATCCATCTATTTCGTGGATGCAACCCCAACACCAAAAGTCCAAGCATGCATTATCACGGGTTTGGATTTTTGGCTTCAAGAAACCCGAGAACTTCCGCTATCCCCGTCATTCACTTGATAGATTGCCACCAGCAATATTCTCCCCTTTTTGACCTTTTCTACACGGGAAGCATCTGCGTCTCGATTGCGGCATGAATGGTCGGTGCTTTGCAGATTGGGCCGATCGGATGACCAACGCATCACGTATGTCCATGGCCTTAGGCAGAGTCATATTGATGCGTGAATAGGTACTTCCCAACTCCAGCCGGTCCATGGATTTTTCTGCAAATAACACGCCTATTTGTTACTTGCGTCAAGATATGGCCTTGTGTTTCGTGTGAAATAGCTTGTCAGGGTTTCCGCTTCACCCCATCGCGCGCTTTCCCCCAACTTTTCCCATGTTTCTCACCCTTTCCCAACCCGGGAATGCAGTCATCCATCTGACACTGAACAAGAGTATAATCCGCTCAAGGCCTGGCCACAATGTCGCCACCTAATAAACAATCTAACCTTACCCGCCCGTGATAATAGCTCATTGAGCGGCTTGGTGTTTTGGTGGTTTGGTTGCTTGTCTGTGTTTCCGTTGGCGGTGGCGGCCGGAAACTGTGGCCGCTGAGCCCGGCGCCGGACGTCCTGACTCGCAGGGCTAACGGCCCGGGGTGGGTCTGATCAGAGATCGGGCACGGGCCATACCAGCACCAGCGCCGGGTTAGCCTTGCCATCCTGCCGTCTTCAGCATAGCCAACGGGTTCCATGTCTAAAAACATATCTCCAGATTCTCCTGCCGCGCGTGCGGCCCAAGTTCAGTTCAATAGTGGAAACTGCAAGTCTATAGAGAATTGGCAACTGGAAACTGGCAGTAATTAAGTCTTTGTGAGAGTTGGCATATTCTACCGAGGCTTAGCCGGTGGTTGTCTAGGAGCCAACGTCAATATTTGAATAACTCCTCCACGACATATCATCCAAATACTTCCAAGCCATCCTCACCACAAGCCCCGTCACATCTCTCGCCTGGTCGCTACAAGATGCCAGAATTCAAAATTAGTGTTCCGGATACCTGCTCTATTCTACTGTGGCTCGAAGATGTCGAATTCGCGTCCAGCAGGCGACCCCTCAAGCGCCGGCGCGCTCTTGATGACGTTGAAACATCGCGCTTAAACGCCCGCCTCCCAACGCCCATGATGGACATCAAAGATTCGTCTTCTATATCTTCGTCGTCTCGAAGACGAAGTCCCCGCCGAAATGATGCGCAAACGGCCGAAACCACCCCCCCTCTGTCAACCAGACAGATTCCCGTCTTGCCCCCGCCGAACCTCCCTGCGCCGTCCGCTGCATCCTCGTCGCACTCGCCTAATTCCCCTCCAAGATCTGTGTCGCCGACTCGAACAGTTAGAGAGCGTCAGTCTACGCAATGTAGATCGACAGCAGCAACGTCGATGAGCAGCCCAAGCCGCCGCCGTCCTAAGGATATGGTCGGGTTGGAGCTCTCTTCTCGACCTGTCCAGTATAAAGGCTTGGGATTAAACAGCAAAGACCTCCCCGATACCCTCGGCATTCGAAATCTTTACCGACAAATCCAACGGGCCAATATCAACCCCCGAGGCCTGTTGCCTCTCAAGTTCAAACAATTCTTCCTCGACTCGGTTGGAGATCTTGTTGAGGACTTCCCCGACATCTTCATCGACGATGCAAAATGTGCGCCGTATTTTGCCGAGGCACAACTCCATCAGGTTCTCGATATTACTCACGAAGCAGTCATGTTGGATGGATCTGGAGCATCAGAAGCGACATGGAATAGTGACATCCATAGCCAAGTCCTGAAGCTTGCGCTCGCCGCCTACCGACAACGCGTCCCTGAACATGGAATACAGTCTCGGAATATCACTACCGCTCATATCGATACTATCTTGCGTCTGAGTCGTGGTGAAGGCGAGTCGTTGCCGGATAAGCTCGTCGACTTTGCTCTAACCGTATCTATTCCTAATCCGCTCTATCGCGCAGTTCTTCGCGATGATCCAATTGTTCAGTCGGTCAACCAAACCACGTACGGTCCCGTTTGCTTCAAGCCCATCGGGGTGGGTATCGAGACCAAGGTCAAGACTGGAACAGATGACCGACAACAACTCACTCTTTGGACTGCCGCTTGGTTCCAGCGCCAGTCTCTTCTCTCCAGCCAGGCACGAGCAAGCCAGATCGCCCGACAGCAATCGTTAGGCCCGCAATCGACTCCTCAGACCGCACCTGGCGAGCTGGACCAACAATCAGACAGCGATGCAAGCCTACAGTATCCGACGGTCGTACCTCTCCTGTCTATTCGTGGGAACGACTGGTCTATCCTTTTTATGGAGGACCACCAGAATCAAGACAGATATGCCTACACTCTCTATGAAGGCCCCATCATTGGAGATACCAAAACCCCCCTGGGCTGTTACAAGATCATCCACGCTCTGCTGAGGCTTTGTGAGTGGCTCAACGATGACTTTCAGCCAGCCATGGCTCGCTTCTATACTGCATGCTGCCTGGCAAATGACCTTGATGTTTGAGGATGAGCTAGAAGTTAGTTTGAGCCTGACCTTGAGGTGAAGAAGTCAAGCACAGAGTCTCGTAATATTCAAACCGCATCTAGCTTGGGTGCCGTTGAGAAATTCAGTGAAAGTCCCAGAAGAGTTTCGACTCTATGGGCAGGGGCCGGGATTCTATGACATTGGCCTTGTTTGACACCGGAATATCGTTCAACTTCGTCCTCGTGTATCACACCGGCTAGGCCTCCAGACTGGCCTAGCACACGCTCCCCGGCAACGCCTATACGGTCACCGGGGACGCTACAACCATCTTTGCCACTGGAAAGTCGAGGGTAGACCATGCCCACGGGCGATTGATGCGAAAATATAAAATTATGACAACTAATCCTCGAAGTCTTCTCTAGATACGAAGTGTTCGTGCTGTTATGGTTAAGTTAGAAAAAGTTAACGGATGCCTGCTTTAATAGGTGCCTGATTGGATGATTAGATAAAGCGGTCTCTATTCTATTTAGTTCTTCTTCTTATTTAATATAGCTATATCATACTATGGATTACAAACTATAAGTAGATATATACTACTTAAAAAGATCTAGCTAAGAATGAAATACCGCCATAGGGTAGGTAGGTTTTAATAGTTAGATAGTATATTAAACTAGAAGTTCCGCCACTAGCTAATATTTCTTTTAGACTTTTGCGAGAGAAAATGCTCTGATTAGACAAGTGCCACATTCAAGCATCTATAAATTTCGCTCATCTTTGGAGTGGCTGCTCGTTATAGTTATATTAAGCTGGCATTTAGCTTGGACGTTTGACCACTTTAGTCACGTGGTGATAGCGCACATATCACGTGTAGCCATTCGATAATATTTCCTTCCCCACCCACATGCCCAAAAAGGAGCTGGCGATAGCCTTAAGTTTGTTATCTTCAATGACAAGTCCGCGAGAGAGCCAGCCACACTAGGAAAAAAAAAACAGCACTTCTTATAGCCTCACCCCATGATTAAAGTATAAATCGAGGTGTAGTTAAGGCTCTTTAATGTGTGACGTGTTAGTTGCTATAAGGTTAGTTTGGCTGCTATTAGAACTTTTGTTCTTAAGTAAATTACCAAAGCGAGAGACGGGAAATTTTCGACCGAGAATACGGCTTTCTTCATTTACCGATTTTAATAGAAACTAAATTCCGTTTTCTCCGTCCAGGATCTTGCCTTTCCCGTATTTCTTTTTACCACTTGAGTCCCGTTTTTTACGTCCAAGATATTTGCTTTCCCGCTTTTTCCTACTATTACTCCTGTCGTTTCCATCTAGGATTTATATCCTTCCCACTGCCCTGGATTAGAATTCCTTTCTTTTTCTCGCTAAGGCCTTGCCTCCCCCGTTTTTCTTTCTTCCTTCTTTCACCTTTCTAGGATACTGAGTATTACTTTTTTTTCATCCAGGTTTTTTTCTTTGTCTTGGACAGATCTTTCCTGCAGATACAAGGTCAAGTCTCGTGTTGTGGAACAGCTGTGAGATCTTATTGTGGATGGTTGTATGTTCGTATTTCTGCTCATCTTTCAGTACTCTCACAGAGCTCGTGTCGCCTCGCGGATTTCCACACCAAGAGTCGACCCTTTGTTTCATATAACCCTTCTCTGCACATTTCAGGGTGATTGCAACGACCCATGTCTGCGAGAACTATGTAGCCTTGTCCTGTCGTATTGTGCCCTCAAGCTCCGCCCTAAGCGGTCGTCTCGCAGTTACTGATACTCGCGGCCACTTGATCATCTCCCATGAGGTCCCATGGCGACGTTTCTACACCAATAGATGATGGTCAAGGCAATATAATTGCATTTGACTGTCGGCTCATCTCGTCTCTTGTTCATGGAACAAAATCCATGACTCATCGCAACACGCGTATCAACGTTCAAATTGAACCGGGTTCTATTGAACGGAAAAACAACTTCTACGTTCCTGCCTTATGGTACTAAAAGGGTCCACAGTTTCCTTCTGCATACACTCGCCGAGGCAAATCCGTAGCTGAACTCCACGATCCCCCATTGCTGGACCATCCCCCCTACTCGTTGTCCATCCTCTTCGCCATCATGTCCTTGGCTTTATCGACAATCTCGGGGCATGTGTCAAAGAGCTTGCCCAATCCCGTCAAGCCACTATCAAGAAGGACCGCGAGCTTGGCCAGGGTATGCCGCTTTTTTTCCATCTCCTTACTGTTTGGATTGGAGGCATAGTCCTCCCACGTACGTCGGACCCTGTCCAACTCCGCTTGGTGTTTTCCAAGAAACCACTCCAAGTTCTCTGTTTCTTGTCATCGTCCAAAACAGCATGGCCATATTCCTTCTTCGCAGCAGTCAGCTTGGCCTCCCAACTCGCCATTTCGTCTTCTGTTAGAAAGGCACTGTGGTAAAGCCCTTGCATGCCTGTCCATATCGTCTCTAGGTTACTAACTTGAAGCCTAAGCTCGTTGACGGCAGCCTCAGAGTTTTCCTTAGCGATGGTAGCAGTGTTGACTGCTTCTTTCATGACTTCAAGGTGAGATGCACGCGCTTGGTAGTGGTTGTATAGTTCCCTTAGTTACTGTTCCCTTTGAATGTGCCAAGTGGATACCTCGTGGAGTTCCTTGTTGAATCGCTCCGATACGTCGCGAGCGCCTTCTTCGGTCACTGGGCCTGAGGGAAAAAGGTTGAAGGGACAATTCTGCGAGTTTTCTGGCCGAGAGAAGGGATCTAGGCTTGATTCCGGACAGGTCGGGATGGGCTCGGTATCGTCATCCGTGCGATGAGCACCGCCATAAACTTACTCTTTTCCCAAATGCACAGACAACCTTTTAGTACTCGGGGGGGGGGGGGGACTGACTAATAATATACAAGCTAAGGACGGGGAACCAGGCCGATCTTCAGGGCCTGGAGTCCACCCCCAAAGAATCAGTTGCCGGTTTGTCGTCAGCAGCCTCTTTGTCACGTTCAGTGCCATCTTGGTGAGCCTCCTGACGCGATGTTATATTATTATCGTCTGGCTCGTTGGTGGGCCAAATGCTGGGCTCGGTGTTGGAATCAACAGTGAGACCTTCCAGGATGGGCAAGGCCCGGTCTGGTCGGTGTCGTTGGTGGACGGCAGAAGAGGGGGATCGTCAGGTTGCAAATTAGGATCAATGTTGCCATCGAAAGTAAGCTCATCGCCGGTCTGAGACTCATAGTGTCTCCTCGATCGCTTCTTGGCGGGAGAACGTTGTGAGGACACTGTGGTTGCGTCCTGGGCACTGTGCTTTGCCATGGCTGAGCTGGTGGTGGGCTTTCTGGCCTCCCGATTCTCAGGGAAGAAGTGAAGTTTGGTGATTTTGACATCTTCAAAGGAAAGTTTGGTTCGATCTTTCTTGCGGTGGTTCTGAGCTTCTTCGACCAAGAAGGTGACGATTTCCTGGAGAAGTTCCGTGGTGCCATGGGAGTCGTGCCACTTGTTGATGAGGGCGCGGAACTCCTCCGAAGTATTGACGGCCCATATGGTGTCGAGACAACGAGGAACAAGGTTCCAAGGGTATTCGCCTGACAGGCTACGGACCGTGTCGGCAGCGCTCTGAGCACCAGGTTTGAGGGTGCCGAGCTTTGTGCGCGATTGGGCGTCGGTGAGGATTACATGGGCATGGGGTGGAGGGACAGTCTCGGGCATCTTGGTTGGTGGCGTAGGGTAAATGGTGTATCTGGATTGGAGAATTAGAAAGGGAATGGGCAGAGATGGATCAGAGACTATTTGATGCAAATGAGATGTAGAAGTGGCAATAGGGGGGGGATTGGGGCTAAAGAGACTACTCCTTCATAGTAATAATTTCTAAACCCGAGCGAGGATGACCTTAATAAGACCTTCTAAGGTTTCTTGGGGCGTTCCTAAAAAGCTCGTTATCATCCCCATCCACAGCAGCTCTCCCAGCATTATCTTCAAACATCTGTGCGATCATAAAACCAACATAAGCTCCCTTGAAATCACCATTTGCCATCTTCTGTTTCGCCTCCACCAATACGTCCTTCGTGTTCTTGCTTGTTACACTCCAAGCTCTTCCCGTCTGCTTCTCGAAAGCCGCCAGAACCTCATTTTGCGTGACCTTCAGTGACGAAATGCCAATGTATCGATTCATGGTCTCGTCGAACTTTTCGAGCGAAGTCACAACCGGTTTGCCAATACTTTGAATAGTCATAGCCGTGAAGGGCTCATTTCCAGAGTCGAAAATAGTGGCAGACTCATGCCTCACATCGAACCCAAAATCAGGGAAGGTAAGCAGTGCCTGCCAATTGATTAACTCTTTAAGCGTCATGGTCACCTCTCAGTGTCAGTGGTCGGGGCTTACTCGATCAAGAAAGGTCCCAGTCGTAAATGCAGACCACGAGAATTGTGGGTTCTTGTCAGCTTTCTGCTGTAGATACCGCACTACCTTCAGCTTATTTTGAAGCAGGTTGGTATACTCTGGGAGGTCGTTGTTCCCCTTTGGCGAACCGAATTCACTAGGGATGAACCGCTTTACACCAGCTTTCTCAGCGGCATCGACGAGATCTAGTTGCTTCTCCAGGCCACCATACCCAAGTGTGCATATTACAGCATCTTGTCCTTGGAATGCTCGTTCAAGGGAAGCAGGAGTGTAGTCGGTTTTGATTTCCGTAACCATTGGAGGAAAAGAGTGGCTTGATGTTGCCCGAGTAAGCGCAGTGACGTGGAAAGACCGCTCCAAGAGTGCCGACACGATGTGCGGTCCCACATTGCCGGTGGCCTAAAATAATATGTAGGTGAGAAACTGAGGCTAAGAACTTTCATAATTACTCACGCCGACTACAGTTACATTCTTGATGAGAGGCATGGTGTCGAAAACTATTGCGTCGTAGAATGAGATCTAAGATAATTAGAGCTTGTGTGATAGAGAGAATGGATTAAAGAAGGCAGAAGTTCTTAGATTATATAAACCTAGTTGTTAAGAATGCCATCGGCTTATTTTACTTTAATTTGTAAGCGACATTAATCAGCCGATAACGTTATTATAGGCTGCAATAATGTCAAAGCCATTAGCCATAATAACAAAAAAACACAGCTATTAATACATAACGGTATTAAAACCTAATACCATAAAAGACCAGAACCTAAATTTTTTTTTTTTTAACTTCTATAATAATAGCCGCAAAGAATCAGATGGAAAGGTATGTCTTCTATACAAGATGACACCTTTCCTCAGCCGATAACGTGTCGCGGGATCTCATACATGTCCGGATAGCCGTACAAATAATATCACGTGATCATCACACGGCTAGGCGTACAACTAAGATCCGTGCTGCAAGCCCCTGCTAGTTATGCTAAAGGCCCTAAGCGCTCTAAATTATAGGCCTTGAGTGCATTAAAATATAGGCCCTGAAGACGCTAAAGTTAAGAAACAGCGGGCAGCTTTAGACCTATTAAAAGGCAGCTTACAATAGCCTACAGCCGGCTTTTAAAGGCAGCTTGCAATAGCTTGCAAGCTTGAGATCTTATAGCTCTAGTGGCTAATAATATCCTACTTTTAATTAGCTTAAATAGGGCTAAGTTATTAAATTTTTATATAAATAACTAGTTATATAAAATATTATATAAGCTTATTTATATAACTACTTATATATATATAAGTCCTTATATATTATAATATTTTTTTATAACTTAATTAATATTTTTAATAAATATTTTTATAATTTAAATAAATAATAAAAATTATAAAAAAGAAATTAATATAATAAATTAATTATAATATTAAAAAACTTAATTATAACTTAACGTGGTTGATAAGCGAGTGCACCAGACAAGCGAGTGCACCACTTTTTCTCAGCTCTTAACTTTT
>NKCK01000423.1:0-16027 GCA_003946995.1 Fusarium oligoseptatum | reverse complement strand
TTAGGAAGGCTAGAGGAGGGCGGTTAAGGTTTTTAAGAAGTTAAGTTATATTAGTAACTTAGCGGGAGGAAAAAGGTTTTAATTATAAAAAGTAAAAAGTTTAGGTTATAGCTAATAAGATAAGTTAATAAGAGTTATATATTAGTCGAGGTAGCTTAGATATAGAATTTTTAGTAGGTTATTAAAAATTAGCGTATATATTAACTTTGAACACGGAGTTGATTGAGATTCGTCCTAGAGTATTTACAAATTGCAGAACCGTCCCCCCTTATGCGTGGTAGTGCAAGGCATGGTCTCCAACCGACTGACACCAACATAATGGCGGTACGACCTTAAGGTACTTACGCGCCTCTTTTAGAGTATAAATGTTGTCGGCCTTTGCTAACGCGCTCTTACCCTTCCACGTCTGACGCCAGGTTCATATGTGTGGAGGCTGGGCTCCGGGATATCGCAACAGCCGCGCCATGAAACTCTTCAGCAATGGAACCAAGATAACAAAACTGGCGCGGGAACACTGACAGATTCATTGATGAGCGTGGATGGGACGGATAGTAGAACGTCTCAGTCAGGACATCTTTACTGGCCAGAAAAGCGGCAGACAGGAGAGCAATAGAAGCAGATGCATGAAAAGGGCCCAGATTGGTAGATAATTGATATAAACATTACCTTGAGTTCTCCTTAAATTTAATCTTTGCGTCAACGAACTTCTCCTACGCTTAATGCCGACCTAAACAACGATGCTTTCCATTGTGCAAACCCCAGCACATCTGTTACACCATATGGTACTTCCAGTGGGTTGGAAGTATCTTGTTGCTCAAAGCCTCCATACGCATTGCATTTAATTTACACTGTTGCATGCTGACACATAATATGCCGTCGTAGTGAGGCTTAAGCACCATCAATTCAGAGATGAAGAAGACTACGGTAATAGCCAGGCCATGAAGAAGAAGAATAGATGAAAAGCCCGTCGCGGCAGTATTGATCACATGCTTGTCTGCACATTCTGAATTTGGTTTCTCTCCTTCTCCAAACCTCTTAAATTTGTTTCACTCGTGACCCCGGCAAGCGGCTGTTTGACTGCGGTGAACTTGTTCTTGCCACCCGCACCCCATCTTGTCTGGATGGCGCTGGTGGCTGGTAGACCTTGGCTTGAGACTATCTTGGCCAACGGGTCGCCTCACTCATCTATGGGTAAACCATTAACGGCTCCAGAGTCTTCCACAGGTTTACCTCGCCTAGCTAACGAGGCAATACTCCTAGACGACGATGCCTCAACATGAATGGTAATGCCTGAGACTCTTGGGGTAATTAAGAGAGCTCAGACCTAGCATATAGTAAGCTAAGAGTGTCTACATTAAAAGAGGATTAATGATAACACCTTAACTTGTGAATACTTTTAAGTAGTAGTTGTATATAGCTTTTTAGCTCATTATGTCTTGTTAGGGGTGGTAATAACTCAAGAGAGATCAGTTGCAATTGGTTATTATTGGTTATAACTTTTTATTACCATGGATACCTGTCGTGACCGGTCCTTACCAGTTATCTTAGACGTCTCGTGAACTTAAGTTCACCCTTTCATGTCATTCTCGCGCAAGGTCATATCGGCCATGAGTGAACTACCAGTTAAATGTCACTAACTGGAGCATTGCCATTCTTAATGATATATCAAGCTGATTCGTACCGGATTTGCCTTTAGCGGTCTAGCGTTGGTTCTCGTAACCTTCCTTTGGAAATTTCGTTTAACAATTCTAAAGAGGGTTAAATTGTCAAGATTTATCGCACAATGGTGAATACCAGGTCCAAAATATATGGAATCAGCATGGGATGCTAACAACGGGAAAGTCGTGTCTCATATACCAAGCTTCGGGCGATGCTTTCCCTCCCTCAAGTCTGTTCATTTGGGATGATTGCCGTTTGACGTGTCCAGGTTTTTCTCTTTCGTTCACGGTTCCATGTATCTGCAAAAGATAATCAACCAACAGCACGATGGGCAGAATGAAAAATGAAAGACAACACGCCACTATATCTTGGCAGAAAACATGGCGGTACGGCTCAGTCCTTCCGCGTCAACTATCTGAAATTGTGGTATTGCTCATAGCCCCTTTCCTTTCAGGTTCGCCAACGCGGATTGGTGTGTATACCCTATGGCATAGATTCTTTTGTTGCGCACCCATGCAGTCAAGGGAGCTGGTTGGGATAGACGGGGCCATTCATGGAAGGGAGAAACGGCACCATCTCAAACCGCAGTCTGCCAGCGCCGCAATGCGTTATCGCCTGTTGTCTACCCGATTTTAGTGCATGTACCAAGGTCCTGCCCATTCATCCACTCCGTTTACCTCGTCTGGACCAGACACTTATTGCCGGCCATCATTTTCACCCTCTCAATTGAGTCTATTTGAATGAACGCCGCGCAAGAGGAACGGCGCATATCCCAACGCTCATGACCATATCCAACAGCGAGACTCGCAGCCCCATAATGACTTAGAGTCTCCCATTCATGGCCTCGGACGACGGACCTCCCGTTATCTCTGAGTCCCGGGATACCACGGGTGTACGAGAGTTCTAGCTCCGAAAATAGTGCTACGGAGTGCGAACAGACTATTCGATCTACCATCGGTATGCTCAGGGATCTTCAGGCTCGCATCGCACGTATCGCCACCCGATACCACGTCAAGCCCCTCGCGCAAGAAGACTACCGTAGGCCGTTAAGGAGATTGCCCAAGAGTTTTATCATTTCTGCGACATTAACCATGATAGATTCCTCGAATGAAGAACTGCGAAGAGAATGCTCTGCGGGAGGAGCAATTGGAGCATGATAGATGGGAGATTGATGAGCTGCAAAGTTTACTTAATGCTTTTTATGGTCTAAAGCATGAATTTCTCCCTCACTGTGTAAAGTGAGTACTGTAGCAATGGCTTTGTGGTGTTTTCCTTTGATGACTGGGTTGGAGAAATCTTCTACGGGTACAACAAGGCTTCTCAATATCAAAGCAGATTGTATGCAAGCAAAGAATTTGTCAGTTACCTATTATTGTTGCCTTTCTCCTGTTTAGCCGCTTCTTCTTATATGAGTCATATCCGCCGTCGGTCTCCGAGGTCTGACCATCCAGTGGAGTTGAGGATTTTTAAGTCCTATCAGTAATCATCCTTTCCATTCATCTAATCTTTTTGCATACTATCATATAGCGTACCCCTAACTTGATCCCCCAAGAAACCGAGGAGTATTCTGTTCCCAGACTATCCGGGCTCCTGCTGAGTTGGGTGTGTTTTTGTGTATTCCGAAGGCTCTGCCCTAGATTACCAAGAAACTTCATTCATCGATGATCCCTATCAACCATATGCAACAGACATACAACCCTCATCCTAGCAGCCCCTCATCGACTTCTCTCTTTGCATTCTAATGACAAAGTAAACTTCAATCGGTATGAAAATGCGGAAGATTAGTCCACGACGTCAGGTAAGAGAAGCCCAGTATTGCGATTACCCACGAACTCCTGAGCCACAGGCACCGTAAGGGCGCTCTCAGTCCCGGTTTCAATAGCTACAACACCGCCCTCGCCCTCTCGTAATTGCAACATTTATATTCATTTATGTCAGTGGGCAGTGACATTTTCACACTCTCCTTTCTGTATGGCCACTCAAACCGCTCAGCATCCATGCCTGAAAGAGGCAACCCAGCAACATTGCCAACTGTCGATCTTCTGGCCCAGTTATCCCATAGAAGGCCGTGCTTCGACTGGAATAAACAACATATTTCCAACACATAATAGCATCGTATCCCAACGCTAACACTGGCAACACAGTCGTCAGAGCTTTGGGACTCTTGGGGCCACAATATGGAATCTCTGTCTCGGTCAAGTCAGTTGAGTAATAAAACTACGTCTATCTTTACTACCGGTTCTAAGCACCTATAGTGAGTGAAGACAACAAGGCTTGAATGCGCAAGACAGTCCAAGGCAATCTGAACGGCCTAGTTGATTGATTTCGATGGAATCTGCTTTGACGTCACTAAATTCTCAGGTTATTCAACAAATCATTATCATGAAAAGTACTCCCTAAGATGCAGCACAATTACTCTTCTAGGCGTTCCTGTGTGTGAAGTTTCCTTAGCGCATCCACACATTCCATCCACTTTTTACCCTCTGCCATTTCAAGCGACTTTATGTACTGTCTGTTGGCTTCCTCGAACTGCTCTCTTGCCTCTTTCGCCAAGGCTTCCATCTTGTCAAGATGCCTCTTCGCCTTGGCCTGGCCTTCGTGATTCTCTTTTGCCTTGCAAAGGCGATCAAGCATATCAAGAGTCTCTTGCGCTTCACAAACTCCATCGACAGCCTCCTGTTGACGGCGGCAGGCTTCATCCATCTCCTGTTCAAGACCTTGACCAAGCGCAATAATCAAGTCGCGGCTGCTCTTCGCGCCGTCCAAGAAAAGGGAGGCACCACTCTCCAGGGCGGACCTCAATCCATTGTTGGAGGATTGAGTTTCAATGCCGATGCCACTGTCTCGATGAGAGTTCCTACTAAGGAGTGTAATGAGCTTCTGCTCTTCATCTTTAATGTGGTTGTGAGTTGCCTGCTGTGCTTCATGCATGGCGGTTATTCTGCCTTTGAGGCTGGCTACGGCCAAGTCCGCTCTAGACTTGGAGGCCAATGCCGTGTCAAGGCGAGAGCGAGCTCCAAGGGAAGCCCGAATCATCTCTTCGAGCCCGATGGCTTGTAGGTTCTCGCCCAAATGCATTAGTCGTTGTCTTTTCTCGTGATCGGATGCCGGCGTCTCATCATCCCCTACAGAAAGATGCCTTTTTCGATGTTGCGTTCCCGCCGCTGCTGGATCTGGCCATGGTGTCGTCCAGAGGATAGGGAGGAGGAGTGTAAAATTGGGTGTCGGATCTTAGAGATGATGGTGGCGGCGAGGAGGCAGGATCAAATTGTTGCGGGTTCTCGTCAACGGAATGAGTTGTCCACCCGTTAGTATAGGGAGACACGGGCGGAGGCGAACCGTGTGGAATCTCTGAAAGCTGGTCTTCTTCCTCGGTCACCGGATTGATAATGGATTGGTAGACTTGCTTGGCGATCCTGCCAGTCAAGTGTGGCTCAGGGGGTGATTGTCGGTTCCTGATGTTCTCCGTCTTCCTGGCCACTTCGCGATCAACGGCGACCCGCAAAGCACCTCCCGGTTCCCAAAGGGAGGGCAGCAGGACACACTGGTTTTTGGCTGCTTCTGTGATCTTCCTCATGAACCTAACGACCTCACCGCTCGGTTCATCTAGGCCGACGGTTGACAGCCCAGCTCGAACATCGACAGGAATCCAGCCGTTTCCACCCCATTCGGCATCAAGCCACACGGCGTCAGCTTGCTTCTTCTTGTCCGCCTTCCGTCGCTTCTCCCTGTCGATTTCCTCGCGGGAACGCAGTTGTGAAGCGTCTCGGCCCAGTCGCGCCAGCGTCGGCGATTCGTTTGTAATGCCCCTCAGTATCGTGTGTCTCTCGTCGTCGTTGTATGCGTCGAGAAGATGTCGGAAGTGGCTGGATGCGTCGTCAGGCGTCTGGGCGTGCGACACGCTTGAATTGATGACGTTCAATGTCTATTACGCGGAGTTATTAGCGGATATCCCATTCAACGATGGATCATGTTCCTTCAAAGGAGAGGTGATTGGGGAAGGCGACTGTGGCGTAGCAGGCCAAAGAGTTGGTTGGTGCAAGGACATCATACGAGTATCTTTTCAGTCGACGGAGGACCGCGAGGATCCGTCAAGGCGCAATCAATAATACCGACTGGTGTTCGCCGTGTCCTCAACGAAGGGTCTGGCGCTTCAGCTGCATGCAGCTTGGGCAAAAGCGAACGAGGCGGCATGGAGGCCTCTTAGGAGGGCGGCATTGCAGAGGCTGGAAGATGACCTGAAACGTTCGAGAGGTGAGAAATGTGCGAGAGCCTGATTATGCGACGGTAGAAAATTGTCTTTGGATTGGTTGTTGTTTGCTCAAGGAGTCGTGTTGGTTGGAGGTGGAGCATAAAAATTGGCTGGGTCTGAACGACTTGCAGGAAGGCGAGCTGCCGACGCGGGCAGAGGTGTTGGTCAGTCATGATGGGCATGCCTGGCTTGGAAGCGGCGCAGGAAAGGGTTTCTGAGGAAATTTAAAGACGCACATGGCAGTTGGCACGAGACTTTGTCCCATATATTGACTATGATCAAGCTCTGTTCTCGAGAAAGAAGAGCAGAAGCTGGATAGTATCGCAACGGGCCGATCATGACAGAGGGAGAGGATCCTATGGCATGTGGGCCCTTATCCCTATTCGATTCTGTCCTACTGTAGGGTAGGCTGTCATCAGACCAGCCAATGATCGCAGGATCATTGCCTGGTCAGCGGAATAAATCGCGCCTTGATTGGCGCCCACTAAATGACCTAAGCTCCGGCTTGCCATTCGCCACCCCGCTGGCATGACGCCGTCCGCCAGCGTTTCAGGATCAAACCAGCCGCCTCTCCTGATCTGAGAACGTAGTGGGCTTTTTGGTAATTCAAGCTGGCGTTTTACTTAACTTTTGTAATGCCTATTATCCTGTGAATTTTTCTAGCTCTTTTTCCTGCTTTGTCTGAATGTTTATCTCTCGACTCATGCTAATAGGCGATCTTATCTCGCGGTTATCCTGACTTCAACTATAACAAAGAACACGTTTCCAACACATTATGGCATCATATCCCAATGCTAATACAGTGGGAAGAACTTGAGGGTCTCCTTAACTTTTATGACCATGAGTAAATACTCTTGATTGCCAGTCTTATAAATGCACCAGAGATGCGTTGCTACAGGCTGACACAGACAATCGCATATCAGCAGGAAGGTTCGCAGCATTCCTCCTAACTCTGCGGCTGCTCGAATGCTCCTTGCAAACTCAACCACTGCATTGAATACTTCCTTCAAACCCCAGATGGCTATTCGCTGCATCTCTAGGAGGGTTGAGCTTCCCAGTTGGCCAGCTTCATTATTTTCGGTGCAAGAATACTGATCGTAAAGGCTCAGTAGAGCGCTGAAACATAGATCCATCGCAGCGTAGAATGGTAGATGAGCTGCAGGATTTGACATTCTGTCGACCAGTTCCTCAGACTCTTGCAAAACCGTGGAATGCAATGCCTGTGCTGTGTGATGAAGTTGAGTAGCCTCTTGATATCGAAACTCAGCATCGGTATCGCTATCGCCCAAATGATGCAAGACACGAGATAGTACATACGCAGCCTAACATGTTCTAGCGAAAGGGGGTGCCTGTATTGCTGTACTAGCAGAAATTGCTAGCGGTTGGACCAGTGCAAGTTCCTGTTGTAAGTGAGTATTCGAAACCGAGAGATTGAGGTGAGAATATACCCCCAGATCCCAATGTTTGTCATGTATAGGCAGATAGTCATCTGGACGGGCATCCTCGCAGGCGAATGGTCGATTTTTATTGCCGAGATTGACATATCTATTACTAATTTATCAAGGGTTTCGGACCACATCTTCATTTAATGCTGTTCAAGTCTTGCCTGTCTAGCATAATCATAGCCCACCATACCCTACGTCTCTCTTCCAACTATGTGGATGTGTCTGTGTCTCTAATTAGGACCAAGACCAATAGCTTCTGTGGGGAAAGGCTTACTAGGTGAGTAGAGCATCTGCGGCGCCTGTTTTCTATCGTGGATAGAAGTCTCGGTATGGCGGCTCGGTGCTATCGACTTGATGGGTAGGTAATTGCATTGCAAGCAATAAAAAGGGTTGTGTCTGCGTTCAGTGTAGCCTGTGAGCTGGAAAACTGCTGGTACAATCGTAACTTGGAGACTGTACCATGGAAGGGTCAACTTTGCATGACGGAGAATAGTTCAAAAGCTATCAGGATTAGTTTACCGATGGGAAAGAAGACAGAACGGAATTGAAAAAGATGTCGACGTCATAGCGCATTTGCTAGTGGCCCCCAAGGCGGCCCGTCAGCTCCTGTGGGAGAATTAGGTGTTGCTCTTCCACAGAACGCCTCTGCAGTCGAAAATAACTAGAATCGAGAAAGAATAACGCTGGAGAGTCGGTCTGGGTCGGCATTGGTCGAGTGAAACTCGGCTGATTGAAAGCGGGGTCGGCTAAGGTAGATGGCGAAGATCGATTAGGGCTGTGGCCGCTCTGAACAACAGATCCTCGAAGATGACTTTCGGAATCTCTTGCGGGACAGTTGCTGATGGTGTAGTCGCAAAGTCTCCCATTGTTGATGCACAGGGAACATTCAGGAACCTCCTTGGTACACCTCCGTTTCTGCCTGCGACAGGTGGAACAGGCACGAGGGGCTAGGGTGGATTGTTGATCGGACATGGCGGCAAGGTAAGGTCATGTAAGTGGGCTATGATTTGACGGTGTTTCCAAGAGGGGTTTGCAGATGGAAGCCGAAAAGGGATGCTTCTGGGATGGGGGGATGAGGGATGAGGGCTAACGCGCGCTTGAGTACGCCCATCCCTGCGGCCGACATTTGGTACAGCCATATCACTGGCTTTATTGGAGACTAGAATTATTGTAATCAAGGCTCCCGTCAACCTTCTTTTGTCTTTTCAATTGTTCTATCGTAATCATCTCACTTCAAAATGGCATCTCAGTTCGACAACAAACTTCACTACCTTATTGCCGGTTGAAGTTGACCGCCATGGCCATCAGGACATTGAGACGACTGGCAATGGGTGCACCATCTGTTTCTCCCGACGAGATCCTCCACCTGCCATCTAGAGATAAAGGAAGGTCCATCAAAGTTCATGTCTATCATCCGAGCAACATTCATCACCCATCTCCTATACTCGTCAATTTCCATGGGAGCGGTTTCATAATTCCTATGCACGGGAGCGATGAGCCTTTTTGTCGTCAAATAAGCAGGACCGCAAACTACACCATCTTTGATGCTCAGTATCGTTTAGCACCCGAGCACCCTTTTCCTGCTGCGCTCGATGACGCCGAAGATGTAGTTAAATGGGTTCTCTAACGTGGGGAAGAGTTCGACCTCGACCTCCTTGCTATATCAGGATTCAGGCTAGTGGCAACCTTGCTCTCGCCGCGGCAGCCACAACATTTCCGGCCTCAACCTTTCATTGCGTCATCGCCTTTTACCCAGTCACAGACATGGCCGTTGATCCAGAGTCAAAGAAAGCATCAGAGCCATCTGGGAAACCCATTGCAGATTCTGTAGCTCGCACAATCAGCGCCTGCTATCTGCCTGGCATAGAGGACAAAACCGACCCTCGCATATCACCAAGTTTTGCCCAACCCTCTCGGTTCCTTCGCAACGTTCTTATCATTACGGCCTCTGGGGATAACTTGGCTTTGGAAGCAGAGAGCCTCGCTGACAGAATATCAGCCGAGAGCGAGAAGCACGTCGTTTGTCGAAGGATGGAGCACTGCAATCATGCTTAGGATAAAGACGTGCATAAGGAAGGATCGCTTGGAGCGAAGGCTACTGAGGAGGCATATGAATTGGCTGTTGATATACTTTGCTGATAAGGACAAGAGCTTAAAGGTCGTCCTGTGTCTCATGTCCGTGGTTCTCCTCTTGATAGTGATTCGCTTCCAATATTTGTTTTTAACCAGTCAGATGTTACGTCGTATTTGGCTTTATACCAATGTTATGAATCGAGTTTCCAGAGCCTTATGGAAGATACTGCGCTCTCTGTTGTGTGATCCCTGAGTAGGCCACATGTGTCTTGTCTCTCTACCGGCGTTACTGGTTCCAATCTACCGAGGCAACGGTGCGTTAGCCGCTTTTTATTTTTATCCTCCACTAGTTTTCGTCTCTTATTTGACATTCTACTCCGTCGCCATCCTTTT
Organism: Fusarium oligoseptatum; assembly: GCA_003946995.1. Taxonomy (NCBI): domain Eukaryota; kingdom Fungi; phylum Ascomycota; class Sordariomycetes; order Hypocreales; family Nectriaceae; genus Fusarium; species Fusarium oligoseptatum. The sequence continues at coordinate 6,205 of NKCK01000423.1, read as the reverse complement.
TTGGGGCAGGAGAGAAAAACAAAGCCAACCCTGTCCTAATCACAATACTCCTTCAATAATCCTCAAGTCTCAAAGCAAATAAAATTAATCAGAATCCTCTTCCGGAGACATTTCCGTGCGTTATGACCTATTTCGTCGTAGATGCCACATCTCTGTGTGCTTTCTCGGGTCGTCGATAAAATAAAAATATTCACCACTGTATTAAGCACTGGAAAGGCCATTCTGAATAGGCTATTCTCAATTAATATAATATTTTTCAAGATTCTACTGATCTGTTCTCCTCTCCTCCACATATGTAGCGTATGAACCTAGATAGAGGAGATGCTAACATCGTGCCAAGTCTTGTCCGACTCCTCGAGAGCCCTGCCAGCGTGTCTACCATACTCGACAGCATCCGTTCCGATCAGCAGGCGCAGAGGGGGATTAGTAACCTTTGTCAAATCGATAACGATTTTCGCAACCTTCTCCGGAATTGACACTTCATTTCCCCACATCTTGCGAAGCCTATCAGCAAATGCACCCACACTTGGCTTGTAGGGCTCGCTGATTGCCGGAATTTCCATGGACAAACCAGACCAGTCAGTCTTCATGCCACCAGGCTCTAGGACAGTGATATTAATACCTAACGATTTGACTTCCGAAGAGAGGATAGAAGAGGACCCACTAACAGCCCATTTAGAAGCTTGATAGGCACACAAAAATATGGCCTGAGCCTTGCTCACGTAGGATAGGGAGCACCGCTTTTGTGACATATATGACACCCAAAAATTTGGTATCAACTTGAGCCCGAAAGTCGTCGATCTTAATGTCCTCTGTAGCGGCGAGGTTGGCATATTCAGCATTGTTGACGACAATATCGATTCTGCCAAATTTGTCGTGGCTGGTCTTAATAGCCTTCTTGACGTCGTTATTGTTCGTAACGTCTAGAGCCACCGGGAGGATCCTGTTAGAGCTATACTTGTCGACGAAGCGTTGAAGCTGCTGGGGCTTCCGGGCCGTCGCAATGACATTGGCACCATCTTGGAGTGCTGCATCGAACGACGGCGATGCCGAGGCCGCGAGAGGATCCCGTAACGAGCCAGACTGGAGACATGGTGGGATGTTTTGGTATTAAGGAATTGATGGGTGGATGATAGAAGTAGAGATGAGAATGGTTAATAGCCTGAACTATAAGAGACGGGCGAATAATATGTACTTGAGAGATTCGCTAGGAGGAAACTCATGATACTGTTTCATGATTTCCATGGTCCTGACTTGGTACGCCTGGTGGATGTGTGGATCAGGAGTAAATGAGGCTGGGATGACGCGCGGGTGCTTGAGCCCTCACGAGGCGTAGCATATGCGAAGTTGACAAAGCGTATCATGAAACTATTGCTTGGTGTTTTGGTATTTTTCTAAGTGTAATTTTTGCGGCTGTTTCGGGGGTAACGGCTGGATTTACTGCTAAAACCGGTATATGCATAACTTGACGCCATAAGCTTACTCCAAGAACAGATGCACGGACAAACCTCCATAGACTACACTGTAGGAATGTGGAGAGTTACAATCGGCCTCATGTCTAACTTATCACGTAGTAGGCCTGTTTCAAGTCTTCCACTAGTGTCCGCATCGGCCGCTAGTTTCTACCCTTGATATAACAACATTGGCTGTCAAGCTGTTCACAAAGCTAGTCATGACTATCGATTATAGTTATTAATACTGTTGAATCGCCGGAGTAGTAAGTCTAGGCGCTGCATATAACTGAATGAGCCTGATCATAGACGCGGGTCAAAAACTGCCGGGTGCGGCTGCATGCGGCCGTGAGCATCATGGGAACAATTTCGTACTAACTACGGTTTATTCCACCCCGAGATAGCGTGAGGTTTGGCATCACTTGAGAACTCCTCGTAGTCACTTCCCCGCATTGGTCTACTTGCTTGGGCAGTTGAGGGGAGACAGTTGAGCATGAATGGTCTCGATTCTCCATCTTTACACTTGCTAGACTACTTCAAACGTCTGACCCGATCAAATATAAAAGCCCAAGCTCGTACCATTGCACATTTTTTTCACATCCCCTCACGCCACTGCCAAACCAGCATCTTATATCTCATCTAAATTCTCTACTTGACCGAGCCTTGAAATGTCACATAAGATCGCTCAATTTGCTGCAAAGGTAGCAATTGTCACAGGGGCAGGCACCGGTATGGGGGCAGACACCACTATACTTCTCGCACAGCGAGGAGCCAAAATTGTCCTCGTTGGTAGGTGGCCGGGTCTTCAGAAGCCCTTTCGTTACCAGCCGACGTATCTAACGAGGCGAAAATGGAAAGAGTCGTCAAAGACACTATCAAGAGGTTCGGCGGTTTACATTACGCTGTCAACAATGCTGGTGTGGAAAGTGGGAGCCACGATCTTCCGAAACTTCCATCGGCTGTGTGGAATGATACTATTGGAATCAATCTTACAGCAGTCTATTATTGCATGAAGACGCAGCTTCCGGCTATTAAAAGTCCGGAGGCGGCTCAATCGTCAATATATCGAGCATGTTTGCAGATCGCGGGTTTCCTGAACGAGAAGCTTATGCTACAAGCAAGCACGGGTTTAGGGGTCTAACTCGGTCCACTGCGATAGACTGGGCAACACGAAATGTCGGGATCAACGAGCTCCAGCCTGGCATCATAGAAACACCTATGACCAGCAACAACCCCTAAGCCAGAGATGCTGTGGTGGCTGGAGCGATTCCAGCAAAGGGCTTGGGACAGGGACGCGAGATTGCCACAGCAGTTGCATTTCTTCTTTCCGATGAAGCATCCTACATCACTGGCACTCATCTTGCGGTGGATGGTGGATTCTTGGCTTGATTGCGACCGAATGTCTTGGGTGAATTGTAAAGGATGAAATGGTTCAGAGATTACCAGGGAACATGTCTAATTCTAGGGAGTAACCTAAAAGGTGGTGCCAATTAAAAATACATTATATGTCTTACTTAATCTATGAATTATATGATAACAAAAAAGGCTATTTCACTTCTATTGCCGAGAGGTTGCGTGGTTCTTTCTTGCGACCTACATTTCAATATCGAAGCAGGTGTTTGCGATGGATATCATTGAGGCCACTAGTCCCCTTACCCGGGAGGCTGACTCGACGTCGTTTAATTACCTCTTACAGACTCTATTAAGCCAGTCAATACTCATTAATAGAGAATAGATGTTTCAACGTATAATAGGGCTATCTCCCCAAATACAAGTTCTGCCTTTGGTTTGTCGGGATGGTGCTCTTGGACTCCAAAAGCATGGACCATCCCGACATTTGGAAGTACTTCCAGCAGTGTTGCAACGAGTACGTACCTTGATATGACCAGATACCCGAAGTTTATCCGTTTTCTGGACCCACTTAAGGCTCGTCCAATTAAAACGTGTGACAGAATCTCGACCTGCGAGTTCTTTCCGTGTAAATCTGCTCGCTTTGGCTCTTCTGTTCACACCACCACTGCCACGGAGATTTATCTTTGGAGTGAGATGTTCTTTAGCAGCTCACCAGGTCTCACTTGCTCTTCATCCATTGGCTGGGACATATATTTCCCACCAGGCGCACATAAGGTCAAATCAGAGAGAGAGACCCAATTGGAAGAGTAGGATAGACCTCAAGTGTTTTACAGAACCTGTTCAGGCCAAATCATTAGTCTAGTCATCTGAACTCTGCTCGGTTTCTCCAGTACCACTGCCCCGAAGAGGCCATCATCTGTCTGAGTGGACGGCGGGTGACAGCCCGAGGTGAAAAACGTAGTCCGACTCTCAAGAAAAAGACATGCAGTCCATTCATGAGCGAGTCAAGCGGTCCAATGCTCGCAAAGGACTGACTTTCCCCCTGGCAGCATACCGAACTAGATATTACCGTTTGGCTCCCACACCATTTTGCATATGGAAAATGAAGAAACTGTCAATTTCGATTGCGTGAACTCCAAGACGATTACGATGTGGTAGCTCCGTTCAGGTTACTTTTTAAGGTGAGTTCTGTTGGAGCCTCGGGTGACGTCACAGCTTTAGCCACATGTTGGTTGCGCCACAGCCACCTTATGTGGCTGTGGGGCGGGGAAGTTGAACTTGGAAGAATCAAGCATCTTCAACACCATAACCAGGCATCCTGATTTTCAGTGCCCACCAGATGATTCCCTTGGAACATCCATCGCATATAAAATACGATCTTCTGGCTCAGTTGTCCCAAGCTTCAACTATAATACAGAACCATCTTCTAGGTCGGTTGTCTTGGCTTCAACTATACTAAAGAGTACATTTCCAATATATCATAGCATCATGTCCCAACACTAACAAAGTGGCCTTTTCTTTCAGCGTTCCTGATTCCTTCGGGCTACTTCAGTCGGCATATAGAATGACCTGCTTCTATTGTCTTGGTCTTAATTGCTTCGAGTCCACATCCACATGCCTGTGAGGGTACCGTGAGTACCGTCGATTACCTTGATACAGAGGGCAAAGAGGAAAAACGGGACAGACCAAACACCTACGAGGAATAGGATAAGGTCGATGATTGGTCTTTGACTGTGCTTTATAACAAAGGAGACAAAGTGGCCAATATTACAGTCTTGCACTCATAGGCATCAAGTGGTCAATATGGAAAATAAAGTAGCCTTAGAATAGATTAAATGGTTGTCTTAATTGGTCCATCAGTCTCACACTCTGATTGGCTAGCTTATAATGAGCTTCCTTCCTCGACTCCTCAGTGAGGCGTGATACTCGCAACAGAGAGTGTTCTTCATACCTTACCAACTATTACTAGATGGAATCTCTTTGTGAGGTCATCCTTTTCGTGCGTTGAACTCCTGAAACCGGAAATGAGTTGATCAAGCAAAACTGGATCAAGCAATGATCACAGCATGGTGGCTGGGCCATGGTTCCAAGTTTGCATCTTTGACGTGAGCGTACTACGGATCACTCTCTTCGGCCATTAGTCAGGCGTGTAATGCTGTTGAGCTCTGGTCAATATATGTCGATCACAAGCTGCAATGGCACTATCAGCACCATACGTCACTCGTTGAAGAAGAGACAGAAAAAAAAGAAATGAGTCCCATGAGATGACGAAGAGACGAAAAGGCCGACATTGCGTCCCAGGTTTTGCGATGTCGATGCCGTCATTCGTATTATTGTCAGCAATGATGACAAGAAGCAATCAGCCACAGCAGCAAATAACACAGCCCTTAGTACATGAGGTATTAAACCCCAATGCTGTATTGATGCCATTAAATGTGTTCTTAATCTTAGTTGAAGCCGGGATAACCAACATAGCAGATCGTATTGATGCCGTCAGGTATGAATCACTCTGTCTTTTGCTGTCGTGTCTGGCGGTCCATAGCGAAGAGCTTACGGATGAAGCTTTGCTTGTATCCAAGGACTAAGGAGATGAAGTGCCCAATCCCACAGTCTTGTAGTTCTAGGCGTTATGTGGTCAATATGGTAGATGAAGTAGCCTTAGAATAGGTTAAATATTTACATCGGTCTAACTACCCGTCAACAACAACAATGCATTTGTCTTCGACTACAGCCACCCATAGGCAACAGGAAAGCAAAGAGAAAAAAAAAGAAAAAGAAAAAGAGAAAAAAGGCTTATAGGGTTAGCATCGGGATATAATGCTATTATGTATTGGAAAGGGGCTCTTTGTTGCAGTTAAACCCCTAGATAACTTAGCTAGAAGATCATATGTCGGTGCAGTAAGCGTCCATAGTTGAACACGCTTCCGCAAACAGGACAGGTATGTATAATTCCAGCTTGTTCCAACTGGGAAATGTGTTCTTTATTTTAGTTGAAGCCGGGATGACCAACCTAGAAGGTCGTGAACATGTTGACTCGCCTCATGGCACTGCCAAGGAACCCCCTTTCTCGCGTTCTAGACCTAATAGGTGCTCAAAAACCGTGCGAACATGTTTAAACCGAATTTGTACGAGTCCATCACATCTACCCGCCATTAAAACATTAAAGTGAAATGATGTTACGATTTCTATCTTCGCAGCAGGGCGGATGGCATAGGCGTGCGTTCTAACAACGAACATAGCGAGTAAGAGTAGCACGGAATATAATAAGCAAAGATATTATTATAGGCTATAATAATATTAAAGCTATTAGCTATAATAATAAAAAGATTTAGCTATTAATATATAATAGTATTAAAAACTTAATATTATAAAAAAACTATAATTTAGTTTTTTTTTTAATA
>NKCK01000422.1:0-16082 GCA_003946995.1 Fusarium oligoseptatum | reverse complement strand
CCCCCGCGGCCCGCCCCTGCAATAAAAAAAAAAAAAAAAAAAAAACCTCCTTCCTTAAAAACACCACTAAAAAAAGAATCCATAGATGATAGAAAAATTCCATTGAGCTTCATTTTTGTCTCACTTTTTAAGAATGTAAATCTTTCCGTCAACATAGATATGTTTTTAAATAACAATACATGTTGTCTAGTCAACGAGTTTCACTTTTTTCTATTTAATTGTAACTACGGAGCTGACTGTCCCATGATGAGGGCTTCTTTTTCTTTTTGCCTGCCTGTGATGTCGACCCCTGTCAAGATCGAGCCCAGACCCCTTCAGCCTTGTTACACCGTACCTTTTTTTTTTCTTTTTCTTTTTTCTTCTTTGGAAGTGGATGTAGGATGTGCTGATCTTTCATCTCTTGGCGTTTTTTATTTTTCCTTTTTCTACGACGCCCGAAACAAAAAGTGCGTTCACAATGTTTATTAAAGAAAAACTACATCTTCTCATCAGTTACAACATCCACCATCATCACGAACATCGACGCACTCGCACTCGCATAACTTGACTAATAAAGGCACAGTCCAGCAGCCTCCGACCCAGGTTCTCGGCTCGCATAGCCCTTTCTTTTCCTTCCCGCCATCGAATCATGAATCGTCATGCGACTATCGACCTTTCCCGCAATGCTTGACGCCTCAAAGATCGATTCCCGTAGAGTCGAGACCTCCCCCCCCCTTCTTGAGCTCCTATTTCCCATTTACCTATTACAAACAATATATACCCTTAGCGCCTTTACCATCCATCGCAAGCCTTCGTCATAGCTTCTAGACTCACAATCTTGCGTAGTACAACATAGTCATCTTTCATCTTTGTGCACGGAGAACCGCGCCAATCGTGTATTTCTTTCCCTTACACATGTGTTACGTGGGTATGAGGCTCTGTTGACCCTCCCATCAGAGCTTGACCTTGCTCCTCCTCGTCATCATCACCCCCAATCCCTGACCTTGCCCATGTACATGTGTGTGCCCCCAATCATGATGCGCCGTGCTGGTCCTGTCTTCCAAGCACATCCCAATGTCCTTCATGATCCCTAATATCACATCCCGAGTATGCCCCTGACCTTGATCCTGTTGCGCCATAACCCATGAATCTTTGACCTGCCAGAAAAACGCCAATGCAGACTCATGTCCCAAATTCCCTGAAAAACAAAAACGCCTTGCCTTGAACCGTCCGTGTGTGCCGTCTGTTGCTGTCTTTCCCAGATAGCGCGCGCCTCGCTCGTGTAGATGCCCCATCCTGTGATAACGCCGTTGTGTCGTAAATCTTTCCTCCATGAATGAATGCCCTTTCCTTTAGTCCCGGAGACCTCGCTATGCGCCGCCATGTACGCCATTAAAATTCAGTATGAATATCATCCGCTGGTTTTGGCTCCATTATTGCACCGACGCCACCATCTTAGAGGCGCTGGCACCCAAGCTCTCCGCTGTGGAAGCTTCGGTCGACCTGGGTTGTCTTCTCCTCCTCTTGTCGCGGCGTCGCATTCGAGGTAGACTATGGATCGCGTTGGTGCAACGACTTGCTGCCTCGGCCGATGTTCTGTATCGGAGTCCGTATCGCTTTGTGATTCCAGCTGTCATACCAGCCGACCTCAACGACACGGCTGACTCCAGCCAGCTAAAGTCATCGTCCTCTTCGCAGTATCCTTCGTCCACTTCCAGACTAGGAGAGAAATCGTCGAAATCGGGCCCGTACATCGTGTGAGAGCCGTGGCTTCGGGCTTCGAGGTAGGCGGTTGGGTTGACGGCGGTTGGGTTGACGGCGGTTGGGTTGACAGCAATTGGCGAAGCGTTCACCATTGAGGAGACTACAGATGAAGAATCCTGTGCTCGGCTGCTGGGGAGAATTAAATCCCCTTGACCTTCGGCACGAGTGGTACTTGTGGCGGTCACGGAAGCATCTTGAACATCAACGTCCATGGATACTGAGCCACGCTGACGAATGGCCGACTGGACGTTCACAAAATCATCATCCGGCAATGAAGAGGGGGATAGGGCGGCGATTGGTGGTTGAGAGAATCCGGAATTCGGGCTACAGTGATATTGTTCCAGAGATTGTTTTCGGAGTTGAGACGCAAGCATGTCTATGGGTTGAGTTCGGATGGGTTGGAACGCGTTACACGATGCGGATGGCGGCGAGTTTGGTGGCGAGATGGGAGAGGTCAAAGAGCTCGCAGAATCCGTTGGGATAATTGCCGCCTTCTCGGCAGCCATTTTTGTCGTGGAGGGAGTGTTGAGTTGCTGTTTATGCGCGGGTGCCTTTGGGGGCGAGTCTCTCCATTCCCCGGCTGAGTGAGGCTCGCACATGGCTGTGCGACGGCCTGCCCATGGAAGAAAGGTTCGAGTGAGGATAGACTATATGGGAGTGACGGGCGATGTTGAGCAGTCCGAGGCAGATGAGAGCCGACGCAAAGGGATGTCAAGTCTCAGATATAGATGAAAAGGCAAAGACGAGGGTTCTTGAGGAAAGGGAACCGGGCAGCAGGGGCGAGCAGGCCGGGTAATATGAAGGCATCCAAGGCGTTGCGCTAGACGAGTAGGCGTTGACGCCGCTCAGTGCTGGGGTGGAGCGGCCTGTACTGAGGCTACCCACGGAGGCTAAGTCGCTCTCGTAGAGCCGAAGAGGTGGTGCCGTGGATCGATGGATGGCGCACGTACGCTGGCTGTTCCAGGTATTCATTCGCATGAGCAATGTCAAGGACGAGTACTGTGTCTCCTCTCCTCTCCTCGAGGGCGTCCTTTGGAGGCGCCCCCATCACGCCCACAAATCGTGGACCAACGACCGTCCTCCCGGGGCCATCAACCTCTGGATCTTGGGACGCTGGATCCTCTGGGGCTTGAGATGGTACCGACAGCTGGGAATGCACCCAGCAGCACGTCCAAGGGTGGTCCCAGTTGCGGTGTAAGTGGGACCTTTGCGCCCACTTGGGCGTGAGCTCCTCGGCGCGGGATTGGACTGCCTTGGTTTTGGTGTTTTCTTGGCGATATCTTGGCGCGCTACAAGGTCTCTCTACTGGTACGGAGTACTTCGAGCGGCCGAAGACCCCATCAGCATCAGCATCAGCTCCGGCACAGCTCCAGCTCAGGCTCGTGGAAGAAGAAGGAGGAGGGCGTGGTGGCTGGCTGGCTAGTTGGCTGCCCTGCGGCGTCGAGACACGCCTCAGGCCTGGCCTGGGCAATGATCTAGATTGCCCTTGCAGACGTATCAATGTGTCCGGCGATACCAGAGTCCAGTCTGTCGGGAGATCTCCTGGAGAAAGTGACGTGTTTTTTGCTGCCATCTCGGTTGGCTTGCCTTCTTTTCCGTCCACCGGGTCCCGTCCAATTTCACCCCTGAGCTGATCAAGAAAAGGCTGAAGGGGCCGCCAGAGGCAGTGAGAGTGATGGCCACTTGCTGGCGCCAGCGCTCGACTATGGCACGGGATTCCGCCTAGGATCCTAAGCAACAGCCCAAGTGCCGCCCAGCTTGTTTGCTTGACCCCGCGTCCCCCAGCTTCAATCAATTTCTCGGCGGCATGTAATCATCAGAGGACAAAGCGTAGTGCCACACGACCTGGGCGACGTGCTGGATACTGTATTCGTACGTAGGTAGGCGAGTACGTTTCGCATGGCATCGCCATGGATGGATTGTTGATCCAGGGGGGGCGGCCATCCCAAGGTCATGGTACTGCGAGGTGAGATTCACAGTGCTCGCTGTCTTTGTCATGGAGGTTGCCATGCCATAGATTGCTGTGATTACGCTGGGCAACTTTGGAATGTAGCTTGGTTGCTCAGGCTGTTCTGCCCTGCTGGGATGAATGGGATGGATGGAAGATGGAACAGAGCTTACCAAGCCCTAACTTCCTAGTAGAGACAGATACCCGCAGGACGAGGAAGTTACGGAGCTTTGACTGTGTCGCACCTTCCAAGTTCTCATCCCTAGCGGCCGACAGCTCTTACACTTTCACGGCAAGTGCATCATGTGAACCTCCTTCCATTCTTTCTAGTCTTCCATCCAATCCACCAATCCAGCCATCCACATCAACCCAACTCCATCATTACACTCACTCCAAAGATCCTCAATTGCTCAGTCCTCCACTGTCACTGTCAGCGCCATGAGGTCGAATCAATCATCATTCGCCTTCTCCTCCGTACCGAGATAGCCTTTGAGCCTTGGAAATTCCCCGTCCCCTATTTTTCAAGCCCCGTAGTCGAGACCTGCTGAATACCTGAGACCAAGCCCCGGCGCAGCCGTCTAGAGCTCCTCGCGAGGTTCCCCCGGGTCTTCGATACCAGGAAGGGCCTGGCTTTTAACCAGCCCTGGCGCGGGCGCTAATCCCATGTGAGTTCCTGAGCCGAAGCCGTCTCTGAAGGATTCGCACCTCGGTGCCTAGGGTTAACGAGTCAGGAGCCTCTAACGTATCGCCCAGGCACTAATCGTGAGATCTCGCAAGGCATCGGCACGGATTGTTGCTCTTCAGCCTGTTCGTGGCTCACCCTCGCCTTGTTCTTTGGTGCTTGTCTCCCTGACGCTCGTCCAATCCAATTTTCCGAGCGACAGTGAGAGCCAATCTCGTCGACGCCACCCCTCGCAGCCCGACACCCCATGATGCTATGGCCCAGCATCAGCCAGTCTGGAACTGTACCAGCCTTGGCAAGGAGAACATAGCTACATAGCGCCAGTTGAGATTTGGGGCAACTCACAAGTGGTTTGGCCTCAATTTTCAAGGAGCAGTCACGCCGTAAACTGCGCGAATGGGGCGGCCAGCCCAAGGCTTACAGCACCATCAACCAATGTCTCGGATTCCTTGCTGTCAAGCGGGTTTTGTTCTCTGCGACAGTCATTAAACACCCTCAGACTAGCCGCGAACGCACGTGCGTTTACTTCAAGACATCTTCATGCACGTGCACCAGCGTGGAGGCGGCCTGGTTCTAGAGCTTGCAATGGGCCCAGAATCTACGTTATGGAAACCACCAACATCATGGGTCAGCGCCAATGCCCTCGTTGAACCGGACGCATGGCATCGGAGGCCAGCACTGTGGCTCACCGTCACGGCAAGCCGTCCAACTGCCTCTCCAATCGAGCTCACAACGAGACAAACACTGTTGACCCGACCTGCTGGATTGCGGGGCGGAAGAAAGTCGAGATCTGGCCACGGCCATGGGTGCTCTCCTCTGAGAAACTCCTGAGGCAGATCAGTAGAAATCTGCAACTGGCTAGCAGCCTAGCCCGCTACTCTCCGGGTTTCCGGATTGGATTCTGGGTCTGGGCCTCACCGTTCCTGGCGCCAGCGAGAGATTGAAGCCGCCGCCTCGTTGGGCTGGGACAGCACTATTGCCTATGGTTTCGAGTACTCACTGCGATTTCATGGACACCGCCATTGCTACAAGCCTCAGGGCTACGAACGTCTTCGAGGTACTCCGTGCTATATGGTATACACTACTCCGTACGGATACGGCATATGGATCTCTGGGTTATCGTCAACCTCATGGAAGCTCTGAAGCCAGTGTCTTCCAAGCCTCCAAACAGCCAAGAACCATGGAAGCCATCGCACAACATTGATGACCTGCAGGATGCGAGCAACGAGCTGGCATCCCCCCCCCCTTGGGATTGACTCGACTGTACTTCCCATCGGCAGACGGTTGAGATCTTTGACCTTGCAGGGGGTTCGGAGCGATTGAGGTGGCTTGAGGCCAAAGCCCAAAATTAGCGCTGGTCTTGACCATTTGTGTCGTGAACGCCATGAGCTAAATTCGCAGGAAGCTTGAGATTAACTCCATCAGGAGGATCTGGCCACAGGCTTTTAGTGCTCATCTGTGTAAGCATATCGGCTTACAACAACTACCCACAATATGGTAAACTTCGAGAATACACAACAGACGTAATTATGTCCGAAACCCAGTTGGAGGAGCTCAGCCAGATCTTCTCAAACAGGCCGAAATCCGTCGATACTTTGGCAACTTGGAGCTCTTTCTAGGAAAGCACATGGCCCAGGTGTGCGCCCACTTCAATGTGGCAGCTCCGTCATACGATATGTCTCTCAACCAGCGCAACCGGACGGTTCAGGTGACGAGATGGCTTAGCACGCATAGGCAAATGGATACCAGCGTGGTGATGCGCCTCCTGCGCTGACCCATCGGTGCTACCCAGGCCGTCGGGTCCATTTGGCCCGACGGAGCACAACATCAGATCAACGTTGGTTGACTCCCAGGGGAGCCTTGCCAGCCACAACCGCAGCTTGCCCCCACTGGGATATTTCCGTACACATGGTATACAGTCACTGATTCAGGCAAATCTCTTCGGAGTCATTAGTGCCTAGAAGTGACGTTGAAGGTTATGAAAGATGATGAGATTTCTACACAGCTCTTGTCGTCAGGGGCTCGGATCCAAAGCTGGGATCGAGGGGTCCAGGAGCAATCGCGTGCCTGACATTTGCATCAACACACCCTCAAGAACGTTTACATGCCATTTACGAACACCCATCAACTCTATCGGCGTCACAACACTTCCCTACTTGCACACGGCAGCGTCACTTTGCAAGCCCCCAGGTTGAGCTTCTCCAGATCACCTCATCCTGAGACTCTTGGGTCCTCAAACGGTAGCCGAATGGTACGCCCTCGACACTCTCTTCTGCCAAGACCGAAGGCTGCCCGGGAGGCGCGGTCTTGATGGTCCATAGGGCTCTGACCGCAGCCTCGTCTCTGGAGCAGTTAGCAAGCGCTTTGAGGTTTTCTTCATCTCTAACATCAGAAATGAGCAATTATGGGATGTTTCCGCAGTCATTCCGCACCACAGCCCAGTCGTTGTGCTTCAGGCTCGCCTGTAGACTCTGTGGCCCTTCGCCTTGCTGGACGGTGGCGTTTGGCCTTCGGTTGGCAACCTGTCAGTCGGGTCGCCAAGGGAGTATATCTTCGTTTCAATCGTGTCCCGTCGATCTCATATGTTACTCTTGCCTCTGGAGTGTGCACGGGGCGGCCGAACCCTGGAAACTTTGACCTGTGTGTCTTTTCAGCGATGCATCAACTTGATCGATGCCACCCCCAGTCGCGTCTCAAACATTGGCTTTTGGGCATCTAACGGGCGCAGTGATAACGCAAAGAGGGTGTTTCCTGCCAGATAGTCAGAGTTGTCTCACCCATTGGGCACATTACGTTGTTAGGCTGTGTGCCAAGATTAGGAGACGGGTTCCCGGCTCAGAACTGGCTTCCAAGACACTCGAACTCGAGACCGTGGATGCTTGGCGGCTTTGTGGCTGGAGAACCCCTTCTCATCCCCGGAAGGCGGAACCAAACCTCCATAGAGTCCGGGGCTTGGCTATCGGTCTATCAAGGCCTTTGGAATCTTGACCGGTTTGCACTGAGCAACATGCTATGCTAGGTTCACATGGTTTCGCACCGCACCGCACCGTGGCGTCCCAACGGGAGACCCACGACCGCGGTTCCCTACCTATCGCGGGTAGAGCAATTTGGTGGTGTTGGTCCTTGCGACGCGGGCCGTTGTGACGGAGATCCGGGGCCTCGCGCTTGGCGTGAGCATCATCCTGGAGATGATCTGGAGGCGAGATGAGCATCGAGGGATGGTTCAGACAAGGATCGTCAGTGAACTCTGCGTTCCCGGGAAACGGAACTATCTCGCAACGTCACAAACATGCCAGTAAACCAGCACCGGGCTAGTCTGTGTACACAATGACGATCTCAGAGCACAGATAAGATCGCACAGTAAGACCGGTCAATACCCGTTTCGGAGATAGGGTTCAGGATGATTTCATCGACCAGACAGAGGAGGTCACTGACAAATGTCATGCTAGGGGAGATCAGAAGGATTCTGCCAAGAGCCCCCGGTCCTAGTCGGATTTCTCGTTCACGGTCGAAATGTCAACACAAGGGCCCATGGCGTTGGATAGGCGGTCTTGGAAGATGAAGCCTCGATCCTTCGTGGAACGGAGAGCTCTAGACCCGAGAAACAAGCGCTTCTTTCGGCACCGAGCATCTTAGGCGCGTGGTTACACAGGTTGTACAAGGAAGAGGGGCGTTGACGGAAGCGGGAGATACATTTGGAAACATGTGTTCTGGGCGAAACACGGCAGGCACGCAAAGGGAGGCTCGTGGAACGCGTTCCCCAGACTCTGCCAAGAAGCGGCCATGGAATGAGAGCTTGGCAGACTTGACGAGAACCCGGATCACGTACCCGAGGCATACCTACCAGTTCAGGGCTGGTGCTTCTCAAACTTGGCCCACGTGACGACGCGACGATTCAGCTGAGAAAAACACGTCGTTCTTGAGGAAACACGACATGAAGCGTGAAGTCTGAGAAGGCTCTCAATGGAGGACGGTGATCCTGGCTAGTCGCCATCGAATTTGCCTCCCAAGTCCCAACTTACCAATGGGATGGTTCGGATGTACTTTAAGCGCCCTGGGCAGACCCCGCGTGGGCGCCTACAACTCTCACCCTGGCCTCAAAGCAAGGCTTGATGACTTGGTTGCAGGCGTTGATTGGGCAGACATGAACACCGGGCAGAATATTGCGACTTCATTGTTGCGAAAAGCAGAATCGCGATAGACAATGGAGGGAGCATTGTCGGTTTGATGCGACCTCAAGAGTGCCCATAATGAAAAAGTTGATAATGGACACTCGACTTGTTGCAACAGAGCACAATTCCATGGGCGATTCATTGTTACAACTCCGGACCAATTCAACTCTCCGCAGGTTCAAGCTTGGTGAGGGGAACAACGCAACGGTGCGGGGCTGTGTATGCCGAGCTTGGCACAGCTTCCATGTGGGCGGCTAGAGCAATTAACTGACCACCTCGAAGCTGTGCTGGCGAGAGCTGTCCCGTGGTCGGATCCTTTTTCCTTCCTTTTCTCCTCCGTAATCTTGTTGTCGATCATTCTTCTCCTCGTCATCTACTTCTTGTCCTGAGAGTGCCACAGTCGTTGTGTAGTAGGAACCCAATCGCAATGGCTTCCCAGCAGCACTATTATCCTCGTGAGTCGCTCCTCCACGCCTTGTGCCCAAGAAAATTACCCCAGACTGACCATGATGTCTTCACAGCTCCACCCGGCGCGGCCCAGGGTTCGCCAGGTTCGTGCGAAGCTCGCGGTAAACCTCACTCATGGCAAAACTGATCTTAGCTTGTCTCTACCAGCTCCTCCTCCACCACAGCAGCAAGTCCAATATGCGCCGCCTCCGACCTCTCCTCCAGCGAACCGGACACAGTTCTACCCTCCCCCACCTCAGGCTCAAGCTGCGCATGCAATGAACTATCCTCCTCCTCCCCAGCAATCACCAACTCCCAATGCGCCGCCATCGCCGTATCAGCCGACGCCGATACACTACCCACCTCCTCCTCAGCAGCAACAGCAGCAGCCGACGCCTTCTCCCCAGGCGCAAGCTCACCCTCAGCAAGCAGCTCACACATACTATCCTCCTCCTCCCACCTCTGCGCCGGCGCAGCCGCACCAAGTTCAACAGCAACCTCCTCAGCCCACGCCCCCTCAATCACAGGTCCAATATCCTCCCCCGCCAGGACAGCAGACCAACTTGGCAATGCGGCCCGCAGCAACCCCCCCTGTGGCAACTCCTCCTGTGGCAACCCCCCAGTCTCACCAACAGCACTTTGAACCACCACCTCCGGCCGCTGTGCCCCATGCCGAGAGCAGTTCGCACCCAACCGAGAAACAGCAACAACAGCAGCCACAGCCTCAAGAACAGCAGCAGCCGGCGCAAGTTGCTCCAGCAATGACTGTCTCGGGAGCACCTCCGGCGGGTCAGTTCGTAGGTGCCCAGGCCACATCCGATGACGTCGGTACCTTCAACGGAGGCAGTTACCGAATCAGCCATCGAGATACCAACACCATCTTGACTATTCAGCTTGCCATGGGCTGTCCGATGAGTGCCAAGCCGGGTGCCATGATAGCCATGTCTCCCAGCGTCACACTGAAGGGACAGATCAAGTTCAGCGTGAAGAAGATGATTACCGGTGGTGAGATGTCAAGCTCGACATTTGTTGGCCCTGGTGAAGTGCTTCTCGCGCCACACAGTCTCGGCGATGTCACTACTCTTCGTCTCACGGGCCAGGAGAAGTGGTCGGTTGGCCACGATGCCTATCTTGCTTCGACACAGGGCGTCATCAAGGACTTTAAGCGGCAGAGCATCAGCAAGGCCATGTTCAGTGGTGAAGGTCTGTGGGTGTACAAGATCAGTGGTACGGGCCTAATGTGGATTTCGAGTTTCGGTGCCATCATCAAGAAGACGGTGAGTTTTTCTCAGCTATCGGCTACGGACTAGCCCACTGACGCGTCATCCCTATAGCTCGTCGATGGCGAGAAATACATCGTGGATAACGGTCACTTGATTGCTTGGAACACCAAATATGTCATGGAGCGCGTGGCATCTGGTGGCATCATCAGCGGCATGGCTTCGGCGGAGGGTCTCGTCTGCAAGTTCACCGGACCCGGTACCATCTATATGCAGACTCGAAACTCAGTGAGTGCTCATTTCCGTCATGGTTTGGGGTATCCGGTTGCTAACCGTCGCGGCAGAGGGCGTTTGCTGCCTACATGGGTGGACAGCAGTATCAAGGGTAAGGATGGGAGCGAACGGCGTAAGGACCAAGCGATCAAACCACGACTGTCATTTCTCAATGTGTACGAACTTGTTTATAGGTGCCTGGAAGTTCTCGGTTTGGAGTTGCATTCGATTCGGGTTAGTTGGATACCTCAAATATCTTGTTCATGAAGTGCATCTGTCCACCCTCGTTACATGGTCAGAGTCCCTCCAAGTTTTCGTGTGATATCAGTGCTTTCTGCGTTGGGTATTGTGCTGTCGCCTTCTAGAAGGCGCTCTTCTATCTACCTACTTAGCTTTTTCACTGGTATGGGGAAACATCGAGGAAGGAGACTCGAGTTGTCGGCTGGTAGCGGGTGAGTAGGTCAGTGAGGCAAGCAGCGAGCATCACAATGGTGGGATAGGTAGCCCTCAGGAAGTTCAGCGAGTCTCGTAATGGAAGGAAATATCCTGGGGACTCCATGGTGCACCTTCTCCTTTGGTCATTGTAGTAATTGTACCTCCAGCCCTGGTGACTCCTTCCCGCGATACTCCCAACCCGCACCTGCTCCAACCCTTTGACATCGTCATGAATCTCATCCTCTCTTTTCTTCATCAATCACTTCTTCTCCCAGCAATTACACCCATCACATCTTGGCCTTCGCTTTGAGCTTGCTAGCCCCCCCTTTTTTGGACCTTCTATCGCGCTACACGCAGCATTAAGGCATCTTGTCTAGAGCAAAAAGCCTGAAGCGGTTCCTCTACCAGCGACCATCCGAAACCATTCCTGCCTCTTCGTTCTTGTCATCTTGGCCCTTCTTGGAGGGTGTTCGAGTACCGCAGATTCGAGTCTCTCGATTTCCTGCTCTCTTGGTAGGGAACGTCCCGTTGTGGTGGCCCAGGAGTTGGTGAGTGCTTGAAGTCTCTTCACAGTCCAACACGAATCTTGGCTCTTGGCTTGTGCTAACATCTCCTCTCACTTGAGATTGTTTCCCTCTTAGGTATCTAATGAAAGCCGCTTGACACTTCGAGCTCTTGATTAGATCACTCCGCCCGCAACTCGTCAGAAACCCAGCCCAGCGGCCGGCCTTGCTGCCTCAACACAACCACACCCGTCGAGATTAGAATACGCAAAAGACTCACAGAATCCTCGACAATCCCAATTAATAGGCAATTCCTCTGCCCGTGCCGAGTTTTGTCATTGTCATCGGTCCGTTCTTCCTTTCTTGGCACACAAGCTGCGACACCCCTACCCTAGGGCTTGAACCGTCACCGACAACACTCGACGACACATACAACTCGTGTATGAACTACCCGTCATTATTGTGCCCGTTTGGATTTTTCAGTTGAAGCTGACTCTCGGGGTTTTTAGGTTTCAATATGGTCTCCGAAAGAACCAGTCGGGCCCATGTAGCTCGAGGCAAGATCAAAACAGAACCGTCCTCAATAGATGAATCTTCCTTCGACGAAACATGTTCCGCTCCTGCTACCTCCCGACGAGATCACTCTGGCGAGCATAATAGTAGCTCAAAGTTTGCCGAAGCAATGAAAAATCCGGATTGGCGTCGTCGAGGGGAGGACCGAAGCTCCAACCAACCTAGCACGTCTAGTACAGGACATCCCCAGGCACAAACAGACACTCACGCGTCTGGAGACGGAACATTGCACAAGAATGGGGACATATGCAAGTACACTTGCCCTTGGGACCACATCAATCCTGCCAACCACTGGAGATCAAGCCATGATTGCTCTGAGACTGATGTCGATGATAAAGACTTGGCGTCTATTGTCAGTCACGAAATGAATTTATCATCGACCGAAACGCACGAAACCGACACCACAGACCGTGGCTTGTGTACTATAGTTAACCATATGGGCTTGACGGGTCTGTTTTCAAACGGTCGGCCTGTCAGCATTATCAAGGTCACCCCCCTTTTCACGGGGGGCGGCGGACTGTGGCATCACTCCGGCGCCGGCATTAACCCAATTGCATCTGTAGCTCAGATTCAACGCCTTCGAAGGGAGCCCCCCAAAGTCCTCGAGGAGAGCAATAATGAATGCGGCTTTGGTGAGCCTCGGGTAGCAACTACAGGAGAAACGTCTTCAAGGCCCCACCACTCCCCAACGAAGCAGCCTTCCGAAAGCAAGAAAAACAGCCATTGATCAGTCCCAGAAAAAGACGACTTGAGAGAGCGAGAAATGCCGTATTTCATGACCCCGCGGTTGCCAACATTGGAAGTGTTTACTACCAAACTCAATCAAACTCGAAGATAGGGAAGCAAGCGGCCCCCCTGTCCAAGGAGGCAGAGAAACGGGGAGAACTCGAGACTCGGCATGACGCTTTCCAAAGGATGCTGCAGAAACTTCACCGGGGAACACGGCAAGAAGAAAAAATCACAAAGGAAGGACCCGAAGTTCCAGCTGATCACAGTCATGGCTGTCCTTGGGGGCATGCCCTTGGACAACGGCAACCCAAAACTGGAGAACGGCAGGGAGCCAACAGATCTGACTCAGGGATTAGCTCTTCGCATATGGAGGATTCCCAGCGAAAAGAAAGCTCTCGAGATTCTGGTGTGTGTATCGATCCCGAATCACTCTCCAGGGGGTTGAATCCCAGAGCAAGGGAATTTCTTTCGTTTCCTGGGGCCATTACAATGACAACGCCAGAGAATCAAGACGGTCAAAAACCGGCTCAAAAGCTCACGGGAGATTTTCCGGGGATGGAGGGCGGCAAGGAGGGTGGAAAGAGGGATGACTCGATCTTCAACACCCTCCAGGCCATCAACACGCCGTTCCCCCTCTTGCCGACTGACTATGGTGCCGAGAAGATGAACGGAATCTCCCTTCCCGGCTTCGGGGCAATTCCGACATTGAATATGAGCGCTACAGGGCCTGGGCCGTTTCCAGGGCTGCCACCATTCTCTTTCCCGTTGAGTACCTGCCAGCCTCTTGGGCTTAACGCAACGCCTGGGGTAGCATCTGGGACGATTCCTGGATTTGGGCTGGGCTTAGGCGCGGGAGGCTGCCCACCATCTGGTGGGTTGACGAATCAGTTGAACCTAGGGACGATCAATCCCGCGATGCAACCATTCCCTGTCTCACCAACACCCTTTGTGAACAACCTTTCAGCTTTCCCGATGCCGAGTGCTCCACCGGCTGCAATGGGGGGTGTGCATTCTCAACCTCGTCCTGTGCCCAAGCCAATAAATCCAAATCCGGGACAGCAGCAAGCATATGAAGCATGGATCGAGTGGCGCAAGGCAACCGAACCAGGCTATGCTCTGGAGTGCAAGAACCGACAACAGCGCAGAGCCCAAAGAAACTCAACGGTACATAGCGGGACAGCTCAGGGTCCCCTGAAAGCAGTACAAGTGGGTTGACTGAGCGTCATGGAGACGTGACAGCCCGAACGTTCTGATATGGAAGCGAACTGTTTGGAAGCCGGTCACACAGCTATCGACGAAGGTTTTACGGTTACTTGGAGAGTGGAACACGACCCAGGACATTCCAGGCGCTTGATACGGACGAATGAGGTTGAGGAGTGTTGTGCATGAGTGAGTGATGCCCCTTGATCTGCGTTATCGCCAGGCTGACTTGAACAAGATTCGACAGGCCCAATGGATGGGAAAGTCTATTACGTTACTGAACAGTCAGTTAATGGATGACTAGGCGCTGCCTGTGGGGTTGTAGCTGAGATTATTTGAAGTATAGATAAGTGTTGCTTGGCAAGTAGTCTATTATTGGTTGTTTGAGAGACTTGTCAGTCATGGATGCATGTTATAGAGCGTTGAGAGAGCCATATGGAGGCGGAGTAAGCAAATAGATTTAGCCATACTGAATGCGAAAACAGACTGAGGAGAGCAGTGCAGTATGGATAGCTATTAATGGAATGGGGCAGAGTATGAGGTTCGACGAGAGAAGTGCTGTGAATGTGCAAAGTGACAGGGGGGGCGAGAAGGGTTGTTCCGGCCTCCAAGACGCATCTGTACGTACGGTATATGTATCGTCAGCCTCCACTGTCTATTACGTAGTAGATAAAAGTGCATCGAATCCTACGCTCCCTATCCGTGGTCTTGGATCTTGACAATCCGTGTGAAGTGTGGATGGATGGATGGAGAGGTGGAGAGACAAGAGAATGTGGCTTGACAGGGGGAGGTGGGTTAGCGTAGGTAGGAGGGTAAAAACTAGAAATAACTAAAAAAAACCAGACTAGGACGGATATGGCCATATAGACGCGCTGAGGAGACAACCTCAGACACCATAGGCTCTACAGTGCCAACTCCTCCACCCCCCCCTGCTCTAGACCCTGCTGCCCAATAGCATCTCATCGGTCCCAGACCGAAAAAGACGATCTACATCACCATAGCCTGCCCCTAAAGATCGAAGTGCATCGGCTGACCGCCAGGGGATAGCGAGAAAGAGGGAGGGGGGGTGGGAGGGGGTGGAAATGCTGGGCCCTGCAGCTCTTCCTGCAGCGAGGGGAAAAGGAGAAAGATTGGTACGGTACAAAAAGGTAAACTGTACATGGGAGGAGGTGCCATGGCTGGGGGCCAGGCATGCTATACCCTTGGGGGCTGGCTGGGGATGCAGTGCAGTGCGGCTGATGGGGGGGGATTGCTGAGAGGATTCTCACTG
This sequence comes from Fusarium oligoseptatum, assembly GCA_003946995.1. Classification (NCBI taxonomy): domain Eukaryota; kingdom Fungi; phylum Ascomycota; class Sordariomycetes; order Hypocreales; family Nectriaceae; genus Fusarium; species Fusarium oligoseptatum. Next base: position 887 of record NKCK01000422.1, on the reverse strand, counting down.
CATGAGCTGGAATGAAGCTGGAACATGATGGAATAAAAAGAGGTCATGGAAGGGGGGAAAAGTGCAAAGATTGGGGGCGTTTGGAGGGGGGGAAAAAGAGGGACTTGAGGCTCTGCGGGTAATGACGGAACTGATGAGAGGTTTGATCGAGATGCTCAACGTCTGTCATGATTATCTTGGAGTGCTTGTTGGCTGACCAATGGCTCTGTAAGATTATCAATTCCATCGTTAATCGTAAACGACATTATCACTCTCTATCCGACTCGTATTCTACCGTAATGCAACGTAGGTAGGTGGGTATAATAAATGACACTCTCATCTCAAATGCTTCAAGATGCCGAGAAATGAACAAGAATGAATAATGCAACAGCCCGTAAAAAAGGGCATGAAAAATTACATACAAGAGAGTAAAGAAAAAAAGAAATATGCCCATTAGATAGGAAATTTCCATCGCACCAAACCCCCCCAAAAATATCCATGCCGATGCGATGGTGGTATCATGACGACAAAAGAGAAGAGACCCAATTTGGACGCCAGCAGATTATCCATCGTCACCAATTAATCATGTCCAACCGTGTAAATCCTGATCCTAGCCCAAGGGGTCATCAAGAAAAATCAAAACAATAACGCCTGCCCAAATCTCCCTCAGCTTCTGGGGGCGCTGAGATGATATCGCCGAGTGTTGATGCTTCTCGCACCATCTTGACGTATCGCACTGGCACCCGCCTTTTCTCGACTCCTGATTTTCTAGAGGCACTCTTCACCCTCAGCATCCACGTCCAGAATCGTATCAATGCTTGGAGCCTCACAGAGCTCGACTCTGGTCGCCTTGAGAGGTTGGCATGTCTTCCATCCTCCCGTGGCCCACTCAATGACCTTCACGTTCT
>NKCK01000421.1:0-16100 GCA_003946995.1 Fusarium oligoseptatum | reverse complement strand
CAGTGGAAGCTTTGATGGACAGAAACCGGCTTGCAAACCGGGCTCATAACTGTCGCACGACGCGACTGTTATGCATAACTGTACGACGATCGGGCAGAAGATCCCCTGTGAATCGGGCAACGAAAGACTCTTCATTTCCTATCTAAAGGAGCGGAGTTGAGCTGAACTAAATACACAATGGAGATACTGCTGCCTGCAAGGCAGCAGTATAATGAGTCATACGATGAGTCAATGACTGGCTGTAGCCTGCTAGTTGTGGTCGTTCACGATGATCGTGATTCTTGTCTTATTTGTGAGCGAGCGACTTGATATTGACATGCTCCCTGCTGATGGCTAACACAAAGCTTCACATCAAAGAGGCACAGGCAGGTCCTGCTAATCTCCATCCGTATATTCAATACGCATGTAGGTAGCCACGGTTGATGCATCCCTAGGCGTCATAACATCCTGATTACTCCGTCCTTCAGCCAACGCACCAATACGCACTTGTCTCATGATGCCCGACGTGTCTGGCAAGGAGACGATAGCAGACATGTCAAAGTGCCACTTGGTACCATGAATATCCCCTCGTTGTAAAGCTGCATGTCCTGGAAATTTTCAATGTCCTTGATGGCAGTTGTTGATATAGAGTTCAGGAGCTTCTTGTTTTCTAGCCTTTTCCCAACCGTTAGCATTACTGGGAAGGCAGAGAGGATGGCGAGCATGACGGGTAGGCCACTCACGCAGTGGTTCCAAACGTTGTGGATAAGAGTAAAACTCCGGGGTGCCCTGTCTCAGCAACCAACTTGTGATAGCGGCTGCCCCTCCTAGCATTGACAGCAAATCCGGCTGACAGGCTGGCATGTTCTCCAAGTCCATATGCTGCCAGGAATGGTACCAAAGAGTCTGCATGGCCACCGCCGTGAAATATCACATGGAACCCAGAACGTAGCAGATAAAACTGTACTAGATATATTCGCAGCTCCAACATGCCGATCAGGGTCTCCTCCTGGGGTCGCTTCGATCCCCGAAATCTAATAAAAAATCCATCTCGCGTCAATGTCCTCTTTATTTATACTTCTCTATCTACTAACTCTGTAGAATGTTGGTACTGAGCCACATTTTTAGACCTGTACCTATCCCACCAAAAAGTATTAGATCGCTGAGGGAATAAATTCCACTTGCTCATGCTTTGCTCCTCGGCCTCCGTGAGGTTGAATCGTGCGTAGGCTGATGAGCGAGTCCACGTCGGGTCGCCAAGGTCAACGTCAAGCCGCAATCGTTGGCCAATGAAGGCATTGCGATCACCAACGTGGCTACCAGCTAGGAAAGTGCCTAGAAGCAGTGCGATGACAGCCAATATCTGGTGAAATAGCGTGCTCATGCCGAGTGAGATGGCATGCGCGCCGAAAGCGAGCCATGCTAGGAGCCGCAACGCGAGGTAGAAACGTGGGCGCGATGGATGAGGGTCCGTGAGAAGGACATTGACAACAACCATGCGCGGCCCAAGAATAGTTACGGCACGGCCATCCGGTAATGTGAGAAAAACCTTGACGTTTCCATCACGGGCATCCTCTAGGTTGTCGATAGCCCTGTCGATCGAGGAGCGCAACTCACGGAGGAGCAGTTGCCTCACAGCTACTGTGATCAGTATAGCTGTGAAGTCGGCAATCCCCCAGCCGTCTCCCATGATAATGGTAAGGATAACCAACGGGGCAAAGGTGAGGACGCCGAGTACGAGAGAGATTGAGTGTTGGATATATGGCATGGGCTTGCCATCTACCCTGAGGGTGATCGTCGTTGCTGTGTATGTGAGGGGATAGGATTGCAACCAGCGGGCGAACCAGGGAGTAATGTCGGTAGCAACAATGCCGTCTGTGATGTTGTAGAGTACAAAACCTGGAATAGGGGCCACGATATCATTGCTAGCGATGATATGAGTGCCTAGAACAGGAAGGTACTCTGTGACCCAACTCTGAACCAGGTTGCCGATTGACCGATTGACCTCACCGGCCCCGAATATGGTCACAAGGCCAAGAGCATCAATTTGGAATGGCGCCCAGTCTGCTAAATTTTGAATGCCCATTTCGTGAAGCGTGTTACCGAAAGCAGAGAGCTGGTGGGAATTTGATTGGTATAAGAGCATAAAAGACTAGGATATGAATAACGGGAAGTTAAGGGATAGCTAATGTCAGCTGCGAATTAGGGGCAATGGTTGCTTATATAGCGCGATACAGCACAGCCACATACATTTATGCCTGTCAGCCTCAAGGCAGAAAAACACCGCCACAAACAATGCCTTACAAAAAGTCCTAATAATTTTTCTTAGACCCTACTAAATAATATATAAAAATAAGAGATTATAAAGCTAGATAAAAATATATAAGAAATATTTAAATACTTTAAAAATTAAAGGGGGCAAAAGGTGTGGCAGTACGGAGGAGGAAAATGAAGGGATAATGATCACAATGCGAATTACTGCCCCAACCGATGTTGATGAACCATTTCCCCAACTCTGTGACAAGGCAGCCCAATATCAGCCCAGCCTCACAAAAATGATTGGGTGAGAAGCGTGCAAAACCCAACCCTGCACGCGTCTGGGGTGGGGTCATAAGTTACGCGCCTCACTGCCGAGTCATCATTTTTTATCTCGACATCAACATACCTATCGTGGCAGGAAGAAAGACGATGGACCATCTACCGCTGCCCAAGCATCCTGTCTGCCAACCGCCGCTGGTCAGACTGTACGAGAATTGTGCTTATGATGGAGGCCCCCTTGACAACTACTTGGAGCGACGCAACACTTCGGAGCGTGCTCTTGTTGATCAGCTGTCGTCTGACGCTGCCGACAACCTGGCGGCGCACGGTATCCTTCAGAACTGGACTTTTTTTGGAGTTATATGCGTTACCACAGGTGCACCGAGCGCCGCTGTTGCTCAGCTGAGGCGAAAGGCCGATTCACAGTGGGTTGTCGATACGTCAAGGCTTCCGGCATTCGTCCACACGTGGATGTCCTATGTACGCGCCCACAACTTGCCCGCCTTGCAAAGACGGGATATGGAGGCCAGGTTTGTTCAGTTTTTGAACAAGATGTTCGAGGTTTACGACAAAATCGAAATCATGCTGAAAGATAGGGGAAGACTGGATTCCATGCTCCGTCTTTCTGTTGCGCTGCTCTATGACTACCTGTACCGGGCGAGTACATTCGCATTCGGCCCATCGGATGGGGTACGCCCGCATTTGCAAGTGGCAGCGGTCGATTGCATGAGACCGCTCCTCCTCCAAATGACCCGCAACGGCTGGTGCGAAGGCGAGATTCAAAGCACGCAGACTATGTGTAATTTGATTGATTTGTGGTTTGTTGGCTTCCTGGACCATCCTCATCCTGAAAAGGATCATATCGGCTGCACCAAGTCTCGATGCATCGCATATCAAATCGACGAGCGGGACTACAGAACTAAACACACGACAGATCATTGCAGCTGTCCGTATGTGTACGCCGCACAGGATCGGCTGAGTAGCATCCTTCTCAGTTCGTCCGAAGCTGTTCCCGTTATTCGACCGGGCAGCCTTCAAACGCCCAAGGGCCGAGGAGGCACGGCTGGATGCTACGTCGAAGTCCTTTCTTCTCACAGCGCGGGTCACGTCTTACCTTATGTCGCCATATCCCATTTATGGTCTGATGGACTGGGCAATAACCAGGAAAATGCCATCCCGGAATGCCAGTTCCGCCGACTATCCAACTTTGTTACCGAACTCTGTGGCGAGCCAGTATGCTTCTGGCTAGACACCCTCTGTTTTCCTCTACAGCCCAAGGAAGCTTATGACGTGGCTCTAATTCGTATGAAGGAGACCTATGAAGCCGCAAGTAAGGTCTTGGTGCTTGACCAGTCCTTGACACCTGTTTCGGCGGGAGGGATTTCTCGAGAAGAAATCATTGCACGGATCCTCGTCTGTCCCTGGAATAGACGACTCTGGACGCTTCAGGAAGCCCAGTTATCCCCGACAAGGGAGTTGTATTTTCAATTCAAAGAGGGGGCTGTGTCAGGACTTCAGCTTCTTCAACATATTGGCGCTTACGGGCCTCTACCCGACCACCAAAAATTTGAACGCAGCTTTGCGGTCAACTTTTTATTTCACCTTCCAGAATCTTTGTGGGAAGAAATTAAAGACTGAATCGCTGAGGGGTGTTCTCACGGCGAAAGAAGCTCTGGCTTTTCGAAGCACAAGCAACGCCATCGACGAGGGTCTATGCCTAGGCAATCTTCTCGGCTGGGACGTGAAGCCTCTTGTTGACACCATCGACAGACAAGAGAGGATGAGGGTTTTCTGGGACCTTGTCGGCCAAAACACCGGGACGCAGCACGCCTCAGTGCTGTTCTGGCCGAGTCCGAAACTCTCCGTTCCGGGCTACCGCTGGGCTCCTGCCACCTTCATGGATGCAGATATGGACGACGTACAATTGCAGCCAACGGCACTAGATGGACTCGTTCTCGGCCATTCTAGACTGGGTTTGCATGTTACGCTACCCGTTTTAGAAATTAAAAGCTTTGCCATGTTGGATAACAAGGTCCATTTCCTCAAGATCAAGGGCAATCCAACTCGCCATTTCGCACTCACCCTCCAGGAACCCACCAAAAGATCTGAAATTCCATGGTGGGATCGTTTGAAAATAAGCAAAACGCGCCGTTTCCTTTTTATTTTTGCCATTGCCCCCACGCCACAATCTACTGGATGACTCGAGCACGACAATGGTCAACGTGAGGCTGGCAGCAGTCTCTTGGCGGGGGAGCAACCGGGCTCGCCTAGTGACATCTGGGGAGTTAACATCTCTTGATCACGTGTCCGGGGCGTTAAATAGCAACTTGTTTCCTGATGAGGGACCTGAGCTACATACCGCTCGATTGTCAATTGTATCTAAAAGAGTATTATTGATTAATGACAGGGACTGGTATATAGATTAAATATAATTAAGAATTATAAGGATAATTTAAATATTAGTATTAGATAGGGCTATTATATAAAGGGATTAAGATTTTTAAGCTGTTTAGCTAGTTAAGAGGTAAGTTGTTTATTATTAATAAAGCTGTTTTTAGATTATTATTAAAAACTATTAATAAGAATTATAAAAAAAAACCCTTTAAAATAATTATATTATTAGGGCTATAGGCCACAAGAGAACAGCTCAAACAGCTCAGGACCAGATCCGCCAGGCAGAAGCTCATCCGCGGCCTTATTTGGCCAACGCTAATGGCCGAGTAGCTAAAGTCCCAGTGGACCTCAGGGCGGATTGGGATTGCACACGTCAGATATTGGCCACTTCCTCTACGAACTTTCATCATTGTCGACGACCTTGACATTAAGATGGCAGCCAACATCATCGGGCTAGAATATACTGCGGGGTTACCTGCTAGGCCATGTTCCTCCCTTTCTAGGACCAAGATAGTCCTCGCTGATTTGATGGTTCCTATTGGAAGAATCACCAAGTTGACACTATTTTTCATAGAATAAGTAGATAATCGTGTGTATGTCTCAGTAGGAACATATATCTAGGCAGTCCAATGTAAGATTAAGTCTATAAGAGGAGAACCCTTTTTTTGTATGTTTGTTAAAAAATGGAAGGCCCCAGAGCTCATCGTCAAGGCATCAAACATAATCAAGACACACCACCTTCGCACATCCACGATGCTTAACAGCTCAGTAGGTTGATCTTGCCCCGCTTGAATTATCTCAAATTCTGCTGCTCATCATCAGCATCTCCCATCCCAGCGCGTGGGAGCAATCGCTCTAGGGTATGACGGAACACTTGCTCAACGTCCTGTACGCTTCCTTCAGCGTTAACCTAGAGCATGGTGAGCTGCGGTTTGCAAATAGTTGATGCCAATGACACTTCGAAAACAAACCTTGAAGTATGTGTTGGAGCTGTCTATATGTAGTTTCTTGGCGATGGCTTCGCCTCTCACTTCGTAATCGTCTAGCCTCCTCTGTTGCTTGTTGCCTTTATCGTCTTCCCGCCCTGACGACGATGCGCGTCCGAGAAGTCGCGTCTCGAGCATTTGGCGCGACGCCCAAAACTCAATTGTGTGGAATTCGGGCGACATCTGGAAGCATGAGAAGGTGATTGGGATTGTTGGGTGCGTGGGGGGTAGTCAGATACCTTTTCACAGAAGACAGAATATTGCTCATCATTATACGGGAAGCCATCCAACAGAACAACACGGGTTCCCTTCTCATAGCTTGCACTTCGGATGAGATCCAGCATCAATACGGCAGGTGCTGGAGTGAGCCCTTGCAGAACACTCTTGGCGTGATCATGGAATGGTGAGTTGCTGTCAGCCGCCGCACGGCGTAGTAAATCGCCGGCCGAGATATGAACAACTCCACGATCGCCGTAACCCTCGGCTGCTCGGTCGCATTGGGTGCCTTTCCCAACCCCTGGGGGACCTGAGTTGCGTGTGAGAGATATGAATGAGTATATGGTCGGGGTACACTGACCGATGACGAATATGATAAGGGGGTGGCTCCTCCGCCGTGCTTCCCACTTATTCCAATTGTCAATGATGCCGCTGGCCTCGGACTTGAGTTCAGGATCGTTGATCAAGTTTAGATCCTGTCGAAACCCTGTAAAATCCAGTCCGGGATACCGCTGTTGGTATTTGAATGCACGCTTGAGACGCTGGTACTTGTCCACGTCCTTGACCAACCGGGCCTCGGGTGTAGTCTTGTCACGATACTCGACTGCAGCTTGACGGATCTCTTCGCCACGCACGGGATCAATCCTGCAAAAATCGCCATAGGCATCGTCTTCTCGGCGCTTCTTCTCGGCGGGGGATACATCATCAGCAGGTGTCAAGTCCCCAATGATGGCTTCGGCATAGTCGTGACACTTGGCTATCTCGCGGGCTCTATCGCCGTTTATCTAGCGAGGTCTAGGTCAGTGTCCATTCAAGAATATGTTAAGTAACTGACGTCTGTTCGCTTCTCCGAGAGTTGGCCGACGATTTCGACAACTGAGTCTGTGTGCTCGCCCACTGTTTCGCAATCCTCAGCGGGCACGCCTCTATTTAGCCAGCCGGTCCGGGGAAGGGTGTTGAGGGTTTTTAGAACATTGGTGAGCCGAGGGGCCTCACTCTCCAGAGTTGAAGCCATCTGCGTCAAAAGAGCCGGGATTAATACGTGAGCAATAAATGAGGGAGAGAGGAACGAGGCAGATGAGAATGAGGGGATTCAGGCTGAGTTATTTGCGGGGCAAAGTGCATATCACGTGAGGAAAGGCCTTGATCAATCACTTCTGCATGAACTGGGAATGGGACTTTCATTTCTTTGATCAGGAAGATATATAAATGTCTGACAAGAACCATCAAATACTATGACATTGTGCATTTCCATCAAACAACCAACTTTCACCCTGGAGCTATCAGTATGACTATCGAGCATAAACAATGGGCACGGTGAATGAGAGACAACACTGCTCTACGGTCATGGGCTTAAATGCTCGTTCAAGGAGACTGTTTCTCAGACTCTCGTCGTTTTCCACATCGTACAGGATTCGGGGGCGATGTCTGTGCTAGTCGTTGTTAGCCGAGGATTTGTTCTAAGAAGTGGGTCTGTTTAGAAGGACTGTCTGGAAGAGAGGGAAGTGCCCTTAGATGGGCTGCCAATGCATTAACCTCTATATGTCCTTTTCCATCCTGTGTTAGCATTGGGATATGATGCTATGATGTGTGGAAATGTGCTCTTTATCATAGTTGAAGGCTGGATAACCGACGGAATCGTTCTTTGGGAAACAATAAACAACTCGAGATAGGAATCGAGCTGGGTTTGTACAACTGCCTCCGTTTCGAGGAGGGGGTGCGGGAATCTCCACAAGAGCTGAAAAGGCATCTGCACCAATGTCCCCCTTGTCAGTCAGCCTCACGGATAGTTGTTTGGCCGATTGGACAGCGGGAAAGTGGGTTGACGTGGCAGGGAAGCCGGCCGCTACATGGCCAACGCTAGAGGGCTGCAGTACTGTAACTACGGATGTGCAGCCTACTTAGGCGGCCATTCCATAGGTGCCTGAGCAACTCTCATTGCCTGACCCCGGTTCTTTTTAGCACTGGGCCAAGCTCCTGTGTTCCTTTCCTGCGCACCCTCCCAGAGGACGGATTAACCTCGCTGTTTGGATCTGATTGAGTCGACTTATGCGGCGTTTTCAACGCGGGGGAAACAAGCTCACGCAGCTACGAACATCATCCAGCCCCCGAGAGACCTACCATCAGGAACAGATCTGATCCGCACAGAATAGATGGAGCATCCTAGCTGTCCCCCAAACAGGACCTTACTGCAATTATCGTTACCACAACGCCCGAGCTTCAGCTGGACGGATTACCTTCACGTCTTGACATTGACCGACGTCGACCTGGACCATTTGATAATAGAATGTAGCTATGCAGTGGCGGTTTTAAAAAGAGGAGAGAGAACGCCGACAAGGTGTACGAGGTGAACGGACACAGCATCAACGGGAGAGCCTTGTCAAACGTTTTCGGAAGTTCAGAGGGCCACCCTTTCCATTTGCAGACATCAAGCTCGTAGAACCTACGACCGATCCGACACGATGGCTCATCGCTAGGCTAACTGGCCTGGATTTCTCCGCACCACGGCAGTCTCGAATGGCCCACGCTGATCAGGCTGGCATCGTTCGCTTTGCTCTCAACTCCTCTCTCTACCCCCCAAGAGATGAACCGCTCCCCGAAGGGAGCCCAGTCGTTGCAGACAATGTCAACAACCTCCCTTATCTCCCTGAACAAGCATGGGAGCTTGCAAGACTAATATACTATGCTGGCAATAATGTTCCGAGTTTCTTTTTCTCCACACAGAAGGTTTCTTGGTCTGAAGATGGGGAGATCGACATACGCAAGATCCATTCTAGCCTTCCCCTTGGCTTTCTGGATGAACTTGAGCGATCCAGCTACTACACGTCAGACAATCAAGCGGTCAAGAGACATATTCTCTCTGCAAACTTATCTCAGACGAGATACCTCCTTCTACGTCAATAAAAGAGGCAGGACAATGGAGGATGCGAGCCCTCAAGCATGTTTTCGACATTTTCCCCCAGACCGGCGAAACAGAACCTATCACGTAAGTCTATTAGAGCGCTTGGGAGTTCCGTGATTGATGAAACTTCAGTTATACGCAAAAGGGCGATTCCCTTGTGCCCATTCTTCGTAAACTTTCGTCATACATGTGGAGTGATGCTACACAGGGGAGTGACACTGAATTTCTGGCAGCGGCCTTCGAAGGGTTCCTCGCAGCAACAAATTTCGGAGACTTCACCTGGAAGATTCAAGCTATACAAGTGGCTGAGCGGCTATCGCTTCTGACAAATAACTACGTCGACATTTCTAGGGTTTCTCTCCGTCATTATGCCTTGCGAAGGCTTGATCCACTCAGAAGAAAACAACCCGTCCCCTCGCTCCCCCTCACAATCAGTCATCTTCAAGCAGCTAACAAACGCGACAACGCATTCATGGGGCAATTCACTCTGATGAAGACTCAAGCTTTGATGGATGAAGGTGCCAGCCCTTCAGATGTATACGAAGCGACTCGGACATTCCAAGTCCTCGATCCCAACGAGATATCCCGGCAAGAGGACCTCGTTCTACTCCAGTGTCGGTTTCTATATGCGAAGAGCCTCCGATATGATGGCAGATTCGAGCAGGCCGCGGAATTTTTCAACCAAGTTCTCGACACTGCCAAGCAACTCAAATCACGACTTATGCTGAAAGTCGTGATCCAATACGCCGAGCTTGAAAGTGAAAGGGGCAACCATGCTGTGGCACTCCAGTTCCTCAACCAGGACAAAGAGTACCTTAGCTCAGCGCCTCGTACGGAGCTGGGGTCTGGGAGGCGACTGGCATTAGCACTTGCCTATGCACATCTCATGAAAGCACTCGATGACATGATACGGATTGGCCATCGAGATGATGTCGCTTTGAACGAAGCCGCAGGCCTGTTCCAGTGGCTTCAGAATGCTTATACAAGCATGGGCCAGGTTAGCCTGACCCTCACGCAGAGCATCTTCCAGGCTTGTTGCGGTCTGGCGATGATTTACCATATCCGCCAGGAGACAGCGCAGGCATATCACTGGTGGGAGGAGGCTAAGGTCGCTGCCAACCGTCGTTGGCCGGAACCAGGATACGCGATCATGATCGTAGCATATTCTCAGAGTCAACTGGCCTTTCAATTAGGCCGCGCGGATGCGGTGGAGCTTTCCCAACAGGCTAAGCAGGTCTAGGATAGCATTGGGCGTCGTCGATATTATCACTTCACTGGGCTAGGAACATTATGGCCAGACTGGATAGGATATCATGAAGAGCAGCAGTCGCGCCAGCGGTTGATACCTCTTCACCAACAACGTTGATTTAGGTTCTTCAAAGCAAACGCAACCAAGATTAAACTCCCAGTCACCAAGACATGCGACCCTCTCTTTTGTGCCGCCTCCATAGCAGTGTTTCGGTCCTCAATTATAACATGCGTTCCGGGTGACACTTCCTTCCAGGTCCGAGCGTATGCCTCCAAACGCTCTGTCTCCGACATTCCCGTATTGGAAGTCAAGATGACAGAAGAAATGCATTTGCCCAAGTGAGTCCCTAGAGACTTAAAAAGTCGCATGGGGGTCATGGCGGTCGGAGTCTAGGCCAAAAAGAAGGACACACCCCGTGCTAAGATTAGGTTAACAAGCTACAGTGCTGGCGAGCAAAGGTTACCATACCATTCAGCTTTAGGAATCCGTCTGAACCACTTTGCCGATATTGAAGCGCTCATGGGATTATGAGCCCCATCTAGGCACCAAGTCGTCCGGTTTACTTTCACAATCTGGAATCGACCCGGGCATCTGAAGTCTCGGATTCCAGCCTCTATGTCACGAACTGTCAGGCCGCCATGCGGGTTGTGACGCATAATAAATGCATCGATCGCTAGCCTCTCTGGCAAGAGAGGCATTGATGCGCTGAGTTGGGTCCTGGAATTCTCCCGGAAGTTGCTGCGAAACATCAACGAGCTGTAGGTCGAGCCCAAGCTCGCTTGCTCGAGATCGTAGCACCTCCACAGCATTGGGATACTGAGGGACAGTCAGTGCACAAGCCCCCCGTTTAAAGATCCCAGCTTTGTGCCAAGAAATGTTCTCAATGGTTCCACCCAGCTCCTGCTCATGATCTAGGCCAATGCTTGTAATCGCGGTCACGACGGGATGTCGTATAATATTGGTTACGTCGTACTCTCCTCCGTGATGGCATTCGTATATCGCGACGTCAACCTCCTCTTGTAAAAAAACGTGGAAGGAGAGTACAGCCAGAAGCTGAAGCTGCTTTGGGATGCCAGTATCCTCCTGGCAAAGACCAAGGCCTTCCCATACTTCGAAGAAGGCTTTGGCAAATCGAGCGTCAGACAACGGAAGGGAGTCTATACGAATCATCTCGTTATGTCGTTCCAGATAGGGGGATGTGTAGAGGCCGCGCTTCTTGGGAAATCCGGTTCTGCTCGCATGACTGCGCAAGAAGCTATCGATAAATGCGCACGTGCTCCCTTTGCCTTTGGTCCCGGCGACGTGGATGACCTTGAGACGGTCAAGTTTCTGTTCCTGAGGCAGTTAATAATAGCGAGTTCCATCACTATAATTGACTAACATCATGCCCGAGCTTCCGCAGCCATTCTTTCATTCCGTGGATATGAGGTGTGCCATAGAAAGTAGGTGCGCCATTTGGGAGACGTGCTCTTATGAGTGTCGTTGTGGGAGGTTTTTAAAGATCTCGCTGCTCTTCTTGAGCGGAGTAGCTCAATAGCGCGCTACTTGCGTTAGATCACTACTCATTACTATGTAACAGTTGCTGACTTACTCGGTAGGTTTTTTCTTCCTTCATGACTAGAAGCAGTATAAAGGGGATCTTATGGAAAAGATTTAGGCTTCTTATTTTCCCTTGTGTTTTCTGTATTAAATATAAGCAGGTACCGAGAGGGCTGACTAATAAGAAACTACCTTAAGGCTAACCTAGAGAAGTATATAACTTAAAAAAAATAAAAATAAAAATTATTAATTATTAATTATTTATAGCTTATTAATAATTATTTAATAAGTTTTTTTAAAAAATTTAATTATTATAAAAATCTTTAATTTAAATAAAAATATTTTTATTTTTATATTAATTTATTATTAAGTCTTATATAATTTTTATATTAATTTTATTATTTTAATTTCTAAGTAATTAAAGGTAAGTAAGTAAAAAGAGCTAAATATCGTGCGGGGCTATGTTTATGCCTTAATAAGAGAAATACCTATATTAGTCACGTAACTCTGAGATATCTCTCAGAGAGATACAAAGGATTTTCGCCTTCATTTGATCAAAGAATAGACCGCCCTCGTTATCGTTCCGGGATATTCTGATAGGAGATAGCTTATAAGTTGAATTTATGAGTGGAAGGATACTCTAACCTCCGTACGAGAAATAAGTGGCAGGATAAAATTGGGAAAGAACACGAGAGCATTTTATTCTTCTGTTCAGCGCTCTGGAGAAACCACTTCTACCTAGTCTTCGCCATAAATATCTTCGTTAGGATCCATCGTCATTCCAGGGGCAATTCCAGTGTGTTCCTCCCACAAGGGCCATGAGTCGGTAATGGCCTGACCGTTCGGCTGTAACACACATCTCCCATTCAATTGCCAGCAAATGCATCCTCTATCAATCTCTACCCTCTTGTATCCCGCCGGATGTTCTCGTCTTCTGCCGGTGCTTGTTGGCCATCTGGGTTCACCGGAGAAGAACATTCGAGAAGGGGCCCTTAGGCCGCCGAGACTTGGTAGGGGGAAATCATCGCTCTGGCATCTTCGAATGCCCTGGACAATCATCCTATAGAGAACATCCCGAATTGGGTAGCCATGATGATCGCTATCGGCCTCGGTCCGTGGGAAGATCCAACAGTCGACGTCGCATTTCTTGAAATCTGCTCTTTCATGGGCCCTGAATTGTAACCCTAAGAACGAACTGCCGTCAAAGCAGAACGTCTGGGGGCATTCATACTCAATGGCATATCTGTAGACAGCTGTTGGACGTGGAATATGAGGGGGAACGGAGTATCGAAGGCCTACCCTCGGAGCTCTTTCAGGAGCTTAATTTGGTCGGACTTGTTCTCAAAGGTACCGTCGAGTATCGCTGAAGGGCGGATAAGGTTCCTCTTTATCTCCCCAATGAGGACGATGCGACCATTCCAGACAAAGTGATAGTCAACAACTACGCCACCACGCTCGTCTTTGCATTGTAAGGCGACAGGTGGGTACAGTGTGAACTTTGATAGAACGGGTGCGACAATTTCTTGGCAGAGATAGGTTTCCATGTCAGCCTCGGTGTTGAGTCTCCATGCAGTACGAGGGTTGGGCGGAAAAGAGGGCTGCCTGCGCCTAAGCGCATCATCTGAACGCTCGGGAAAGAACGCAGACCAGTCAACCTCCATGTGACCGTTGTTCCGGATTGGGGTGTGAATTCCCATCTGCTTCTTGCTGGTAGGAGGGAATTTCTCGGCCCAGCTTTTGTCTGCCGTGGACTGGTTGCGTTCGTTGTGCACATGATTGTTGGGATGTTGATGGAGGATGTCTAGAGTATTCATTGTGCAAGTCTAAGAGATCAGAACTTGGCTCAAGATGATGAGCAGCGTGTTTGTGCCGAGAAGACCGCCCGCAATATATAGTGAGGGGGACATACAAGTTTGGTTCCAGGTGCCCCTTGAGCCCATGGGGAGACAAGGCTCTACTAAGCATGTTGCATGTCGAGGACTGACTCACTTACTTTGCACATTTGACCAACAAGACAAGTCGGGACAGTGATCGCAGGGACAATTCAAGATCCCAGCTGTTCCTTGTGCACTCATTATACAGGTAGTGAAAGCGCCACAGCTGAGAACTGAGGTAGCCTGATCCTTGTACAGCCATGATAATAAAACCAAAACCCTTGCAGAGGGTTGTTCGCCATTCTCTCTTCAGCAACCCAACCGGGGCTTAGTGTAGATGCTTTGCCCATTCCTCAACTCCATGTATCCTGACAGGGAGTCTGATAGCCACGACATGGACAACTCCACTCCATGTCTTTTTGACAGCCACGGAATGGATGACTCCACTCCATATCCTTTTGCAGGGAGTCTATGAGCCACCAAGTGGCAGACTCCACTCCACGGAGCTCGTAGTCCCCTGCCCCTGCGTGGCGTGGCACTCAGCGTATTGAACCTAATACTATCACACGTAATATCTATTCCCTCTACGGAGGAACATTTCAAAAGTCTTTGCCAGAGAAATCAACGCCACATCCATTGACCCCTGTCTTCTCCCACTGGGGCTACGCCCAGAATAAGAAGTTGTTTAAAGCGGAGGCCGCCTAGGCACGGCCGAAGTTCTTGGATGGCGAGGCTAAAGGGGCATGGTTGGTTGGTTTATTCCTAATACTCGGTTGTGGCCTCAGCAATAAGATAGCAATACAGTCGACAAATACAGTAGCAGGTACAGCAATGAACGGCGATTAACATGATTGTCAAATGCCCACAGAGCGACTGCAAGCCCCCGGAGTCTTTGCCTCAAAATAGATACAGAATCAATGCTCCAAGGTGTTCGCAGCATAGGAAATCGGCCCAGAGATCTCCTCCACTCCATCCTGGACTACCACAGAGGCTCCTCTTCCCGTTATCTCGGATAGCTCGGCCTTAAGCTCCTGGAGCTCCAGCTGAGCCGTTTCCTCATCATATGGCTTCGCATGCTCGAAGTCAACCATTTTCACATGTCCCGTTGACCGCTCCACCAGGAAATTATAGCGGTTCGCATCTCCATGTATCCAGCCAGTACGATGGAGCCTACGCAATGCTGCTTCACAAGCTAGGAGATCATCTGAGGACGGGTGACGCCCATCGACCTTCTACATCAGAAATCCGATACACCGGCCTTGCTCCGTGAGGTGGCCGAGAAAATCGGGCGCAATTGAATGCTCGCCAGGACTCAGGTTCCGTGAGATGCTCTCGTAGATGTCGGTCTCGCGTTGAAGCTGGGGAATCCACCATTCAAAAATAGCCACCTTGGATAAGGCTCTCTGACCCTCGAACTCGACCTCTTTGACACGGGCTTTGTGGCTTGCTATCCGCTTCAGCGAGAGGACATCGAGCTGGCGAGGATGCCACAATGAGTCGATGCTGCGCAGCGGGGTCCAAGAAAGACTGTGTTCGACCTTGCCATCTGATCCTTGGTACATTCCCATTGTGATCCAGTTGGCATTGAGGAAGGGGGGAAGCTTCGGTATTAGAAGATACGGCCGACATAAGGTATCGAGGTCAAAGATGGGATTGGGAAGCAAAGAGATAGCGAGGTAGTGCACTCTTCTCCCAGCTCTGATGCGATACATCGCTTCAACGTCATCGATCTCTTGACTTAGAACCTCAAGGTCCGTTTTTGGCACGGGATCAGACGAGATAGCCGGGCCATCGGCGAGAGTCGACATTTTTGCGGGGCGGGGGCATCTATCGCTGATACTGCCCTATTCTACAGCATTATTCCATCCGTTCTGTTTCTCACGCAGTTAGCAACCTGTTTGCTCCATAGCAGGTTTTTATATGCTCCACAAAGCCTTCTCGAGAATGCAGGCGAGTCGTCAAGGCACGAAGAGGGCGACTCGGACGAATGCCCCTTGGGGCGAGATCTTCCAATACAGCAGCAGGTAGGAGTCCTTTTGAGTGAAGCTCATTAACAAGGCGACACCCCTTGCAAAGCCGTCCACAGTCCGCACCGGTTCCACTTAAGTATGGCATGCGGATGGACGCCATACCGCCAAAGTCGTCCTCAACGAAGTTTGATCTCTCTGGCATCCGTGATAGATCGCATCCTGGGGGCTCCAGCGGCGCCTCGTGAAACCACTTGAAGATGCAGAACTCCCGCCAAGCCATGCCCCGAGGCGGAGTTGTCGGCATGAGGTTGGCTACATTTTCGGTAGATCCATGCACCTCGATTGCCAGCTGTTTGACTTGCTTCACACTGACTAGACGATATACTTTTCGGCGGGAAATACCATGCAGTACCCACCTGCCGGTAATACCCACCTACCGGTAAGCAAAAAAAA